>JALGQZ010000020.1:0-470000 GCA_023105745.1 Austropuccinia psidii
CCTAACAAAAATAATTTAAAAATACCTGTTAAAAACCTTTGCCATTAAAAAAATTGTTTATCAACTTCTTTCACATAAAATTCCTTTTACTCCCAATAACTTTTTTAAAAACTCTTTTTCATGAAACCTTGTTTTCCAATTCTTACATTTTTTGGCTCAAATCCATTTTTTCTCAAAAAACCTTGTGTAAGAACACTTTTCAGAATCCTCTGTTTCCCCAAAACTAGCTCTAAATTACTTTTTAATAGAGGTTGATATCCCAAAACACTATTTTCCAAAAAAATTATGTTAATTTGCAGCTCTTATTTTTATAAAAACTAGTTTTCAAAAATATTTCCTATCCAAACAGTTCTTTTGTAAACCTTCTGTTCCTGATCCTTGAGAACATTTCTTTTCAACACTTGAACCCTACCATTTGCCATTTTTCCTTTTTGTCCTCTTTTTTAACCCTCAACTAGCTTAAAATTACTTTTTAATACAGTTTTTTACCCCAAAATATATTATTTTTTTCCATAAAAACTAGTGTTCAAAGTTATTTTCTGTCCATAAAATTCTGTTAAAAACTTTTGTTTTCCTCAAACACACCTTTTCATACAGTTTTTTTCTTCTAAACCCTTTATTTTCATTTTTCATTTTCTCTACTTTTCTAACCCTAACCCAAATATATCAACAAAACTGGATATAAATAATTAAATATTAACTTAAAGAGGGAGAAATCCAACTTTGTGACAAATGTATAGTTTTTTCTTCCAGATTTATCTGCCATCACCTTTTCATTTTCAGGCCTCTGAAAAACAGCTTGACCTACCAGAATAGGAGTATTGAAAAAACTCTCAACAAAATTGAAGTTCCATTTTTTAACTCACATTAATTATTGTAATGACTTTTAATTTTAACTATAAGCTTATCAGAAAAATAATACATCAAGAAAATTCGGTTTGAAATTTGTCCTTTTCATATAATAAAAAATTATCATTATAAAATTCAAACTTTTGTAAATTTTTGATAATGAAGAAAAAGGTTTTTTGAAAAAATAAAAGGAAATAGTGAGATGATTTATTCAAATGTAAAAGTATGATTAGCAACAGAACAGTTTTTAATGTTTCCTTCTTGTAAATTTTCAAAAAAAATAACCTTTGGATAAATTTGCAAAGACATAGATAATCTAGTACAAGAATTACTACAACCACCTTCTAGATAAAAAGGGGACTTCCTGGTATTTTCACCTTTCCAAACCATCTTTACTATCTCTTTCTCTTTACCAGTTGAATTCATATTTGTATAGTAATCAGGAAAAACATAAAAATACTTAAGAAATTAAGCTACCATCAAAATCAGAGCTATTGACAGCATAAGTTAAATGATTAGCAAATGAATTTGAATGAAAATGGAAAAATTTAATGCATCAAAATCTTGAATTTTAAACTCTTGAATTTTACTACAATTATTTTAAAAAAAAAATGTTGAGGAATTTCTTTTGATTAAATTTTAGAAAGCTGTGATGCTAATGTATCATCATTTTGCAGGTTTTGTGAATTGTAGTGAAACTAATATATTTTCCCATCATGCAGCTTCAAAGCCTAGGAGGTTTCCATTCAATAGCATACATAGCCCCTGGAATTTTGTCTCAAGAATCTTGGAATACTATTGAGAATCTGAAATATTATTATCATTCAAACAAATATAAAGAAAAATAATTTCCTGTAAAGGGAAGTTTTAGTTGAAAATATAAGTCTCAAGATTGTTCTAATGTCATAATTTAAAGAAATGGGATTGAAGAAGTAATCATATGAAAATTGACATTTCCTAAGATAAGGGATTGGCAAATTGCATCCTAATTGGTTTTTTCTTTTTGTTAGAGGGCTGATGAGATCTTTGAGAATAAGACATAATAGCCTTTCTATTTTGAATTCTAAGACTTTCTGCTTTAACTTTTGATTTTTGAAAATGGAAATCAACAATTATAATATTAAAAAAAACAAAAAAATAATCAAAATAAATGATATTTTGATCACAAGAACCCAATTAAATTAGTCCCTTTTGAAAGTGAGTTTAGCCACTCTTTGACATACTCCCTTATTTTTTTTTCAAAAAATATTTCATTCAATTCTTTGATAAAATATCAACAGATATGATCATTAGAAAGATAAAATAAAGATTGCAAAGGTGCATTTATTATCAAATATGTAATATTGGAGAAATTGTAAGGTTAAAACAATTTATTATCTGCTTACTCTGAGAGCTGATAGAGTATGTTAAAAATTCATTTCCAAAAAACATTGAATAAATTGAAACAATTGCAAACAAAATCAAAGCAAAATATTTTCCAATGAAAATAGTTCTTGAGAAGCTTGGAAATATTGAAATAGAAAAAATCCTTCCATTTTTTACAGACATAAATTTATCTATTCTATTAGATCAGACAGAGGATTCCATAGTCATTAATTCAGATTTAGTTTTGGTTCATGCTGAAAGACTCAAAAATCCTCCTGGAACCCTTGTAATTAATAGGTATAAGCTTTTTCTGGTATCTTTACATTCCTCAGTAAGTTATTGAATAGACTCCCACTCTTTAGCTGTTTCCTCCCATTTTCTTTCAAAAATTGACAGTCAAAAATAGATGAGTAAAGCCCTAAAAATATTTAGCCTTAGCTATATAATAGAAATACACTCAAGACTTCCTTCAAACCAAAAGATTATTTTTCCTTTTTTGATACTGTTGGATGGTATTCAATTAAGCTTTTTGAGAATAATTTGCTCAAATCCATTTTAAAATTATTTCAAATTGCAAATTTGCCATATTTAAGTCTCCCAAAGATCTTAAAATAATACAGTTGATTAGCTGGAGCTTAATGGAACAGGTTCAAAAAATGTGTATATAAAGTATCTCTTCTGAAATATGGATTAGTTATTTCCATTTCAGAAATTTCCTTGGAGCTTTATTAAGCTTTCTAATCCATAAAAACATTATTATGCTTTTTTGCACCTCCTTTGAGCTTTTTCAAGCTTGCATTAGTGTAAACCCCTCATTTTCTTTAATTTTTCTTGATTTCTTTAAATGAAATTGGGAACTCTCCCCCTATCTTCCACAGAAAGAATTCTGGCTCTTCATCACAAAATTTCCAAATAGTGGGGGACTTGATTATCAACTCATATTAAGAGAACAATAAAAGAATTAATAGTGTAAGGTTTGACAGTGAAACAATAAGTAAATATTACTAATAATTTACTTATTGTAATATTAATGTCCCTATAAATGAAATGAATAAGATAAAAAAAATTCTAATAATATAATTTATATTATAAAAAAATAATATAATAAATAAATATATGAATATAAGATAATTAATATATTTAAAAGCACTTTATTATTGTTCCCAAAATAAAAAAAAGCATAAAAAATTGTTTTTTATTAATAAAAAACAATTAATAACAATAATATTACTAATATTAAAGTTATAAATTAATATAAATACTATTTATATTAATTAAAGAATTATTAAAGTAATAATAGAGAGAAAATTATTATAATAAGAGGAAATAACCTACTTTTAACACTTAATATAATAATTTTGAATGTTTTTACTCCAAATAATGTGAATAAAACTTATTGAAATTGTATTTACAGTAAGAATTGAGAAATTACAAATTGTCTTGATTTTACGTGGATTTGACATTTTTTAAGAGAAATTTAACAAAACAGTTGAATAATTGAAGTAATCACGTCAATATTGATGATTATAATGAAGATTATACTTGGTCTTTAATAATATAAACGTTTTATATATAAAGAATAAAGAACTTACCTTTTTAATTTAATTATTTAGTGTTTTGTAAGTGTTTGAGGGGAAAATAGAGTAAAAAGAGCTCTATTTATAGTAAATACCTCCCTTCTAGAGTCTAGAAGGCTTCTAGTAGACGTGTAACAATGCTTTCTACTAGAAATGATCAATATTTGAAGGTTTAGTCATGATTACATCATGATCAAACCATATTATCTCATTATTGCGCCATTACTTAGAGTTATCACTATAGCTCTAAGTTTGATGACATCATAGGCTTGGAAGAAGCCTAAGCTTCGTGGATTTTATTAGTATTAATCATAATCTAATAGTATTCATCAGTTTCATCACTTATATGAGTATTAAACTTAAAATAAGATTACAGTGAGTGATGATAAATGATCAAATTTAAGCTTAAAATTTGATCATCAATAACTCTTAAGTTATAGACACCACAGCTATTCCGAGAGTGTATTCGGTTAGCTTTGCATGTCTTTATTAAAATTCCAAGAGAATTTTATTAAATCATCAAAACTCTATTTTTGATGATTTTTCTTGTAGCTCATCTTTTCTGTCAAAATTCAATATTCTGAACTTCAAACCATGATTTCAAGGGGTTATACCTTTAATATTATAATAAAAATTACATCATTCTTCACGTATGAGCTAGTAGAGTCTGGAGGTCTACTTTTGTCCAAGTTTGGACCACTTTCACAACAAAGTGGTCAACAGCTCTATTGATTTTATTCAGTAATACATTACAAGTTTTAACATTGTTTATAGCTGGTGAAATAAAGCTCATATATGTATTATTACAGTAATTATGTGGTGACCTTATTTTTGGTTTATCTCTCTGTCTTTTATATTTCAAGAGATATTAGCTAAAAACCATGAATATATGGGTTGACCCAAAAAGTGCATATATTCACCTTAATTCCTTAAGTATCAACTTTAGAGATTAGCTTTATAATTGTTTTATGTGTAGATGCTTATGGATAACCCAATGATACAATTTATTTCACATGTTGCTTCATTGGTTTCTGAGATAAATGAGGTTTTGTACCTTTTTTAACATATTACTACTTATACTTCAGTAATTATTGACTTTTCAGATATGCCATAAAAATGAAATATGTGTATTTTACCATGAGGAATCTAATTGTTCAATTTATTTCACATGATTATTCACTATATTGTGAGTTAACTCAGATTTTGTACTTATTTATGGTATTTTACTAATTTTTGAGATAATTATCATAAGTATAATTATTACAGGAATTTTGTTGTGAACTTTTTGGATATATGGTTATATCTCAAAGGCTCACAAATACTGACTCTGCTGGAAATCAATATATCTTTCTTAAATATTTGGAAAGAATTGGTACAGAGGATTGTTACAAAGAATCCAAGTTAGGAGGGAGAAGATGAAGTTAATGCATGTGGTGGCAATCCTTTCTGCATCCTTTTTTTTTCAAAAATGAAAAACTATTTTTCTCAGTTTTTGGAGTAGAATTGAAGATTCAAGGAAAATAAAACAAACAGAGGGCTTGAATCAATATTAATATTTTCTAATGAAGGAATTACTGCATTAGAATATTGGTAACAAATGACAATATTCCAAGTCAGTCATAAAATGAATCAGTCCACCTGCAAGAATTCATCTAATTTCTAAGGGGTATGCCAGCTTTTGTGGATGATTTCCCACCAATCCTACCAATGATGAAGAGGAATTTCATATTTTTGGGGTCATCAACCATTTTAAAAGAATTAAACCCCAGTTTGAGACATTTTAATATGGATTAAGAGAAGATCTAATTAGTGAGTGCAAAATCCTGGTCAAACAAGAAATAATCTCTATATCACAAAGATTGAAACCACCTGAATTTCAGCTAAGTGGAAATCTCCTCAATAGTTTGAAAATGTGCTTGTGAAAGAGAATTCCAGTTAGTTGGTCTTGTGAGGATTACCTTCAAATGGGAAACCTCAATCAGCAACTGCACTTGGAATTCAGTCATAGCTAATATCATCTCCAAACATTTTCTAAATTGGAACTAGACTTAACCAGTTTTGAATGAAAGTAATTCTAATAATCTCAACCTAATAAATCAAAAATTAGGTGGATGGAAGGGGTGAATAAATAAAAAAGCTCTCAAGACTAGGCAGGAATCCAAGGAGGTTAAATTTTAAAAATATAATACATCAAAAACACTAAGGGAGTCAAAATTCATGTCCTTATTCATTTTCTAAAAATAAGGAAAATGCTAAAATTCCTTTTATATTTGGACTACAGCAGCTTGTTCAAAGATAGAAAATCAATTATTCCCTGAAAATAGTAAATTCTCTGCAATGTATACTCATATCATATTCACTTCAGTTTTAGAGAAAAATCCCAATTTAGAAAAAGCACCAAAAAAGCTTGTTGGAATTTGGTGTGGTAAAGCCATGAGTTTCTGTAAAAGAAAATTGGATTTAGAAATGACACTTGGAGCTAAAAACCAGCTTGAGAAAAATAGAGCTCAACATAAGCTTCAAAGGGATGCAGAGAAATTGGACTATAATTTAGATTTAACCAATGTCCCACATTTCTTATCTCTAGATTTCTATTCTAAAGTTCCATAAGCTGAAAGAAACCACTTAATGTTATAAGAAAAAATTCATTGTGTAAAATTTAATGTAAATTGCCAGCAATTGACTTTGTTTAACAACAAATTAAATTTTAAATTTTTTAAAGCACCGAGGCACTAGCTACCTTGGTGCTCTAAAGTAATTTGATTACTGGAATGGATTAATTGATAATCTGATTTCTTTAAAGAACCAAATTAACTAGTGTTTTTATGCTTTAAAATGGACATTTCATCAATCAAAGGAGATTGACTATGTCATTGAATAAAGTCATTTACTTGCAATTGATATGGAATTTACTATGGTTATTGGGATTCAAAATTATTATCGGATATCAAGTCCAAGACAAAGATGGAAAATTTAATCACCAAGAGGCCAAGAAGATCTTCTCTAAGTGGAATGAAAGCTGGATCATGTGGTAATAATGGTATTAATCCTGAATAATTTTTATCTTTTAGTTCATTTGTGTATCCAAGATCAAAATTTTATATGAGATGTATTTCAAATCTAAATGAAAGATAAATTATCTCAAAAATTTACCAATTGAGAGAATTCATGACTAACCCACAAGATACCTTTCAGATTCATGAAAACTGGTTATAATTTGAAGATTATTGTAATGTGCTTGAGAGCTTAGCTCTCCTATAAGTTCTCAAAGCCATTTTATATGTAAACCCCTTGTTTATGTTTTTTCTGGTCTTCCTTTTCTTGCAACCCATACTATCTTGAGAAAGCTCTAACAAAACTCTTAACATTTATCAAAATCAACCATTATATCTTCCTGTCTGGAATGCAATATTCCATAAAATTTCTTTCCATCTTTTAAATTGTAAATAACCCTGCCTTTTAATTTTTTTCATTTTAATTCCAAAAATAAATGGTATAAGTTATTTAACATAACTACACCTAAGTCACTTTGATATAAGCCCTCCTCAAAAAATAAACCTATTATTTCAAATAAAGCTCAAGAAGATTGAAAAATCATAGTTCATATCCCAAGTCTCAAACTTTCTTCCTTTTCTCAAGCTTGCTACCTGCAATAGTCATTGTCCTGAATATGCAAGAAAAAAATCATGAGGTTTCCCAAATCCTTTAAGATTATCTTCATTGTATGTTTTCTACTTTTATTTCTATATATGGAGGCATTTATATTAACATTCAAATTCTAATTTAAATTTTCAATAAGGTGGAGCCTTACCCCCTGAAGCCAAGATTGTGAGCCTGTGAGGTATGTATGACATACCCATAAGGCCACAAATAACCTTATACACAGCTTATTTAGTCTTAAACAGAGTTATCAATTGAATTTAAAATAAAAAATAACAAAAAAGTCAAAAAAAATTTGGTTAATCAAGGTTATAATTATTATGCAAGTTTTTGGATTCTACACCAAAAATAACCTAGGGTAGACCCATAGGGTGTTATACCCAAAAATGCATATTTCTTATTCTATTAGAAGCTTTAATAATCTCACAGTAAAATTGAAACTTTTTTGAAAATTCTTTTAAATTGTTAAATTTAAGCTTAAATAAGATTAAATTTCCAGTTGCATAAGGTTTATGCAAACTTACCAAAATTTTATTTAAAATTATGGTGTTGTGTAACGTTACTGAGTTGGCTAAGGATTTGACATACAGAACTTAAATCCTGTGTAAGCTCAATTTAAAAGGTTTTAAAGCCCTAGTATGCCTTCAAATGAATAAAAGGGGAAAATCCATGCAGAAATGTGGGGCAAAGAAAAAACACCAAACAGAGCTGGGGTACCCAGCTTTTTGGATCTGCAAGGATTCAATACAGTTTTACAACCTGTATTGAATAATTATAAACCTTATTCAAGCTTTCATCCAAATTTAAAGTTCAAGCTCGTTTAATCACAATTTGAACAGGAATTTCAAGCTGCCAAAGGATAAATACCCATATGCGCACTTGAAATCAAGGTTTTGAGAACTTTCAAAGCTTAAATAATCTTAAAAATTTGAAGTTACAAATATAAAACCCTTATCAAAAGGTAAGGTTTTGTGTGTATTGCTATTTTACGTGGGAAAACAGCAATAACTTCAAAAATTCATTAAAAATCCAATTCTCAATGGATTCGCTTGAAATTTTGACACAGCTTGCAAATGAATTTTATATATGTATAAAGTAAATTTTAAGTATGCTCTTCAAAAAATTTTCATTTATAATTAGTATTGAATTTAACAATGTTAATTTTTATTAAAGAAAATTAAGATTTCTTTAAAAATTAATTAAAAATCCAGTTTAGAAAATATTTTTGCTTGAAATTTCATTTTTAATCTGTTCATGTGATTCAATTTAATATAAATAAGCTTATTCCATATTCAAACTTAAAATAATTAATCCAAAGGAGAATTAAAGTGACTTGGAGTTAATAATAACACTGGTAACTTTAAATTGAAATTAAAAATAAGTGCCCTTAAGCTCAGAACCTTATCTTTAAGCCTGATTCTTCAGTTTTGACCTGATGACAAACACACTCGATATCCATTATTAGCTATGAGAGCTGTTCTGCAGGCATAAAAAAAGCCTAAAAATCACTGTTTTTGTCAATACCAATCATCATTTCAATCAATTTGACATTTTAAACAGGTAAAATTTCATTCAAAATAAAATCTTATATTGTTAAGTTAATTATTAAGCTATTTTAAGCTTTATAAATTATAAATAAAGAATTGAAATAATAAAATTTAGATTATATTTTTGTAATCACCATTAATAGATTTGGTTATATAAAATGTTTCTCTTAAAATATCTTTAAATCCACAAATTCCTCTGAAAAATCTTTAATCTTATTTTTTTCCATAAATAGCTGTTTTATATTTTGAAATATTGATTTTGGATGTGTTTTTAACTTATAAATATTAGTTGATATAATAACTGTTATTGTTTGACTTGCTGTATTGAATAAATATTATAAAGTAAGTGTTCTTTAAAGTTATATATTTTTTATGTAGAATTGGTTTTTTCATATAGAATTTCTCCATAAAAATTGTCTCTGCAAAGTGTGTGTGATAACTTCTTCTATAAATAATATCTATATATTATCTATAAGTGGATAAATATCTTCATTTTTGACATGTAATTGTCTCATTAAGAGCTTTACACTAATTATTGTTATAATTGTCAGTGACTATCACAATAATAGAATAATTATAGCTTATTATAGGTAGTAAGAGTGTTTTGATTATTATATTATTTGATAATAATTAAATTTTTCTTATTATATAAGTTTTTTAATAAGTATATAGAGTTGTGGTTATGATATATAATTATCTTATATTTTCTACTGAGGACAGTCATGGTACTCTTGATATTTGCTACTATTATTAAGAGCTTCATAGACAAACCTTACAAAGATTGTGATATCTGAATATTCCCAAATGTTAATCAAGAGATATTGATTCACAAGACTGAAACTGTATGATCACCCAACTTCACCACAACTCTTGTACAGACCCTGTACAGCCATACAGGGGCTGTATTATTCAAATCAATGCAAATGATGATTCCTCTCAAAAAATTCCACTCTTTGCATCAGGGCTGGTGAATTCTCACATATAGCAGCCCCCCTTCCACCCTCTTGGGACTTTTTCCCCAGTTAATTGATATAGTTGATTTATTATTTAGTAAATATTCTTACTATTATTTTGGGTATTATATTTATTGGTATTAAGTTAGTCTTGGCATTTCTTCTTTGCCTGTACTGTGCTAGTTGTGGTAGCCATATCCTTATTAACCCTTCTCTTTCTTTCTGATGGGTTGAAACAGTGGACTTGGACTTGTTTGTGGTTGGCTCTTTTATTTCTTACTCTTATTTTTTGTCGCTGCTTTTTGTTACATTTATTTTATTACCAATTCTACCATTATTACACTATTAAGTGTATTCCATCTTTTCATATCCTGAGCCCTCCATAAGTAAGTCCCAGTTTCCTGAGTGCCAAGTCCTCTTCACTTAGAAGAGCCCCTGTGACATTATAGTAATTAACTCATAATTTCTTCTTTCTTTGCATTATTCCAAAATTAATTTCTATCACCCATCAATTATGATTCTTTATTAATTTATGAGCTCTTATGATTTTTCATTATTTGTGATTCTCATCAATTTTCACCTCATTCTTTTTATTCATATGAAAATTGACTCCTTTTTCATTTCTTAAATTCAGCTGACCATTTAACTTTACTCTTGATTCTCAATCAATTCCTATTTTAATTTTATGTGTGGATTCAGGGTTTCTTTTATCAGGGCTTAATTGATTCAGAATTTCAGGAGCTCATTGAATTTGGGTGATCATTTATTGATTTGAAAATTGCTCAATAATTATTGATTTTTTGTTTGAATTATGCAAGAAATTGACTTCACCTCACGATTCTGATTTGATTTGATTGATTGACCTGGTTTGATTCCTCAAGATACCTAATTTATCCTTGAGATTTGATTTATTTGAAGTTTATTCCTCAAGAAATTGAATTGATTTTTGAAGATATTGACTGAATTCCTAAAGACATAATTGATTGAACTTTATTTGAAGTTGTTCAAGATTTTTATTGATTCCTCAATATTGTAATTTGATTTGATTTGGTGAAGCCTCTTATATTTATTATCAAGTATCATCAAGTTATTTTTCTTATTCCTTAATAATGCCACTTCAACATAGCCCTCCAGCCAAGAATACAAGATCTCAAAGACATCAAGCTTTTCTTACTCCTACAGAAAGGGATCCTCTTTACCGCACACCATCAGTTCATAAACTGAGTGCATATTTGGACAGAGGACCACAAATGGATGGAGCAGCACCCTCAAGAAGAGGAGGTATGAAGTCAAGAAGATAAAGATCATTCTCTGGTTTGTTGGGTGGCTATCCAAGAATCTCTCAAGGGTTAGAAGTAGATTGAGGAAAGCTGAAGATGAAGGGGCAGAGGCGTTTGAGGAAACTGCAGTGGTGGTGTGGTATTTCATACCATTTTTTTCACCAGTTTCAAGCTCATAGTACCCCCAAAACAGCAGTAAATCCAGCCTACAGGCAGACTTACACTCAAATCTTACACCAAAAAGGTCAATTTTACAGCAAAAAGCTGGATTTAACTCATAAAACCATGGCACAGGCACCAAAGGGCAGTGTATGTGTTTAAATAAATTATTCAATTTCATTATTCATATGTAAAAATCAAGTTACATATAGCAAACTAGTTACAAAAAGGAAGGTACCACCCTTTGAATTACACACACCACCCAGCTTACACCCCCTTACAGCCACAGGAGTACCTTATCTTATATCCAAAGTAACCCCACTTGAAACCTTAAAACAGAATCAGATTTATTTACACCACTCATCACCTCATGCAAACCAAAGCTAGTTACAACAGGCTGCATTCAGTACACAATTTTAATTAAATCTCAACCACATGACTATGCACAGCATGTGTCAAACACAAAAATAACATCATCTCATACATAACAGTAAATTCACCAGTACAAGAAATTATCACCTGATTTCATTTTAAAGTTCAAAAAGAAGAAAAACAACCATGAAACCTGCATAAAATTACACAGCCACTTCTACCAAACCTAAAATAGGACATATGCAAAGGAATTACAAGGTCATCATGTGATACTGCATCCACCAACAGAATATCATGTGACAGGAAAGAGGCTGTGCACAACAAAAATCCCCAGCCAAAATTGAATCACCTCATGTATGCAAGGAAAATTCAAGAATATCACATCATAATTAGTTCACCAAAATAAAATCATGTGATAAATTGAGGCTGTGCAGAGAGAAAATTATCACCAAACCTTTAATCACCTGACCCATGCAAGAAAGGTCTTCACCAAAAATGGAGTCACATGATTAAATCAAGAGGAATTAAAGTGGAAAAAGACAGCTCCCATGGAGGGCCCCCTGGGCTCCCAAAAGGTATAAATAGAGGGGCTCTCTCCCCCAAATTTCAAAATCCCCCCCCATGAACAATATATCCCCCTGCACATTGCAAGCACAGGAATAATTCATCCCTCACCTGGGAGGTAGTCCAGAAAATTATAGTAAATTTACTTGCCCAGTAGCTAAGCTCAGTGGAAGTATAGTGTTGAAGATTACCCAGTAGCTAAGCTCAGTGGAATCTTATTATTATTAAAATAAAAATAAAAATTACCCAGTACCCAAGATTAGGGTTACTACTCTATTAAAATATTCCACCCAGTAAAATTAACACCATTTATCAAGATTTAAAATTCACTTACCCCTTCCAAAGAATATTAAATATCAAAGAATCTTACCTCTTAAATTTAACAAATGAAATTTTATATTATTATTAACCACTCTTAAAAAAAATAACAAACCTTTGAAAAAAATATTTTACTCTATTATAACTTTAACTTAAGAAAATTACCTTTATCAAAACTCATCAAATTTTCCAGAAAACCTTAAATAACCCATCTTACCAAGGATTTAACACCAAGAAGAAACAACTCACCTCAATTTAGCCCAAAAATATCAAAATTAAACAGACAAGTATTTCATTAAAATCTAAAAATTAACCAAATTACTGACATTTATTTTTTATATTATTTATTGAATAGGTCTGATCTGAGACTGCTGAATTTTGTCTTCTGCAGTTGTAAAGCCACTTACTAATTTTATTTTGGTTTGTGAGCTCCAAGGAAGATTTTGTTCAGTATTTCAGGAGGGGCAGGCAATACACCCTTGCCACCCTTGGTTACAGGAGTTATTAGCAATTCAAAACTAGTTACCTGTGATTTCCCCCTCCAGGTACTTCCTCATTTTAATCCCACACAAGAGGAGTTCCCACATCTGGTGTCCCAACAGTGGCAGACAACCTCAATTTCAATAAAAATTAAAAAAAAATTCATAACAACTCCAAGAATACTATTTTTCATAACAAAAACTGGATTCAAATAATCAAAATCAGCAAAAACCATCATTTCAAGAATCTGAACCATCAACTCACTCTGACCATTACTATTATCCACCAAAGCAAGAAACAGAACTAGGGGAGGAATCAAATAAATATTCCAATTTCCCAATTGCAACACCAAGAACCAATAAAAGGGACTTGAAGGTTGTGGAGATATTTTTCTTGATCTCCTTGAAAGAAATAAAATTAATAACTCAATACCAGAATCAAAGGAAACAATAAACCAATCAAAAATGGATAAACCTTCATCATCAAAATTACCTGGTAATATTGAAGAAATCCAGGAAGAAAACTTTAATGAAGAAACTGTTGAATGACAGGAAGAAATGTCTTCAACAGAGAGACTTCAGCAGAATATGCTAGAAATGCAAGCAGAATTACTAGCAATAATCAAAAAAGAAGGAAAAAATAAATCATCAAGTTATACTCCACAAAATAGTCCACTTGGAGAACAGACCACCCTTCCAAGATCATTCATGCCACATGGATCACCTTCACCTTATCCTAGACCCATGGTCACATCAACACCTTATACAGAACAAAGACAAAGTACCTTACCAAGAAGAGTCAACATTTCTTCACAAATGCCAACTCCATTACATCAAGAAATTCCAAGAAACTCTACTCCAATAATAAAAATAAGCGCCAAGGACTATAATCTGTGGTTTGATGGAAAGGATGTGGAAAGATTCATCAAGAAAGTTGAAAATATTGCAGAAATTGAAGGAGCAAGTGGAAGAGACATTGCAAAACAAATAGCATTTTGGACAAAAGATGAAGAAATCAGTTATCATATTGAAGGAATGCCAGGATATGAAACAGCTGATTGGGATCAATTAAAAGTGGATATGAAAAGAAGATGGGGAACAGTCTCACCTGAAAGAAGATACAGATTATCCTCAATCACTGAATTATTCACAAAAACTCAACAAGAAGGTGGAATAAGGAACATGACACAATACAGAAAATTCATTGGGGAATATGAAGCAATCATCACTTACCTCAAAAGATACCAATATATCCAAGGTGATATCAATCATAACCAGGAATTATTGGCCAGCCTTTCCATTAGTGTTCAAGAATCAATTTACAAATAAATGATTAAAGACAGAGCTATGGTTCAAGCCTTGGATGGAGGTTACATCATTCCAAGATTGGATATTTTGAAATTATACATTGAACAAGACTTGGAGGCCAAGGTACTTATTCAACAAAAGGAATTTTCTAAACCAAAACCTCCAGAAAAGAAAACAAGAGTTGAGGATGAAAGCTGGGATGAAGTTTTAAAACAAGTAAAAGAACTCACCCAAAAGATCAAAAATCCTCCACAACCAGAACCTCAGCCAAGAAATGAGGGAAAAGAATCAGTTAAAGAAGTTTTAAATCAACTTAAAAGCCTTTCAGAAGCAGTGAATCCACCAAGAAGGAACTGGAACAATAATCAAGAGCAAAGATTACCTCAAAATAATCAGCCATACAGGCAAAGGAATTCTTTACCACCATTTTCATCCAGTTATCAACCATACATACCAGCTCAAATGGCCCCAAGACCACCAATGAAATGTGCTTATTGCAAGGAAGAAGGACATTCAGCAACTAGATGCACTCACCTTGCTGAAGATTTGGAAAGAAGGATTGTCAGAACTCAAAGAGCATCTTACCTCTTCCCCAATTATCAGAGAGTACCTATGGAAGGGAATGAAAGTGCCAAAGACATAGTCAGGTCCTTTGCAAAAGAACAAGTAGAACTCAACAAGAAATTTATGGAAAAACCTACTGTCAAACCAAAACCAGAAGAAGAGGTTAAGCCCAATGAAAAGAAATCAGAGGAAAAATCAACCTCAATTGCACATGTTGAAGATTGGTCAAATCGGAAACCACCTACCATTTCCTCAGCCAATGACCCTTTTGAATCACACATTGGATTAAGACAGACAAAACAAAGAATGGAAAGACAATCCCGAAATCAAGAGCCAAAGAAGAAAACAGCTACTCCAGGAACTTACATTGAAGAAGAAAAAGAGGAAGAAAGAGTAATAATTCCCACCAAATTCCAAAATTCAAATATTCCAAAACCAGACCAACCTGAGGAGGAAATCGAAAATATTGCCAATAAGAATGAAGATGAAGAAATTTCAAAAGAAGAAAAGAAGTTCAGAAAACCTCAAAAGAAACAAGTTGAAACTAAATTGGAAATTGACAAAATTATTAAGAAAATTATGCAACAAAAGATCAACCTTACCATTGAAGAAATCTTGAGGATGTCACCAAATTTTCTTCATAAATTACAAGAATTATCAGAAAAAGACAAGGAAAAAATTAAATCACTCAACTCAATGGATCTTCAAGAAAGACTATTAACATTTGGCTTCAAAGAAATACCAAAGCCCAAGATTCATTATGCTTGTCCTTTGGGATTTATGGAAATCTTCATTGGAAAGGAAGAATATCCTATCAGAGCATTAGTGGACACTGGTGCAGAACTCAACATTATACCAGAAGAAATAGCAATCAAAGCCTCACTCACAACAAGAAATCTTAACATGAACCTTAGGGGAATTGGAGGCCATACTACTTCATTGGTTGCATTTTCAGAATTTACTCCAATCATTCTGGCTTCAGGTGAAGAAATTTTAATTCACTTCTTCATTTCAAAAGGATCTGTCCATAAAGTACTTGGAAGACCTTTCTTGGCAGACAACAATATCAGACTAGAATTTTCCCATAAACAAGGTGAGATACTCAGTTATCAAGAACCTGATGGAAGAAGATTATGCATGCCAGTATGCAAGCCTCAAGCACTTGGATGGCAAACTGGACCACCTAGAGGAATGGATTTATGAGATATGGCAACATTGGTCAGAAATAACCCAGGAAAGAAGGATAAAAATGCAAAAAGAGACAATACCATAATAAATTTAACCCAGAAGACCCAAGAGTTATCCATATCTCCAAAAAGTGATGAATTTGGCCAAGATTTACAAAATGACAAATGGCCAAGCAACCTCAAAAGACAACTTGAAGACTCAAACTCTGAAGATGAATTACCCAACATAGTTTACAATCCAATTGATAATAATGAGGAACTCTTCCAGATTTTGGTGGATGGAAATGAGAAAATACATGGAAACCCTTTCAAACCTAAACCCAAAAAGAAGAAAATCAGATTTAGTGAGCATCATGAGCTTTCAGATGAAGAAACTATCAATGAAATAGAAAAAGACCTCAAAATTATGGAAGAAAGAGACAAAAACTTAAAAGACACATACCATATCAACTTCTTGGACAGACCATTGAAAAACCAAGAAGAACCTTATGAATGGCAACTGGAAAACCCTGAATTTATCCAGCAACCTCCCAATGAAGATGAAGAAACAGAATCCATCTTAGAAAATGAATACAATTACATTTACCTGCCATAAATAACCTTTGAAGACCTTTATGGGGATGAAGCTCAAGAAATTTTATGTAAAGATAAATACTTATGTCACCTTCCAGGAGCAAACTTGAACAAGATCCAATTCCTAGAGCTACCAACTGAAGAGGGAATTAAAGGTAACCTTGAAAATCAATTCTGGGATGAAATATTTGAAATGGCCACACTACAATGAAGAGGACTTTACTTTAATCAAATTTGGGCCCAGTGGTACCTTGGATTGAATGGATCAACATATCAAACTGGAAGACTGAAATGGGTTGGAGATGGATATATATTCATTGATGAAGATTTATGGTGGTCAGAATTTCCATGAGAAGAAGAAATAGAAGAAAGAAATGCCTTTTTGGAAACCCTCAAAGACCTTATTTTGGCCAGATTACTCAACAGACAGTTATCTTTCCCACTTGGGGGAGCTCAACTTTGAATAAAACCAACAAAATAAAGATTTTTCTCTAAAATGTATCAGTATCACCCATAAAATGTATCATTAGTTTCTTTTTTATTTCATTTTTTCTCTCTATAGGGCAGTGACTTCCTGTATTAACAAAGAAGAAATTCATCCAAAAATTATCCCTTAAAAATTAAAAATTAAAATTGAAAAAAACAACAACCTTACATTTAAAAAATATATATCAATCACCTCCACCATGGCCAATTCACCAGCTTTTTGGATCCTATGGGAAGAATTCATACAAAAAGACTAAAACATCACTGAATATTCAATTTGGAAACCAGAATATAAATATATCAATAAAATAAACCCTTTGGCACTTTAAAGAAACTCCATCAATATCAAAAAAAAAAATCATTAGGCAGTGACCTCCTTCCTTATCAAAGAGGAAAATTATTTTTCATCAACTCAAATCAATAATTTCACTCACCAAGAAAAAAGAACTAACCATAAGATCACTAGGCAGTGACCTCCTGCCTTATCAAAGAGGAATATCCAAATTCTTACCCAAAATTACCATCCAAAATCCATTAAACTTACCCTCAAGCTATTTTGATAAATAAATCTGATAAAATTCTCAAATATTATTACCTTTTGATACTTTGAAACCCACAAAATCCTACAAAATGCAGTCATAGCCATTACTTGGAGAAAATTCCTGGTCATTGGACACAGATATCAGCTGGGTAGAAGAGAAAGAAGCCTGGGCCAATTACAGTAATCAACAAGAAATAGATGAAAATCCTGACTGGTTCTTCAAAATAAAACCAGAGCCCTGTCCTGATATTCTCACCATAATACTTCCATATATTGAGTTTGAGGACATCTTTGAAAAGGAAATACCACTATCAGAACTTGTCATTTCACATCCATGGAAAAAATTACCTGGATACAACCTCACAAAGTATGAATTCTTGGATTTACTGACCTGGGATGGAATTGATGGCAACCTTGGAAACCCATACTGGAATGAAATATTCAACATGGATGGACACCTCAGGAAATCATTATTTTGGAGAACCTGGGAATGCCAAGATTGGTTCAACCTCCAGGATCTTGAAATTAAAAATGGACAAATTAGCAAAATCTCAGGAAGTTATATTGTAAAAAAGGCCAAATGGGAACACCACTGGGAAGAAACACTTATACCAGCAATCTTCAGCCTTAAAAAGGGTGCAACTAAATTTAATACAGAAGATTGGAACTTCTTCTGTCAAGAATATCTCTTCAAAAATTTTAAAAGAGAAGAATGCAGGGGAGGAAATTTTATCAAACAAGAATTAGTAAGAAAGATTCTGGGGCAAAGGAATCAATTTCAAGAAATATCACCTGCTAATTCCCCAATTCTCTGATTAATCAACCATTCTATTTCCATTGATATTTGCATTATTTATCTCTTCAATTTTTTATTATTTATTTATTTATTTATTTATTTATTACTCTTTTTATCTTTCCTCTTTACAATTCAGATTCTCTCTTATACTAAAAAAAAGAGAAAATATCGAAAATTTCAAAAATAAGCTTCAATTCATAAAAGCTTTGAAGCAATAAATATAAAATAAGCTTACCTAATATCAAGGGTTTTTGCTTATAATTATATTTATTTATTGTATTTCTTATTTTATTTTTTATTTCATTTTATTGTTCAAAATTTAGAAAAATAAAATAAAATAAAAAGAATTAGTTTCAATTGATTCTATATCAGTAGATGATAAATAAAAATATAAAAAATATATATTTAAAAAAAAAAAATATATATAAATAAAAAAAAGAAGAGATTCTTAGCTTACTGACCTCTTTTACCTCCATTTTGATTGGTTTATTTTTTATTTATTTATTTTATTTTATTTTATTTTTTTATTTTAATTCTTGTTTTATTATTTTATTGGATTTTTTTCCACTGACCTCATTTCATTCTGAATTTGGTCCTCACTGAATTCAAGTTTTTATTTGTTTATTCTTTAAAAAAAAATATAAGTGGCTGAAGGAATAGTTTCTCCATTTCAAGGTACAGGAGGCCTAACAGGGTGCTATAACAAGCTAAGTAACAAACTTTAACCAATAGTAACCTAAATAAAGAAATAAAAAAAAGCCTTAAAAATTAATAAAAATAAAAAATAAAAAATAAGAACAAGTACAAACTTACCCTATGACTAGCTTCACTTAGAAGGGTAAATTACGCGACCCAAATCATTACGAGGGCGAAGGAAGTAGGGCCCTTTGGTATTTTTTTGAACATTTTTTTTAGGAAGCGAGGATGAAGGTTGAGGATCCACCTCTCCATTCAAGAAGGAATAAAAAGCCGATGCTGCTACAGGTGTAGGCTTGCGATGGTTAGGGGAGTCATCAGGTGTACTCCAAATATCACCAAGGGCTGGTGGTGATGGGGGGAACGTCGGATAAGGGCCATTGGCAGTAAGCCATTCCCACACCGACTTCCTCAACCTGTTGGTTGGAGGAATGCCAAGCACGAGGTCCTCTAGCTCCTTGGTGGTAAATGGACAAAAAGCATTGAAAAAGTCAGCAGCAAAGCCAAAATCAGAGGAGCTCATTGTTATTCTAAATAATAAATAAATAAATCAATAAACAAGGAAAAAAACCTCTAGCAAGGGAGACAAAACGTACTAAGGTTATAATTAAGAAAACACAAATTCTTATTGGATTGATTGGCGGGATGAATGGAAAAAAATCAACAATGATTTTTGATCCTTTTATTGAAATACTCAACTTTAGCACCTCAACTGCATCCTCACCGTCAAATCAACCTAGCACTCTAAAAAGGAGAAAGAGCATGCGAGGAATCAACCATTAGCAGTCCCGACGTTAGTCCATCAACTGTTGGGTGACAAAAGAGGAGAAAGAAAAACAAGATGCCTTTTTACACTGGAGCAACAAACAAATCTGTACAACAGAAACAAGATCAGCTAAGAACCCAATGAAGTGAATTCTTTCGGAGGAGACTGTCACCCTAAATAATAACAAATGAATTTGAGCCAGAAGATCAACGTTTGACTTTGAAGGATGTTGAACCATGGATGATTTTGGGTACGGCTTGCAGATAATCAATTAATTATTTTGCTTGTGTTGTTCCACTCTACACCCAATTCCAGAAGTGGAAGGGATACAGAGGGAAATTATAGCAATACAATACATATCCGATGTTGTTAAGATCACATACCAAAGCACGAAGATAAACCTGTGGCGGTCCTCAACGGCCATTGCTGTCAACCCTAGCTTCAGACCATGGATAGTCTTCACCTATCTGGTTGGACTTGCCTTCCCATGGCCACCTTTATCAATTGCCGTCGCAAGCTGATTGCATAAGGGCTCCATCGCTTGATTTCAGATGCCCAAAGCGGTCGGTCGATTAAATCAACGGAGCCTTTGTCATTTCGTAGGAACCACAAAGCTGCTTATTAGAAAAGCATCATTGGAGGAAATTGAGTTAATTCTTCTGCTTGATGGGCATGAAGATAGCTTGAAAAAATTGTCCCAAGTTAAACGGAGTAGATACCTCACACCCGGATATTTCAATTCTAAAGCTCAAGACAATTGGCGCTGAGAAATACTTCTCAGATGGATTTGTAGATGAGACAACGAAGATAAATCAAAAGGAGATTCATGGTCAAGTGTTTATTTAAAGATGATGTTCTTAGCTTTTTTTACTCGGGGCTGTACTTTCGGCAGGTGGCTTGTATTGTCTTTGACCTAGGCTCCATGTCGAATTGTTTTTTCCCAATTCAAAGACTCATTCAAAGTAGTTTCAAACACCCAAGCTGGTGTTGAAAGACCTCAATCGCTCGTACATCTCAGTCCAATACAATTTTGAACATAATGGTGAATGCATAACATCCACCTAGACTCAAGACAACCTCACCCGAAGTAATTTAAAGCTCCAGTTGGGGCGTAGCAACAATCATCAGCACTACAACAGCCTACCTGAATAACTGGAAGGTTTTTAAAAGAACTCAATCACCCCAACCTTACATTACAATTCAAAAAGAACATATTAGTTAACTAAGAGCACCCACATATTAGAAAATAAACCACCCAAAGTGGTTTAAAGCACAATAAAGTGCTTTTCAACATAATTGGAGATGGAAACACCCCACCCAAAGCCCCTGGAGGGTTGTAACAGCTTCTAGATCAGCCTGTAAAGCTGACCACCTTACCTTCTAATAATAAAATATATACAAAAAAGAGCCCTCATCATGGCTTTAAACTGCTTATTTTATTCTTTGTTTGAATTGTATTATCATTTATGAGCTTACTGACAAAATATTCATTTGTATTTACAAGGGTTTGAAATATAAAAAAAAAGTCCTCAACAAGACTTTAAACTGTTCAATTTATTTTCCTGTTTTGTGGCTATAAATAACAAGAAAATTCCCTCAGCATGGCTTAAAACTGCTTATTTCCTTTTTTTGTGAACCAATTGATTTATTATTTCTGTTACTGACTTGTTTTATTCTAATTCTTATCTTATTGAAAAGTTTTGTTATTTTCTACTCTAGATATAAAAAGGGGGGCTTCCAAGAATAAATTTAATAAAAAAATCTCTCATGATTATAAGAAACAAAAAAAAGCCCTCAGCATGGCTTTGAACTGCTGGAATTTTTTCATTTTCTAATTAATATTAAATGAAGCTGACTTATTTATTTTTATGTGCTACAGGGCTATGAAGGACAGAATAAATGCCCTGAGCAAGGCATTAAACTGCTCAAATTTTATTTCTTGTGCTTTTTTACTGATTTTCCCTTTAGTTTAATAATTAGAGGAAATAATGAATAAAAAAAGCCCTCAGCATGGCATAAAACTGCTTAATTTCATTTATTATCATGATTTAATTAATTTGACTAACCATGTTTTTTGTTTATGCTGCAGGGCTAAAAACAGTAAAAATCCCTCAGCATGGCTTTAAACTGCTGGGTTTGCTTATTTTAATTAAATTATTTTTTATTAATTTTTTATGCTACAGGGCTATAAACAAAAAAAATAGCCCTGAGCAAGGCATTAAACTGCTCAATTTTTTATTATTTATGTTTTCTTAATTACTGATTATTTAACTCACTTAACTTTTAGTTTTTTTTACTTCAATAAAACTATTGAAGGAAAACAAGATAAAAAAGCCCTCAGTATGGCTATAAACTGCTTATTTTGTTTTATTTTTCATTCTTACTTTATTTTTTTGG
This sequence comes from Austropuccinia psidii, assembly GCA_023105745.1. NCBI lineage: Eukaryota > Fungi > Basidiomycota > Pucciniomycetes > Pucciniales > Sphaerophragmiaceae > Austropuccinia > Austropuccinia psidii. The sequence continues at coordinate 22,438 of JALGQZ010000020.1, forward strand.
ATATTGAATTAAAACTGACATATTTTATTTTGATTTACTACAGGGCTATAAATAACAAAAGGAGGCCCTCAGCAAGGCTTTAAACTGCTTATTTCTTTTTTTTCATTCTTAATTTATCTTGGATATAAAATGGAGCTGACACATTTAATTGTGCTACAGGTCTTCAATATACAAATGAGCCCTCAGCATGGCTTTAAACTGCTTCTTTTACTTTATTTCTCATGACCTTTTTTGTTGGATATTAAATTAAACTGACATATTTAAATTTGGATATGGCTACAGGGCTATAAAAACCAAAAAGAGCCCTAAGCAAGGCTTTAAATTGCTATTTTATCTTTTATGATTTCTTATTTTGAATGATAACTATACTAACATATTTGATTTGGCTTCCACAGGTATGCAGCATTAATAAAATATTTCTCTTATTTTATAGGCTTAAATGTGCTTTTAAAATAAAGATGAGTCCTCAATAAGACTATAAACTGTTTAAGATAACTATACAACTTGGCTTTGAAGTTAAATTACATGCCAGGAAACCCCAAGTGCAACAATCAGGTTCCTGGACACAGGATGTGGTCCTTGGAAAGACTATAAACTGCCCACCACTAAAATTCTCAACAAGGACTCAAAAATAAACAAAAATCAACCAATAGTCCTTGGAAAGACCATAAACTGCCTATTTAAAGTATTCAAAAAGATTGGAAAAGGACTACAAAAGGAGGATAAGTCCTAGGCAAGACTATAAACTACCTAAGGTTTTATTTCCTATTTTTCCTATTTTTTCTAATTTTATTTCATTATAAACAAGTATTAGAAAGATGTACTGACTTTAACCTTTTGAACATATTCTTTTATTTCTTTTTTGAATTTATTTATTCATTTTTGCTAAGAATAAGGGTCATATCTCATTCATGAGCTCAAGAATATTTTATTTATTATCTTTATTACACTTTTCCTACTATCACAACAAGAGCCATTAAATTGGCTTAATTTTTCAACTCAAAAAAAAACACTCTACATCAAGTATTTTTTTAAAAAAATGATCAATTTATTTGAAATATTTCTTCAATTACAGGAGAGTGATTGGAACTTTTTTGAAAATAAGAAGTATTTGTGTCATGAAGGCATTAATTGAACTCTGAAGGAGTTATTTATATTAAAACCTCATACATTGATGACATAATTTGGGGAATTTACATATTAATAACACCTCAATGTGCTATTGATTCCAAAAGGAATTTTAAAAGCCCCCCAAAAGCAAACAAGAGGTTTTCTAAAAACTGTACAAATTCTTATTCTTCACTGTTTATATTTTTTTCAACAACTCAAATGCATTTATGGGTAACAGAAAATCTGAACCATAAAGGGGATGGACTTGAAATAAAGTATGAGTCACAATGATGATTCCAAAAGGAAGAGTTGTGGTATCATAAGGGTCATCATATGAATAAAGGACTCAAATTATGATCATTCAATTATGTCATATTACTTATAAATACTCCCAAGAGCACCAATTTTTACTGATTGGCATAAATTACCACCTTTAACCAAACAGTTCCATGATCTTAATTAGGATTCAGGTTTATTTCTTTTAAATTGTGATTTTTACTCAGATATCTCACTTAATGGTTATTTTATACTTAAAGTAGAAAAAAAAATTATTATTGAATCATCATTAACATAAATTTATATAAATCTACTGTATCATTATTTATCCTCATCAAAATCACTATAAAAATAAGGGGTGGGTAAACTTATTTCTTACACTATCCCTCATTGTGAGCCTGTGAGGTATGTATAACATACCCATAAGGCCACAAATGAACTTATAAACAGCTAATTTTGTCTTAAACAGACTTTTTAGTTGAAATTAAAATAAAAAATAACAAAAAATGAGTATAGCTTTATTTTTGATAAACAAAGTTATAAATATTATGTCATTTTTGGATTCTACACCAAAAATAACCTAGGGTACATCCATAAGGTGTTATACCCAAAAACACTTATTTCTTGTGTTATTAGAAGATTTCAGAATCTCACAGTACTAATGTAACTTTTTTAACATTTTTTTAAAATTGTTAAATTTAAGCTTAAATAAGCTTAAATTTAAAGTTGCATAAGGTTAATGCAAACTTACCAAAATTTTAGTTAAAATTGAGGTGTGGTGTATATTTACTGAATTGGCTAAGGATCTGCCATACAGAATTTAAATCCTGCGTGAGCTCAATTTAAAAGGGTTTAAAGCCATGGTATGGCTTTAAATAAATAAAAGGGCAAAATCCACGCAAAAAGGTGGGACAAAGGAAAAAGACCAAATAGAGCTGGGGTACCCAACTTTTTGGATCTGCAATGATTCAATTAAGGTTGTCCACCTGTATTGGAGGATTTTTCAACCTCATTTAAACCTTAAGATTAGACTTTAATCCAACCTTAAGGTTTAAACTGGTTTTTCCCAATTTGGACAGGAATTTCAAGCTGCCAAAGGGTAAATCCCAATATGCAGGCTTGAAATCAAGGTTTTAAGAACTTTCAAAGCTTAATAAAGCTTAAAACTTTAAAGTTACAAGCATCAAAACCTTATCAAAAGCTAAGGTTTGGTGTGTATTGCTATTTTAAGTGGAAAAATAGCAATAACTTCAAAAATTCATTAAAAATCCAAATCTCAATGGATTTGCTTGAACGTTTCACACAGCTTAGAATTTAATATTATGTATATAGAAATTAAATTTTAAGTATCTTTTATAAATAAATTTCCTGGGTAATTAGCCTGGAAATTTACTCTTTTAATTAAGCTCAAAGAGGATTATGATTTCTTTAAAAATTAATTAAAAATTGAGTTTAAGAGATTTCTGCTTGAAACTCTATTTTTAAGTTGTTCATGTGATTAACTTTAATATAAATAAGTTTATTTATATTAAAAACTTAAAATAATTAGTTTAAATGAGGATTAAAGTTACATGGAGTTAAGAATAACACTGGTAACTTTAAATTGGAATTAAAAACAAGTTGCCTTAAGTTAAGAACTTTGTTTTTAAGTATGGTTTTTCAGTTTTGACCTGAGCACGCCTTCTATATTCATTATTAATCATTAGAGCTGCTCTGAAGACATAAAAAGAGTCTTTTCATCACTGTTTTTGTCCATCATTCATCATCAATCCAATCATATTAGAAATTTAAACAGGTAAAGTTTTATTATTCATAAAATCTTATTATTAAAGTAATTCTTAAGTTATTTTATTCTTTATTAATTGTAAATTAAAGAATTGAAATCATAGAATTCAGATTATTGTTGTAATCATCAATAATATATTTTATATTATAAAATTTTCATCTTAAATATCTTTTAAAATCCACAAATTCCTCTTAAAAACTCTTTAATCTTAAATTTTATCATAAAAAGTTGTTTTATCCTTAAAATTATTGATTTTAGACGCGTTTTTAACTTATAATCATTATTTAATATAATAACTGTTGTTGTTTGACTTGTTGTATTAAATAAATATTATAAGTAAGTTTTCTCTAAAGCTCTATATTTTTTTATCTAGTATTAGTTTTTTTATATAGAATTTTATTCTATAAGAATTATATCTTCACAGTGTGTGTTATAATTCTTTTATAAATGATATTTATATTATTTATAAGTGGTTAATATTCATATTTCCACATGTAATTGTCTCATTAAGAGCTTTACAAGTCTTATTGTTATAACTGTCAGTGACTATAACAATAATAGAATAATTATAATTTATTATAATTATTATTATTTTTTTTATTATTATATTTTTATAATAATAATTAAATTTATTTTTTTTATATAATTATTTTTAATAATTATATTTAAATTTGTGGTTATAATATTTTATTATATTATATATTTCTATTGAGGATAGTCATAGTACTCTTGATTTTGCTACTATTATCAAGAGTTTCATAGACAAACCTTACACTCATAGTGGAAGTTTTTGGGGAATGAGAACATATCCTCTTCAAAATTTGAAAACCAACTCAAGATTTTTAAATGGAGAGGGGGGCCTTCATCCAAACAAATATTCAAAAAAAAATTAATATATCAATAAATTAATATTCAAATCAATTTTAAATCACCTTACTATTACAATTTTTTATTTTTTCATCTCTTTATAACAGGTATAATTCAGGAATACAAAAGAACAAAAGGACATAAATCATTTTTAAGACATAGCAAGAGAATTGGGAAACAACTTATCATAGGACAATTATTCAAAATACTGAAAATGAAGAAGATTATTTATGAAAAAAGCAGGAGTTCCTTATGGATTGACCTTTGGACAGAACAAGACCTTGGACACTTCTTTGATTCTGGATTGAAACTCAATTGGGATTCGAGAATCACTGGCAAGGATTTATGGACTGAAGGATGACTAATTGGATTAATTATTGATTCAGGACTCACTCAACATGATGGACCAACAAGATGATGTAAAACACTCAACTCAAATTGCCCTTGGGATTTTAAAGAAGATTGAAGACTTAAGAGGTCCTCAGCATGACACTAAACTGCTTCCCCTGTGGACTTGGGCAGGGAAACTTATAAAAAATAACAGCCAAGAAGCTGGAGGGGATTGTACTAGTCAGGAGAAGTGCTGAAGGACCATTTTTGTCCTTGCATGACAATAAACTGCTCCCTTTGTGTAACAGGAACAAGGGGGTTCACAGGTGTTTATAATTATCAAATTGGCCAAAATGAACAAAGTGAAGTCTCAAGCCATCAATTAAGACAAGAAAATTCCTTATCAAGAAATAAAACAACCAGAAGAATCTTTCATCAAGTGGGAATCATGAAGATTGAAGAATAAAACAAGAGTCAAGTGGAATCCAAAATCAAGCCCAAAGGAGCTCAAGAATCAAGATAAGCCCTTGGATTAGGCCAGGAGGTCTTTGCATGACTTAAACTGCAGGAATTGTATACCTAATATACAGGGGTTACACACCTAGTTGTAGGTCCTGTATGACCTTAAACTACATTTTTTATGGAAGAAAGAAGAAAGAAGAATTGTGAAGACCTCAAGATTTCAGGACACTAGCAAATTCTTAGAAATAAATAAAAAAAATAAAAATAAAAATAAAGAAAAGAGAAGAAGAAACAAAATAACTAATTGAAGATGGATCACCAGATTTTAGCAGCCAAATACAAATCAGTCCTGAAGAAGGTGAGACCAGTCAATGAGCCAATGCCTCAAGCCCTTAACCCACCTTTGGAAAGACAATCTTTGTCAAGAGATCCTTATGAAACACCCTTATCACCAAACCCACCTATATTTCAAGAAACCTTCAAGGTCACCCATGGAAGACTCCAAGCAGTCAATTTTGGCCCACCAGGATGGTTATCAAATGAAGAAATCAATTTACTCAAAAATGTTATTACTTTAAGGGAAAAAGCAATAGCCTTCTGTGAAGAAGAAAGAGGATTACTCAAGCACTCATATGGAAAACCTTACAAAATACCAGTAATACCTCATGAACCTTGGCAGAAGAAACCAATTCCCATTCCCAAATCAATTTTACCTCAGTTTACTGAATTAATCAGAGAAAGAATCAGGACTGGACTTTATGAGCAATCCACCTCAAGCTACACAAGCCCAATCTTTTGTGTGGCCAAATCAAATGGGAAACTCAGAATTGTCCATGACCTTCAAGAACTCAACAAAGTCACCATAAAGGATGCTGGCTTACCACCCCACATTGAAGAATTTGTAGATGCATTTGCAGGAAGAGCATGCTATGGACTAGGAGACATCATGGGAGGATATGATGAAAGAGAATTAGATGTTACTACAAGACCCCTCACTACTTTTGAAACACCCCTTGGAAGGATGCAACTCACAAGACTACCCCAAGGAGCTACCAGCTCAGTAGCAGTATACCAAGCCCAAATGACCTGGATACTTCAAGAAGAAATACCAGAAAGTGTAGAAATATTTATTGATGATGGAGGAATAAAAGGACCAAGATCACTTTACAACCAAGAAACACTACCAGAAAACCCCTCAATAAGAAGATTTATATGGGAATATGCCGTAACCTTAGAAAGAGTTTTATTCAGGATTGAAGAAGCAGGACTTACTATCTCAGGATCAAAGTTTGCATTCTGTGTTCCAGATTTTGACATAGTAGGCCATGTTGTATCATTTAAAGGAAGAACAATTTCAAAACAAAAGATTAACAAAATTCAGAATTGGCCAACACCTCTTAACAAGAAGGAAATAAGGGTATTTCTTGGACTTTGTGCCTATGTAAGGATGCTCATTGAAAACTTCTCACAAGTTGCATCACCACTCAGAAGGCTCACAAGAGAAGATATTGACTGGGACTGGGATCAAAAATGTGAAGAAGCTTTCCATAAGCCCAGAAGAATATTTGGAGAAGAAATAACCCTCAATAAATTGGATTATGACAAAGGAGCAGGAAAAATTAAGCTAGCAGTAGACTCAAGCTACATTGCTGCAGGAGCAGTACTCACTCAAGAAGACAAAGAAGGAAAAGACAGACCAGTATTATATGAATCAATAACTTTTTCAAAATTAGAATCAAAATACTCACAACCCAAATTGGAACTCTGTGGAGTTGCAAGAATTCTCAAGAAGCTTCAGATAATACTTTGGGGACAAAATTTTGAATTAAAGGTTGATTCCAAGGCCTTAATTGAAATGATCAACACCCCTTGCTTACCCAATGCCCCCATGACAAGATGGGTGGCTTTCATTCAGCTATTTTCCTTTGATTTAGTACACAAACCAGGGAAAACTTTCACTATGCCAGATGGGCTATCCAGAAGACCAAAAAACTCAGAAGAAGAAGATGAAGATGCACCAGAATTTGATGAAGAAGAAGATTGGATCAAGCCACACCCTGGATTTGGGGCTAAGAATGTAAATTCACTCCATTTTTCAGGAATACAAGTACCAACCAAACAAGAAGGATTTTGGAAGAGAATGCAAGAATACTCAAGTACAATGAAAAAACCACAATCAAGTAAAGATGAAGAATTTAGAAGGATAAGAAGAAGGTCATCCAACTTTTTCTTGGAAGATGGCCAGCTTAAAAGAAGAAGCAACCCAAACCCTCAACTGGTAATATCAAGTCAAGAAGCTCAAAGCTACATTTTAAAGTCACTTCATGAAGACATGGGCCATAGAGGGGAAAGTGAAACTTACAGAAGAATTAAAGCAAGATTTTGGTGGGAAGGAATGAAGAAATCAGTAAAGAAATGGGTTCAATCTTGCCTGGCCTGCCAAAAGAGAAGTCAAAACTTACAAAGGGAACAAGAAAAATCTACAGCAACATCAACAATCTTTGAGAGGGTCAGTATGGATGAAGTCCATATCAAATCTGGAAGATGGAAGTATATGGTTGTGGCCAGGGATGATTTTTCAGGATGGCCAGAAACAGTTGGACTAGTCAAATTAACAGCAAAAGCAGTTGCAGAATGGTTCACCTCAGAATGGATATGCAGGAATGGCTTACCAAAAGAAGTAACTGTTGATGGGGGGCCAGAGTTTGGAAAAGAATGGCAAGATGCAGTAAAGAAAGCAGGATCAAGGATCAGAGTCACCACACCTTATTACCCAGAGTCTCAAGGAATGGTTGGAAGGGGCCATAAGCGACTCAAAGATGCATTATTCAAGATGTGTGGAGAAAATGGAGGAAAATGGAAAAAATACCTGCCTTGGGTTACTTTGGCTGACAGAATTTCAGCAAAAAGAACAACTGGTTTCTCACCATTTGAACTCCAATTTGGACAACTACCAGTATTACCAATTGACATTGAAACAAAAGCTTTTTTAGCAGTAGAATGGCACAAAATATCCACAACTGAGGAATTATTGGAAGCTAGAGCTAAACAATTAGAAGGAAAAGAGGAAATGATAAGGAAAGCAGCAGAAAAACTCAAAAAATCAAGGGAGGACTCAATGAAATATTGGGATAGAAGAATGGCACACCAACTAAGATCACCACTTAAGCCAGGAGATTTGGTCCTGGCTTACAACAAAGCAATAGAAACTAATTGGGGACTACTTTTCAAAGAAAAATGGAATGGACCCTACAGAGTAATCAGACAAATAAACAATGGACCATATGAACTTGAGGAGCTGGATGGAACAGAATTAGCAAGAAGATTTGCAGCATCTCAAGTTAAAAGGTTCTACCCAAGAGGAAAGTTGATAAACACAAAAGAAGACACAGAAGAAGAACAAAGTGAAGAAGATGAATCAATAAATGAGGAAGAGGTATTTGAGGAGACCACAGAATCAGATGAAGAATAGAGAGCTCTCACCTGGAAGGCTGGGGACAGCATTAAATGGAGAGGGGGATGTGGTATTCCATACCATTTTTTTCACCAGGCTCAAGCTCATAGTACCCCCAAAACAGCAGTAAATCCAGCCTACAGGCAGACTTACACTCAAATCTTACACCAAAAAGGTCAATTTTACAGCAAGGAGCTGGATTTAACTCATAAAACCATGGCACAGGCACCAAAGGGCAGTGTATGTGTTTAAATAAATTATTCAATTTCATTATTCATATGTAAAAATCAAGTTACATATAGCAAACTAGTTACAACAAAGAAGGTACCACCCTTTAAATTACACACACCACCCATCTTACACCCCCTTACAGCCACAGGAGTACCTTATCTTATATCCAAAGTAACCCCACTTGAAACCTTAAAACAGAATCAGATTTATTTACACCACTCATCACCTCATGCAAACCAAAGCTAGTTACAACAGGCTGCATGCAGTACACAATTTTAATTAAATCTCAACCACATGACTATGCACAGCATGTGTCAAACACAAAAATAACATCATCTCATACATAACAGTAAATTCACCAGTACAAGAAATTATCACCTGATTTCATTTTAAAGTTCAAAAAGAAGAAAAACAACCATGAAACCTGCATAAAATTACACAGCCACTTCTACCAAACCTAAAATAGGACATATGCAAAGGAATTACAAGGTCATCATGTGATACTGCATCCACCAACAGAATATCATGTGACAGGAAAGAGGCTGTGCACAACAAAAATCTCCAGCCAAAATTGAATCACCTCATGTATGCAAGGAAAATTCAAGAATATCACATCATAATTAGCTCACCAAAAGAAAATCATGTGATAAATTGAGGCTGTGCAGAGAGAAAATTATCACCAAACCTTAAATCACTTGAACCATGCAAGAAAGGTCCTCACCAAAGATGGAGTCACATGATGAAATCAAGAGGAATTAAAGTGGAAAAAGACAGCTCCCATGGAGGGCCCCCTGGGCTCCCAAAAGGTATAAATAGAGGGGCTCTCCCCCCCAAATTTCAAAATCCCCCCCATGAAAAATATATCCCCCTGCACATTGCAAGCACAGGAATAATTCTTCCCTCACCTGGGAGGTAGTCCAGAAAATTATAGTAAATTTACTTGCCCAGTAGCTAGGCTCAGTGGAAGTATAGTGTTGAAGATTATCCAGTAGCTAAGCTCAGTGGAATTTTATATTATTAAAATAAAAATAAAAATTACCCAGTACCCAAGATTAGGGTTACTACTCTATTAAAATATTTCACCCAGTAAAATTAACACCATTTATCAAGATTTAAAATTCACTTACCCCTTTAAAAAAATATTAAATATCAAAGAATCTTACCTCTTAAATTTAACAAATGAAATTTTATATTATTATTAACCACTCTTAAAAAAAATAACAAACCTTTGAAAAAAATATTTTACTCTATTATAACTTTAACTTAAGAAAATTACCTTTATCAAAACTCATCAAATTTTCCAGAAAACCTTAAATAACCCATCTTACCAAGGATTTAACACCAAGAAGAAACAACTCACCTCAATTTAGCCAAAAAATATTAAAATTAACAGGACAAGTATTTCATTAAAATCTAAAAATTAACCAAATTACTGACATTTATTTTTTATATTATTTATTGAATAGGTCTGATCTGAGACTGCTGAATTTTGTCTTCTGCAGTTGTAAAGCCACTTACTAATTTTATTTTGGTTTGTGAGCTCCAAGGAAGATTTTGTTCAGTATTTCAGGAGGGGCAGGCAATACACCCTTGCCACCCTTGGTTACAGGAGTTATTAGCAATTCAAAACTAGTTACCTGTGATTTCCCCCTCCAGGTACTGCCTCATTTTAATCCCACACAAGAGGAGTTCCCACAGTGGCTGCCTTGGCAGGTGCCCCTGAGGCTTCTGAAGCTACAAATATAGCTTTCACAGCCATGGAGACAGGCAGGGAATTACCAATCATTACTAAGAGAAGATCTTCCAACACCCAATCAGAAAGAGGGCTTCATAGAAGATCCACCAAATACAGTTTCAAAACTCAATAAAGCTCAATACAGAAAAGACCCAAATACAGGAATGTCCTTAATACAAGTGCAAACACCTGTATTGATTCAAATAACTTTATTGGATACACAAAAACAGGTTTACATCTCAAATACAGATTCCTCCAACATACAGTCATGGTTTCTCAGCACTCAAACTGCAGGCTGGCATTTTTACACATATACCAGCCCCCTTTCACCCACCTGGGGGGTTTTCCCCCAGTCAAATTGAAATATTTGATTTATTATTAGTATTATTCTATTTCTCACCCAAGAGGTATTATCCTATTAATTATTAAGTCATTCTTAGCCTTCCCTCACCTGTTCAGTAGAGTCCTGGTGGTGATATCCTTATTAATCCTTCTCTCTTTTCTGAACAGGTTGAAACAGTGAATCAGGAATATTTGTGGTTAGCTCTTTATTATTGCTTTTGTTTTTATTTAATGTATTTTAATGCTCATTAATCTATAATTAGGAATTATATCTTTTATCTTTTTATTATTTCCTTTCAGCCCTCCATAAGTAAGTCTGTTCACTGAGTGCCAGGCCCTCTTCACTTTGAAGACCTCCAATGAAATTATTTTAATTAACTCATAATTTCTTGTTTCCTTTCTTTCATTTATACTATTTTCTCTCATTCTTCAATTATGATTATTATGATTTCATTATCTCTCATTCATTTTATTCAAATAAAAATTGATTCTCTTTCTCATTTCTTAAATTATGCTGACCATTTCAATTTATTCTTAATTCTCAATCAATTCTCATTTCCATTTTTGGTCTGAATTCAGTTTCTTTCATCAGGGCTTAATTGATTTGAATTTTTGGTTAATTTATTCAGCATTTCAAGATTTTACATTGAATTGGGGTGATCATTTATTGGTTTTGAAATTTCTCAAGAATTATTTATTGATTTATTTGATTATTCAAAAAATTGACTTTACCTCAAGACTCTGATTTGATTTGATTTGATTGATTGACTCTGATTTTATTCCTCAAGATAGCTGATTTATCCTCAGGAGTTTATTTAATTGATTAATTTGAAGTTAATTCCCTAATAAATTGAATTGATTTTAGAAGATATTGACTTAATTCCTCAAGACATAATTGATTTGATTAATTTATCAACATTGATTACCTATAAGAATTTGATTTTGTCATCTTATTTCTTGAAGATTTATTCATAGTGCTTTCACTTCAAGAATGTTGATTGATTTTTCAGGTTCATCCAGATTCTCATTTAATTTGATTTGGTGAAGGCTTGTTTTGATTCTAAATTATTATCAATTTTTTTTCTTATTCTGTATCATTCCAGTTCAGAATAGTCCACCTTCCAAGAATACAAGATCACAAGGACATCAAGCTGTTCTCATTCTTACAACAAGGGTTCCTCTGTACTGCACACCATCAGTTAATCAACTGAGTGTAAATTTGGACAGAGGACCACCAATGGAAGGATCAGCACCCTCCAGAAAAGAAGGGGTGAAGTCTAGAAGATCAAGATCATTCTCTGGGTTTTTGGGTGGCTACCCTGGCATTTCTCAAGGGCCTAGGAGCAGATTGGGGGAAGCTGAAGATGCAGAGGGGGGAGAATCTGAAAAGACTGAAGTGGAAGCTGCCTTTGCAGGTGCCCCTGAGGCTCCTGAGGTTCCCAATCTAGCCCTTTCTAATAAATTTCTTGTCTCTCAAGCTGAACCAAAATTTTCTCAAGTTGATGAAGCAGATGACTCAATTTATGTGACTGCTCACTAAAGCAGTTACCCTGTAAGGTTTGACTATGAAACAATAAGTAAAAATTACTAATATTTTACCTATTTTACTATGAATGTCCTTATAAATAAAATAAATAAGATAAAAATAATTATAATAATAAAGAATTGTCTTAATTATGGCGTGAAAATAATCATATTATCAAATAAAAATAAAGTGTTGGTAAACACACGTAAGTGACCTTAATTTTCAAAAAAAATTCCTCAGGCTCAGTTTTGAGGATTTTTTTAATTTTTTTTTGCCATATTTTTCCCGACTTGGCATTTCAATAAGCACAAATTTTTTCAAATTTTTTTTTTTGCCAAATTTCACCAATTTGGCCAATATGCCAAAATGGCATATTTTTTTCAAAAATTCATTTAAAATCTTCCCACTTATGAATTGCCTTAATTTTTTTTAAAATGAAGGGTTCAATGTGAAGAATAAAGCACCAGAATCCCATAATTTTGGGACTTTCTTTGGGTGGGACAAGTGAAGGCGGAAAAAGGTTTTTTTTTTCAAATGTTTTTCCTGTCATTGTAATATGCCTATTTTTAAAAAGTGAATTTAATAACTTCCCACTTATGAATTTCCTTCATTTTTTTTAGATTAAAGGATTCAATCTGGAAAATAAAGAACCAGAAGCTCATGAATTGGGAATTTTTTTTGGTGGGACAACAAGTGAAGGCGCAATGAGTGTTTTTTTTCAACTGTTTTTTTCTTGTGTGTAATATGACTATTTTCAAGTAAAAAAGTTCCACATGTTTGATAGCAAAGGAGACTGAGGTGGGATTTAAGCAATAAATATGACCGAGGAGGGGGATAATTGGCATAAATTGTATATACAAAAATAATTCAATCAGAATCAACCTCCAAAATAGTGGGTTTTTTCTGAGAGGGGGGAGGAAGATTGGACAAATACAACATTCTGTGTTTTTTAAATTTATCAGCCCACCCCAGGGCTTGTTTTTGGGAATTAATCTCCCAGCTCACAGTAATGGGGGGGGACTGGATAAACTTTAGAACTGATAATGTCCAAAGGAACAAAATGAGCACAACTATTCAAGAAGCAGATGAAAATGGGGGGATTATCATTTGGAGGATAGAAATAAGGGAAAAAAGAAAAAGATTGGGCTGTGGAATAAAAGAAAACTGGTCTTTTATACTTATTTTGCAATTGGATCCCCCATGTCAGACATGGACATCCACTTGCTTTTTGGAGCCTGGCCAACATCTTCATACCATTCAATTCTTTCCAAATAAGAGGATACTGAGGGAATTAAGGTGTTCATGGCTTCATGAAGGTCTTGATTTTGGTGAATTTCTTCAGCCAAGTCACCTCTGACATCAGCCCATTGATCTTGAGTCTTGTAAATGAAGTGGGATACTGTTCTGTAGCCACAGTTTCAATCACCCTGTACATTGATGGCCTTGAAGGTGTATTTCAATATAAACTTGGGCAAGTCTTCTGAGCCAGTTATCTGATAAAATAAGTTCAAAAAATGAATAAATATCAAAGTAAACAACAGTAAATTACATTAAAAAGAATCAGAAACTCACAAACAGCTTGGAGCATTCATCACTTGTGTGATAATTGCTTTGACAATGCTCACAGGTCAAGTCAATTGCATCATAGATATTCAAACTGGTGGAAGGCTTGTTTTATTTTCTTTGTGAGGTTTTGCTTCCAATTGCCAATCTTCTGGACCTTCTAAGGGTTACTTCTGATTTATCTAATTCAGTTGCTGAGGGTAGTGAATCTGATGAACTGATGGATTTAGATAATGAGTCCTCATAATCTTCAGAATCTTCAGATGAGTCCACTTCCATAATTGGAGAGGGGACATTTGACTGGGATCTTGATGTTGTTGTGCTGGTCACTTTTGTTGGGGGTCTTCCTCTTCTCTTGGATTGACTTTCAATAATTTCAAATCTTGAAGGTTCTCTTTTGTTTTGATTTTTGTTTTTATTCTTGGCTCCTTGGGGTCTTCCACGGATATTCTTGCATTCTAGAGGGTCTTCATAATATTGATTATCCTCTTGACTCTTGGGAATTTGATCAAATGGGACTTTTCCAGTCAAAACATCTTGAAAATGTTGAAGTATTGGAGTGATTTCTGCCATTGGTCTTTGAAACAGGTCTTCCCCAATGTCTTCAAATATTTTCTTGGCTTCATTATTTCTTTCTTTTTCAACACATTGATCATCACCTTGAAAACCAGCCTGAGAAGAATATGACAAATAAAATCAGTTAATAAGAAAAATAATAATAATAATAAATTAAAAAACCCTCACAGGAAAATTCAAATGCCATTGAGGATGGAAGTCTGATAATTCAAGCCTTTGGCGCTTGGCAAATGCCTTTTGGGTCTTATGCTTGCAAGGAATGCCTTTATAATTGTTGTATTTGTTGGTGCATTTTTCATTTGGAGGAAATTTTGTTTTGAAATTTTCAAAGGCAATCTGAAGAGCATAATGAGACACCTTGCCATTGAGGGCACAGATGTGTGGAGGAAAATTCTTGACATGGACAATCATTTCTTTGGAGATTCTGTTGATTATTTCAATAAATTGTTTTCTGAATGCCATGTGGAGAGCCCTGACTACCTCCACAATAGTACCAGTGGACTTTTGGAGCCAACGTTTAACCATGGAATGGGAAACTTCAACTCTGGAGGTGGATCCCACACCCAGGTGGAAATGGTGGTTAGTCCAGGCTGGCACATAATACTCCTTTAGAGGAAGCCACATCTTTTCCAAATATTGCAGGACTTCAGGACTTTTGACTTGCTTTTGAAGCTTCTTCCAATTGTCTTTGAAATACTTTTCAGTGGATGAATACATAGCCTGAGAAATGAATCCCAAAGTCATTAATAAAAACAATAATAATAAGAAAAGTGAAATAAAGTGAATAAGTATATTACTTGATTCCAAAGGCCCAAAAAAATTTTAAAATCAGTTCCATGACCAATTTTCTTCATGCAATGAGCAGATACATCCTTGTTGATGTTCCAAATGCATAGCATGACTTTGGAGTCTGGGAAGAGCTTCTTAATAGAGTTTTTCAAGGCCAGATCCCTGTCAATAACAATAACTGGAGGGGGAACAACATTGGTGTTGTTGAGGACCTTTTCAATGTATTGATTTAATGCCCAAGTATATGAAGTTTCATTTTCATCCTTCATCAAGCAAAAAGCCCAAGAAAAGGTCTTATTGGTTGAGCTGAATCCAACAATATGAAAAAGGGAAATTTTGTACTTATTGGTTTTATAAGTACAATCCATAAGAATGACATGAGGAAAGCCATGAAGAAATTTTATGGCCAGGGGGTGAGTAAAAAACAAGGAGGAAATGTGTCCCTCAGAATCCCTTGCAGAGGACCAAACAAAATTTTCTTTTTTGAGAGTGTCAATAAGAGCATCAATGGGCCTTCTGCCTTGCAGTTTGTCTTTCTTGATTTTCTTGACTTAGTTGTAAATGTCTTGAAGGATTACAGGCCTGTCAGACTCCCTCTGGCTGCATAATTGGGCCTGAATTTGCCTTGGCATGAGCAGTGATTCAGACATTTGAGCAATTTGGGATGTTCCTTGCTCATTGAATTTCCTGAAAGCAGGATGTGCCATGATATTTTCAGTGGCATCATGGCTATGTTCAGGATTTTTGACTTTAAGAGTCCAAGTGGTACTCTTGGCATATTTCCTGGCATAAAGTCTAAAAGGACAGTCAAGATTTCTTGAGGTGACTGTTTTGGAGGGGCGTTTGTTGGGATTTGGGGTGCCAGACCTGTCACAACATATTTCAATTTGGTTGTGGGTCATATTGGACCTCAAGGTGGACACAGCATACCCCTGAGCCCTGGCATCATTATGCACATGTTGGTGGGGGGTTGAAGCATTTTTCTTAATGAAAATTATGTATAAAAGTGAAAAAAGGGGGGAATTGGGGGATTTGGAATGGGGTAAGAACCTTTCAAAATGTGAAAAAGAGGTGAAAAAAGGTGTGAAAAATGAACAGAAGTGGCTAATAGTGAAAGATAGTGGTTTAAATGTGGGATTAATAGATGAGGGAAGGTAAAAAATTGAAAATTGAGAGGCTTGAAAGTAGGTTGTTGTGGTGGAAAATGCAGTCTTTGGGTGAAAAAAAGAAAAAAAGTGTGAAAAGCTTTTCAAAATGGCTTTGGTAATGCTGTTTTTCCAAAAAAAAAACAATGGTTTGGGGTGGGGATAATGTGGATTATTGGGGTGTTTGGGCTTGTTTTTTTGGGGGGGGGCTGGGCAAAAAAATCTGAAAGAATTTGGAGTTAGAAAGGTTTTGTGGGGAAAAAACCTCTTTTGGGCATGTTTTGGCCCAATACAGGCCCAATTGTGTTTCATTTTCAATTAAAAATGGGCCCAGGGCACCCCTTATGTGTTTTTACCAAATTATGGCTAAAACACGTGAGCTCTTACATGTTTTTACCAACACCCTAAATATATTAATATATTTAAAAGCACTTTATTATTGTTACCAAAAATAATAAAGGCGTAAAAAATTGTTTTTTATTAATAAAAAACAATTAATAACAATAATATCATTAATATTAAAGCTATAAATTGATATAAATACTATTTATATTAATTATAGAATTATTAAAATAATAATAGAGAAAAATTATTATAATAAGAGAAATAACCTATTTCTAATACTTAATATAATAATTTTGAATAATTTTACGCCAAAAATGTAAGTACAACTTATTTGAATTGTATTTACAATGAAATTTAAGAGAAATTACAATTTATCTTGGTTTTACGTGGAATTGAGGTTTTTAAGTGAAATTTAAAGAAAACAATTGAATAATTGAAATAATCACATAAAGAATGATTATTATGATAAGGATTATCTTTGGTCATTGATAATATAAGAGTTTTATATATAAAGATTAAAGAAATCACCTTTTTTGCTCTAATTATTTGGTGTTTTGTAAGCGTCTGAGGGGAAAACAGAGTAAAAAGAGCTCTATTTATAGTAAATACCTCCCTCCTAGAGTCCAGAAGGCTTCTATTAGACGTTTACTGATGCTTTCTACAAGAATTAATCAATATTTCAAAGTTTGGTGATGATTACATCATGATCAAACCATCTTACCTCATAATTACACCATTATTTAGAGTTATCACTATAACTCTAAGTTTGATGACACCATAGGCTTGGAAGAAGCCTAAACTTCGTGAATTTCATTAATATCAATCATATTCTAATAGTATTCACCATTTTTATCACTTATCTGACTTTTAAACTTAAAATAAGATTACAGTAAGTGATCTTAAATGATCAAATTTAAGCTTAAGCTTTGATCATTAAGAGCCTTTAAGTTATACACGCTAAAGCTACTCTGAGAGTGGATTCTGATAGCTTGGCATTTCCTCATTACACTTCCAAGAGCATTTCATTACATCATCAAAACTCTATTTTTGATGATTTTTCTTGTAACTCATCTTTTCTGTTGAAATCTAATATTTTAAACTTCAAACCATGATTTCAAGGGGTTATACCTTGAATATTATAATAAAAATTATGTCATTCTTCACATATGAGCTAGTAGAATCTGAATGTCTACCTTTTTCTAATTTTGGACCACTTTCACAACAAAGTGGTGAACAGCTCTATTGATTTTAATGAATAATCCATTACAGGTTTTAACCTTGTTTATAACTTGTAAAATAAAGTTCATTTCTGTGTTCCTACAATAGTTATGTGGAGATTTTTCTTGGGTCTATCACTCTATCATGTATATTTCAAAAGATATTAGCTAAAATCCTTGAATATATGCGCTGACCAAAAAAGTGCATATATTCAGCTTAACTCCTTAAGTATTGACTTTGGAGATTAGCTTCTTAATTGTTTTATATGTAGAACTGTATGGGTAATCCAATGGTACAATTTATTCCACATGTTGTTTCATTGGTATTCAAAATAATTAAGGATTCATGTTTTTTTATAGGGTGTTATTACTTATAACTCATTAAATATGGACTTTACAAATATGCCATAAAAATGGTATATGTGTGTTTTACCATGGGGAATCCAATGATGTAATTTATTTCACATGTTTATTAATTGTTTTTCAAGCTAAACCAATTTTTATGCCTATTTATGGCAGTTTTATAGCTTTAAGGTATAATTATTTTAAATATCTCTTGTGACCTTTTTGGGTATGTGGTCATATCTAAAAGGTTCACAGACTCACACAAACCCCTGGGATTGATCTCAACAATACCTATGCACCAACAGACCGTCTTAATTCCTTAAGGGCTCTTATTGCCCATGCTTGTATCAACAAACTAGATTTTCATCAAATTGACGTCAAAAGTGCCTTCTTGAATGCACCATTGAACAAAAAAGTCTATCTCTCTATTCCTCAAGGCTTGAGTACTGATCGTTGCCAATATTGTCTACATCTAAAGAAGGCAATTTATGGTCTTAAGCAGGCTCCGCTGGCCTGGTACACTTGCTTAAAACTTTGGCTGCAGAGTGTGGGTTTGATGACTTGTAAATTGGATCCTTGCCTATTTCATAGGAAAGACCCATAAGATCTGTGGATCTATGTCCACGTCAATGACTTTGCACTATTTGGAAAGAACCTCCACATCTTTAAGAAGGAAATTCATGATGAATTTGACATCAAAGATATGGGGCCAGCTGACCTCCTATTAGGAGTAAAGATCAATCAACAAGAGGAAAGCATTACCTTAGATCAGCATCACTGCTGGACTCATACAGCATGCAAGACTGCAAAGCCGTGAGTACTCCTCTTGTTACCAATGAACATTTGGGGCCTGCTACAGAAGACAAAAGGAAGTAATTGACTCAGTTCAGGTGAACTTTAGGAGTGCCATTGGGAGTATTAACTATCTGAGCACGGCTACTCATCCTGATCTGTCTTTTGCCATGAGTAGCCTCTCCCAATATCTGGAAAAACTGGGTATACAGCACTGGAAGGCATTCCTTCATGTGCTGAGATACCTACAAGGGACACAGGAGGTAGGGCTATGTTAATAGCCAGATGGAAGGCCAGGACTGATTGCATTTAGCGATGCAGATTGGGGAAAATGCTGGGTGACAAGATGCTCCACATCTGGTTTTTTGGCACAAATTCACGGTTGTTTAATTTTCTGGAAGACAAGGAAACAACCCTCAGTCTCCATCTCTACGGCTGAAGCCAAATATAAATCCCTCTGTGATCTAACCTCCGAACTGCTCTGGTTTCGACAATGGTGCCAAGAAGCATGCATCTTTCAATTTGACTCAGCAGTAACCATCTGGGAAGATAACCAAAGTTTTATTAACACAGCCAATGGAAACTGCAACCTTAACAATAAAAGAATGAAGCATTTAGATATACAGCTTCACTTTGTTAAAGAAGCCATTCAAGCTGCAATACACGTGGACAGAAAACATGCTTGCCAATTTTCTCACAAAATAGGTGCCAAAGCCAACACTTCAACAAGCACTAGCTAAATTGGGTGTTTGTAGACTAGGAGTGAGGGGGGATGTTGAAAAACAAAAGCCACAATGAGCTTAGGTTAGTCAATCCTAGTCCAAAAACACTAGAGCACAAAAAGCTACCGCAGGGAGTACTACATACCATCAGAAACTCACTCTGATTTATGTCTACAGACCAAACAGCTCAACATAAGGAAAGCTACTAGCCCGTTGAGTTTGCCTGGCTACAACTATGTCCATTTGTAAAGGATATGAGAACATTATAAAAACACTCACACTGTTGAGCTTAGAGGGGGGAACAACAAAACACTAGACTACTGGAGAGTCAAGTTCATGTCACTTAAATAAAGATAATACTTATTGTTTAAATCCGTTTACTACTTAAAGATTATATTGATTGTTGATTACAAACTGTTTTTTGTGTAATATATAATTATCTTAAAAGCTCATATTCTATCATTTATGAGTGGTTCAAAGCTACAGGAAATGTTTGTCATTATTTTGGTTCACAGCCCACCATCAAATCCTTTTCTCTTACTTCATGAACAAATGGGGACATTGTCAGATGATTGCAAATTCAAGTTGCAAGAAAGTTCAATCATTTCTTATCCATCGCCTCAAGAAATTCAACATTATTGTCTATATCTTATTCAACAAGAATTAGCATTACTTGATACTGGAGTTGTGCAAGTTGGCATACATTTCATATTGCCAGACTTTAGAAAATTTGAACAATATGATGCAAGGAAAAGTTTTTGCATGGGTATTGAGGGTAAAGCTTACAAGGCTGAAACATTAACTGAAGAGCAAACCACAATATACAATAATGTTCTTCAAGTAATCATTTCAGGTTCACAATATTTAGGCTTCATAGATGGTCCAGGCGGGTCTGGCAAAACATATCTTTTGAGTTGTTTAATACACAAGTGTAAAGAAGATAACATGAAAGTAGAATCAGTATCTGCATCTGGGATTGCAGCACTACTCTTGGACAATGGAACAACAGCTCGTACAGCATTTGCCATTTCTTTGACAATGCACAAGGATTCAGTATGCAGCTGGATGCCAAAATATGTTCGTTCAAGCCATCTTAAATCAGTGGATATCATAATTTGGGATGAAATTTCAATGCAATTGAATGTGTCTATTGTTCACTCAGGGACTTAAAGAGGAGTCCAAAGCCTTTTTGGGGGTATATCTGTTTTATCTTCAGGCGATTTCAGGAAAATCTTGCCTATTGTCAAGCATGGTGGGATATATGATCAGGCATCATTGTGTATCAAAAGATCATATATTTGGGGGTTCTTAAAAAAGGAATTTTTAACTGAAAGCTTATGATTGGGCACTGGAAAAATAATGGGGAATCATGAGACAGAGAAGTTTGCAAAATGGCTTCAAAGTATGGGTGAAGGGGTATACCAAGAATCTGACATAGCAACAATAGATATATCCTTATTAAATTTGATTAACAAAAAAAATCCCCAATTTCTTTCTGAGGCTCTGATATCCTTTGTTTACAGTGACTTGCATAAAATACTAGCACAAGATTCATTGGATCAGGCAGGGTTGTATTATGCAAGTAGAGCAATTATTACACCTTTGAATGCTAGCCTCCATGACATTAATGCAATGCTTTTACAATCAATTGGGAGTTTCAAATTCATTTCCAGATCTATTGATTTAACTGAAGGTGAATCACAAAATGAAGTTACCAAAGCGATATTGAATGCAATACAAATACCAGGGTTCCCAATGCATATGCTAGAGCTTAAGGTCAGGACCCCTGTAATGTTATTGAGGAATGTCAATATTTCAAGAAGTTTGTGCAATGTAACAAGACTTATTATTCAAGGAATAAGGCCTCATGTCTTGATATTTAACATACTGACTGGCTTTAAGATGAATGAAACTGTGTTCATACCAAAAATCAAGCTATATCATCAAGAATCAGAAGAATATGCTATATCCTTTAGTAGGTACCAATTCCCTGTTACATTGTGCTTTTCAATGACAATTAACAAAGCACAGGGTCAATCTTTTGACCACATGGGTGTATATCTCAATACAAATGTTTTCTCTCATGGAAAATTGTATGTTTCTCTTTCAAGAATTTGAGATCCTAGGAAACTTTTGGTAGGAGTCAATGGCAAAAGTTCTGGGTCAGAAGTCACAAATGTGGTAGTTAGAGGTATTATTCCATGAAATGAATTGTTTATATTAATTACCTATGATTGAATAATATTCCAGAGTACATGTTAAATCTGGCGAGGCAGACCTGAACTCTAGTAATGTGTTAAGGTAGTGGTCACAATAGCGCAGCAACAACGACGACAATGATATTATATAATAGTTTTTGTTTCTGATGATATATTCTTTTTTTATTTACAGTGAGAGACTGACTATTTATATATTGAACAGTACAGTGAATACAGAAGAATAAAGTTAACAAAAGAATGTTTTACTTTTATTTGGTATAAAAGTAAAACATTACATTTAAATAGTACAACAAATATAAAATGAAATGTTAAAAAAAGGAAAAGCACCATTCAACGGTAGAATACTCCAACAAACACAAACAATTGCATGACTCACACATCCTTCCATAAATCCTCATTCCCTTTTAGTAAAAATTGATAACATCTTCCTTTGCTGCCAATGATAGACAACTCCTGAGGTCTTTGCTTTGATCCCATAATCTTACATATTGGTGCTATATGGGAAATCCTAATAACGGGTTTTTCACTTTGATAAGTACCTAGAAATTCAAAAATAACTCCAATTTTTATCAGTTGCCCAAACTCAAAAAAGAGAAAAAAAAGACCAACCAGGAACAGCTATTTTGAGATCATGGGCTTCTAATAGGGGTGGTGATATGGTTGGCATGTCTAACATGTGCATAACAGTAAGAGACTTGGCAATACTTCGGAAAACCTAATCAATGGAAATAATGAGCAAGACAAAAAATTCAGAATGGGTCCACTAGAAGTTAAATTACCTGGTAATATAGATCCCACGCCTGATTCAAATGGCTAACATCTCTGTGTTCTTGATATCTTCTACAGCAGGCACAAGCCTCCATCAGATGGTGCTCATAAGTAGAAGCAAAGTGAGACTGGCGTATTGTTCCAGGCCCCTAAAACAACAATTGAGCAATTTACTTTTTCCTATTTTTAATAAGCAAACACACAGACCTTTTCTAATAAGTTGTGTAAAGGCTCCAAGGTAGCAAACATAGAATCAATGTTATGATCACAATAAAAAAGTCTTGAGGCTTCTTCAAGGCCCCCACACCACATTTCAGGCCAAAGAATCTCTGCCTGAAGTTTGCTGCTCACTAACAAAGCCTACTGGTGTGGGATTGGATAAGGCAGTCCTTGAGTGGGAAATCACAGGTAAACAGTTTTGAATTGCTAAAATAATCCTGTAACCAAGGGTGCTAATGGTGTTTTAGCTTCCCCTCTGAATATACTAAACAATCTTCCTACAGAGCTCACAAATCAATATTTAAGATTGTGGCTTTACAACTAGAGAAGACTTTTCAGAATTCTCTATCAGACCTATTCAAAAATTATCCTAATGATAAAATAATAAAAGATAAATTTGTAGGGGATTTTTTAGGATAATAAAGTAATAATTGAGTAAAATAAATAATATATATAATAGTACTGAGTGGTGATTTTAAGCTGTTTTCTTTGTTGAAGGTATTTTGATTTAATGAATAATAGTTTGATATGAGAATATTTTATATAAGTGATAATATATAATAATAGTGTTTGATATTTTCAATAAGTGTAATTGATTAATATTTTTGATAATATGTTAAATATATATGTGATAAGAATAATTGTATAGCTAATAAGTACTATAGATAATAACACCACTATATGTTTTTTTTAAAAGAATACTGGTGAAGGTTTATAGATTGATTACTACTTATAATAGTAATAATTGATGATAAGAGGGATGATAATAGATAATAAGAGCTATTAATAGTAAGCTTAATGACACTACTAATTTTTAACTTTGTTTGTTGTTTTTTTAATTTGATAAATAATAATAATAATAATGACTTTGTCTTCTAGTGAGAAGAGTATAATAATATTTCTTTTAATTTGTTTGAATATGAGGATTTGACTAAGAGATGAACTTATAATATAGGCAGACCTACTGTTAACTACAGCTATTTATAAACCACTATTTAGTGTAATTTAATAATAATAATTTCTAGATTAACCTACTAGTAAGGGATGAATAATTATTCTCCTTGTTGGTATATAATTTTTTGCATGAGGAAAAGAGGAGAAAAATGTGAGAGAGAGGCCTCCTTTTATGTTGTGAGAAGTACCCATGGGCTCTCCATGTAAAGTTTTATTCTTGCCCTTGAGATAATTTTGCTGGTGTAGATTTTTGTAACAAAAGTCAGATGACCTATCTGTTATACTGCATTAGTAATCTTGCACAGCCTTGAGAGATTAATGCTAGTGTGTAAAATTGGGAATGGTATCATATGACTGAGATATTTTCACCATTTGTTTGGTCAAAATGAAGGTTGAGATGTTTTGATTGGTGGGGATTTTGATAAAAATATCAGGTGACTTCTCTTTTGCACTGCTTTAGTCAGCTTGCATAGCCTTGAGGAATTAATGCTGGTGAGTAAAGGATGAAAGTGGTGTTATGTGAATAAGCCTTTGTATAATTTTGTTTGTAAGATTTATTTAGTTTCAGGCAATAATGCTGTGCAATGTGGGGATATCTTCTTGAGTTTGAATTCTTGATTACTGTAATTGCTGTGTGGTTTACAGTTTAGTGCATTGCCCTTGCATGCAGCTAGTTGAGGTTGAATTGAGTCGTATTTGATGATCTTGAGGCTGTGTAATGTACATATGTCATGCATGTGGATTGCACAACCTTCTTAAAGTGCCTTTATTGTTATTTAATTTCAGGTTTTTAGTGGATTTCTCATGTATTGAGTTTGAATTGGATACTGTCATATGATCCTTGTGTCACATGAACTGCATTTTGGTTACTGTAATTCTGGGTAATATAATCTTCTTGATGGCTTTAGGGTGGATATAATACTACAATATTACTTTGTCCATGTAATTTTGAGTTTTATGTATATATTAAACCTATATTGTTGATCATGTAAGCCTTATATGTAAGCTTTATTGTGTAACTCCATAAGATTGGACTTCTCTATTATTCATTCAATTATAGAAGTATATTGATTATTTCAATTGTGAATGCTAAAATCTTCCATTCCTCCCTACTGTTGATGTTATTCCTGGGTTTTTTGTGATTTTAATAATTTCTTATTAGTGGTGGATTTCTGGATTAGCCATTGTGATATTGATTTTCAAAATTTTAATTTTCAAAAATATTTCTTGAAACTGGTTAAAAGTTATGGAATACCACATCCCCCTCTCCATTTAATGCTGTCCCCAGCATTCCAGTTTCAAGAACAGTATTCTGGGTTCATAAGTGAGGATTTTCCTCCTTTAAATTTTTTATTTCAATAAATTCAGTTGATAATTCCATTGATGGCTTGTTATATTGATTTTGAATCTCCATATCTTCTTATTTGATTTTGACCCTGTTATTTCTTCTTGTTTGTTTGTTTATCCATATCAATGTTGTCTTATATCATTAATACTGTTTTAGGGTAATTTCCCTCTCCATTTAATCAAAATCCTTCCAGCTACTAATAAACTATCTTGATTAAATATTTCCACCGTTGTTTCCATAAAATAAAAGAAATGAATAATAATAAAAAGGGAAATTGGTACAGTTTAAGGTCTTATTCAGGACCTCTGCTTTAGTCCTGAGACTGTAATTAGCATAAAATGATGTTGATGAGGCAGTTTAAGGTCATACTCAGGACCTTTTATTGAATGCTTGATTTTGCATAGGAATTATAAGAGAATCATTTAGACAGTATTCTTACAAGAAATAAATAACAGCTTATCATCTTTAACAAAAATTGTTGTACAAGACAAAAAAGAAATTGATAAAATCAAATTTATGATTGAAAATAATAAGCCAGAAATTCTAATTGAATATACTCAAAATTTAATACAAGGACAACAAGAACTTTATAAATACATAAAAGATATAAAATAAAAAATCTTAACTATCAATTATGATGTGAGCATTGACAATTTAACAGAAAAATTAAACAAATTAAGTATTTCTGTTGAAAAATTTGAAGAAAAGACCTCATCACATCAAAGATTACTTCTACACCATGTAGAAAATATTGTTTAAGAAAGAATGAATTGTAAGGATGACATTCAAAGTGAAATAAGACTTATTATTGAAAAAATGGATAAAATAAATGAGGCTAACTCAAAGATGCTAAAGTTATCAACCCCATTTTCTCACATAAGAAGTCCTGTTGAACCAAAGAAGAAATAACAAACCCATTAATGACAGACTTTAGTCATCAAGAAAATAACCAAGTCTTAATGATGGAAGGACCTCAATTCAAAGAATGTCAAACATTCACAGGTGAAGGTGAATGTGACCATATGTCATTCATTGAAACAATTGATATGTTACAAGAGGATTATGCCTTACCAGATGAATTAATCACTGCAAGATTACATTCATTATTTTAGAAATCTCCAAAAAGATGGTATTATGGCATAAGACAAACCAATTGTAAAAATACCTGGTCTTGGTGAAAAAATCAAATAATCACCAAATTGGCAAGTGATTCCTGGAGGCACAAAATAGAAAATGCATTTGAAAATTCCTTCTTTGATCCAGATAAGGATAAAACTTTGACTTGGCTCTTAAAACAAGCTGAAAGATTGAATACAATGTACCCAGAAATTTCACAAAAGATGGTGCACATGAAGATACTTAAGAAATATGGAGGGGGATTAGATCATGCCCTGAGAAAAAGGTGCATAGAGCCATGCTCCACAGAGGAATATATCAATGCACTGGAAGATATAGTGAAAAGAACTAACATTGGTAGAACTTGGAAAAAAGTGGAAATCAAAAGTACAAATAAACCATTTATCAAGAAAGATAAACCAAGAGAACCTTTCAAGCCCAATACACCCACCAGTAATGGGCAAAGAAAATGCCATAAATGTGGAGGTATTGGACACTTAGCCAATAATTGCCTCAAAAAAAGCACAGATCAATGAAATTGTGGAAACACATGACCACAATGACAAAGAAGAAGAATAAGATTCTGAAAAAGACACTGAAGAGTCAGAAAGTTCTTAAAGTTATGAAACTAATATAAATAATGCACAAATTAATAATATTTACTTAATATATGAAGTATTAGATGTCAGCTCAAACTTACCACAAGTTGGAACATCTGATAAAAGCCTGACAAACATACAAGATGCCAAACTGTATAGAACCAAATCAGCAAAAGGAATGGGATATACAGCTGGAAAGTCAAGTATAAGCACTTTCATGGTTGAGAATCAAGAGGAAAAAGTGAACTTGGATACAGGAGCATACTGTACATGTGCTGGTCAAAGCTGTTTGGAATCAATTGTACCAGATTGGGAAGGGAAACTTATGCCAATACAAGGAGTCAAATTTAGTAGTGCCATTGAAAGCATTAAGCCCCTTGGAATAATAGACTTAAAATTAATTTTTCTTCACCCTTCACAATGTATAAGAGTGAAAGTAGAGTTTTTAGTAATGTACAACTGTACTAGTAACCACTTTATACTTGGAAATGAGTACTTGTCAATTTATGGCATAGATATCTCAAATCAAAAAGACAGATATTTTACCATAGGAGACAATAAGAGGAAAAAGCTTGGGTTTTTAAATAACAAAAAACAAATTACAGTCATAAAAAATGAAGAGAAAAACCCAGAAAAAAGATTTTTTCATAGGGGACCAGCTTAAAAAGGCAGAATTCAATCAAGAATTAACAGGGAAATTTATTGACCTCTTATTCAAATATAAAAATGCCTTTGCAACTGACAAAGAGCCACTATGTTCCATTCTTAGACATGAATTAGACATTGTCCTTAATGTAGAAAAACCTTATCCACCTCTGTTAAGAAGACCAGCTTACCCAGCTAGCCCAAGAGATAGAGAAGCCTTAGAGGTACACATTAAATAATTAATGGACCTTGGGGTATTAAGAAAAGTAGGACATAATGAACAGGTAGATGTCACTACACCTGTCATTACTACTTGGCATAATGGAAAATCAAGGATGGTAGGGGACTTTAGATCTCTAAATACCTACACTATCCCTGACAGATATCCAATACCCAGAATTCATGAGATATTGACACAATTGTCACAGGCTAATCTCATTACAGCCATGGATTCTCTAAGCGAATTTCATCAAAATTTCTTGACAGAAAACTCTAAGAGACTACTGAGGATAATAGTCCACTGTGGGATATATTAATATTTAAGAATGACATTTGGTATAAAGAATTCACCTTCCCATTTTCGAAGGATGATGAACACCATATTTCCTGAAGAGTTATCAGAAGGATGGTTAATTTTTTATATTGATGATATCATAGTTTGCTCAGAAACCTGGTAAAGTCACCTAAAAAGACCAGAAAGGGTACTACAAAAAATATTGCAAGTAAATATGAAAATCTCCCTTAAAAAGTGTCATTTTGTATATAGTGAGCTAAAAGCACTAGAACATGTTGTATCTGAACTAAGCTTGGGAATAGATAAAAATGAAGTAGCAGAAGTACTACTGAAACACATACCCCAAACCAAGAAATAAATACAATCATTTCTAGGATTTGCTGATTACTACAGACATCATATAAAGGACTTTGCAAGAATAGCAAAATCCTTGTATAAACTCTGTGACTAACAGACAGTTTATGAAATTAGTGAAGAAAGAGTCAAAGCATATGAGGAATTGAAAAATTCCCTCACAAATGCCCCATTTCTTCTAATTCCAGATTGGAAATTACCTTTAAAACTATTCATTGATTCTTGTGGAGAAGGATTAGGTGCTGCACTACACCAGACACAAATCATCAATGATGAACCTTTTGAAGGACAAATTTGCTTTATTTCAAGACAAATTAAGCCAACAGAAGCAAGGTATGGAGCAAGGCAAATGGAATGTCTTTGCTTAGAGGGGCTTTATGAAAATTACATTATTATTTGTATGGTACAGTGTTTGATGTGATTACAGACTGTAATGCTGTAAAATCTTTGTTAAACATGAAGACACCAAATAGACATATGCTAAGATTTCAAATTGCTATCCAAGAATATAGAGGAGATATGACTACAATTCATAAATCTTGAAATATTCAAAAAAATGCAGATGGTCTTAGTAGATGGGCTCTAGCAAATACCCCTGACAACCCAGCATGGGTACCACAGGAAGAGAACATATAGAAGGAATATGTGTTACAGACATTGGCACAGAATTCTTTAACCAAGTTAAAGAAAGCTATAAGATGGACAGGAACTGTCACATCCTATGCCAACTTCTGATGAAAGACTGCAAAGACCCATCACTCTCATCCAAACTAGATGAAATATGGAAAAAAACATATGATGAAGGAAGATTCCACCTCCTTGATGGAATACTGTATCATAGGACAAAACACCCATGTGTCATAACCTTAACAGATAGAACCTTGATAAATACCATATTAAATGAATTTCATGATAGTGTTGCATCTGGAAATCTCTCAGAAGATAGGACACTGGAAAGGGTTAAAACCTGCTCTTGGTGGCCAAATTGGAGAAAATATGTTGCAGAAATACTTCCAAATCTGTGACAGATGTCAAAAATCAAACAGAGAAACAGGAAAGAAGTTTGGAATGATGATCCAAATCTAAGAACCAAAATCCCCATGAGAAATAGTTCATATAGACTGGGTAACAGCCTTACCTCCAGCAGGAGACAGGAGCTATAATGCATGCCTAGTACTAGTTGACAGATACAGAAAAACTCCAATGTTCTTACCATGTCATAAAGATTACACAGCTATGGATACAGCCATAATGATATGGAATAAAGCTATTAGGCACACAGGCTTATTCCAAAATATTATAAGTGACAGAGACCCAAAATTTACTTCAGAATCATGGACAAACCTCCATAACTTGTTTGGAAGAAAGCTATCATTCTCAACAGCTTACCACCCTCAAACTGATGGTCTAGCAGAAAGAATGATACAGACCTTTGAATACATGATCAGAAGATTCTGTGCTTATGGACTAGAATTCAAAGACTCTGATGGCTTTACCCATGATTGGTGTACCTTAATGCCAGCTCTTTAACTGGCATATAAAACATCAATCCATTCTTCAACTGGAAAAACACCGGAAATGTTATAAAAAGGTTGGAATCCAGGACTTCCTTATGATACCCTCAAAAAGGACTTAGTGGATATACATCAAACAGAAAGAATTTTCAAATGATTCTTGACAAAGCAAGACATTATTAAAACAGATGTATGAAAGATTCTCCAAATATGCAAGAGATGGGATAAAAGTCATAAACCACCTGACTTTAAAGTAGGAGACTTGGTCTTAGTATCAACTCTGAAGCTTAATAATATCAAAGGGCCAAAGAAATTGAAAGATTCCTTTTCAAGACCATTTATGATAAAAGCACTACATGGACCTAATGCTGTGCAATTAGAGCTAACAGGTGATCTTATGGAAAAACACCCAACTTTCCCTGTAAGTCTGATAAAACCTTACAGCTCAAGTGACAAATAATTATTTGGACTAAGAAATAAACCCCCACTTGAAATCCCTCCTCCATAAGAAGGAGAAGAAAAGAAAATTGTAAAAGTCCTTAAAGAAAGAATGACAGGAAACAAAAAAGAAAGGGAATACCTCGTAAGGTATAGAAACCCAACTCAAGAGGATGAATGGCTACTTGAGAAATATATAACCAATGCTGGTAAGCTACTAAGAAGGTTCAGGCATGAAAGAAGACCTAAGGAATAGAAAAACTAAGCATTATTGAGCTTCAAGACTAACAAAGTCCAATTAAGAGGTAGGACAGTGGATGATACCCTAGTTAACTACATCAGATTTTGGTAAGATCTTTTTTAGTGGCAGGGAATGATATGGCCACATATCCAAAAAGGCCACAAGAAAAATTTACAATAATTCTTCTTTTAAATAATTATCTTAAAATAAGTAAAAATACCCTAAAAAGGCATAAATGATGAATTAACTTATAATTTGATTAATGAATATTTTCAATAAATTATAAAATTATATTCTTAATCATAAAACACACATATATCATTTTTATGGCATATCTGTAAAGTCAATACCTAATGAGTAATAAGTAAAAATGCCATGAAGACATGAACTCTTATTTATCTCAGAAGCCAATGGAACATTATGTGAAATAAATTGAACCATTGAATTCTTCATGAAAAACTACACTTAAAACAATTTTATTTAATTTCTCTAAAGCTAATACTTAGGGAATTAAGCTGAGTATATGCAATTTTATGATCAATGCATACATTCATGGTTTTTAGCTAATATCTCCTGAAATATAAATGATAGAGAGTTAAACCATAAATAAAGCTAACACATAATTACTGTAGTAATACAAATATGAACTTTACTTGACATGTTAAAAACAAGTTTATAACTTGTAAGGATTTATTGAACAAAATTGCTAGAGCTATTGACCACTTTGTTGTGAAAGTTGTCCAAGCTTAAAATGAAGTGGATATTCAGTATCTATTAGCTCATATGTGAAGAATTATGTATTTTTTATCATAAGATTCAAGGTAAAACCCCCTGAAATCATGGCTTGAAGTTTAAAATAGTAAATTTTGACAGAAAAGATGAGCTACAAGAAAAATCATCAAAAATAGAGTTTTGATGATGTACTAAAATGCTCTTGGAAGTTTGATAAGGAAATTCCAAGCTATCAGAATTCACTCTCTGAATGGCTTTACCATGAATAAATTGAAAGTTCTTAATTATAAAATTTTAAGCTTAAAATTGATTATTTATGATCACTCACTGTGAACTTATTTTAAGTCTAACAGTCATATAAGTGATACAGCTGGCTAATACTATTGGATTATGATTAACAATAATAAAATCCACAAATTTTAGGCTTCTTCCAAGCCTATGATGTTGTCAAATTTAGAGTTATAGTGATAACTCTAAATAATGGCATAATAATGAGATAAAATGGTTTAATTATGATTACATCATAATTAAACCTTAAAATACTGATCAATTACAGTGGATACCATCAGTAAGCATCTACCAGAAGCCATTTGGACTCTATAAGGGAGGAATTTACTATAAATAGAGCTCTTTTTACTCTATTTCCGCCTCAGGTGCATCAAAAACAATAAAACACTAAACAAAAAGGTAAAATTTTTATTCTTTATATAAATATTTTATATTATCAAATAAAAAAGGTAATATTTATGATAATCATTAATCTTGACATTATTACTCCAATTGTTTGATTGTTTTTGTTATATTTCCCTATAAATCCTGTTTTCCACATAAAATTGAGAATATTTGTAATTTTGCTTATTTCATTTTGTAAATACAATTTAAATAAGTTGTATTTACATTTTTGGTGTAAAATCTTGCAAAATTATTATATGAAGTTTTAAAAGTAGGTTATTTTCTCTTTTCATAAGAATTTCTCTCTATTATTACTTTTAATAATGCATTTATTAATACAAATACTATTTATATTAATATATAACATTAATATTGGTAATATTATTGTTTTTAATTGTTTTTTATTATTAAAAGACAGTTTCCTACACCATTATTATTTGTTGGTAACAATAATAAAGAGCCTTAAATATATTAATTATTATATATCAATATATTTATTTTTTATCATATTATATTATTATATTTATTTAATAATATAATAATTTTATTTCATAATTATAGTAATTCTTTATTATTATAATTATTTTTTATTTATTTATTAAATTAATAAGGACATTCATAGTACAATAAGTGAAATATTTGTAATATTTACTTATTGTTTCATAGTCAAACCTTACAATGGATTTCCTGAAATTCATTCCCAACATAGCCACAGGAGTACCTTATCTGTGAGCCTTGAGGTATCTTTTACATACCCAAATAGGCCACAATTATCTTAAAAATGGATTCTGAACTATGCATAACCCATAAGTCATGCATATATTGAAAATTCATCATTTTTGATTTCAAAAAGATGAATAACTTTTCATTGAGTAAGTAAATCCATGGATCTAAGGCCAGATTTTGATTCTACACAAAATTTCACCCAGGGTAGCTCCATAGAGTGAATGAGCTCAAATCAACTCTTTGAGGTGGTAATATGGAAAATACTTCAATACCACATAAAAGATTGGTGAAAATGTTTGTTTTTCTCTATTTCACGCCAAAATAATGGGAATGTGAGAAATCCCATGTTACATACACACTAGAAATAGTGTTATTCCTGTTTTGAGCACTTAATATTATGGTATTCTTACATGCACTTTTGGTACACCCATAGTGGATATCTCACTTTAAGTTTAAAATTCTATTTTGACGTAAAAAAAGGCAAGGGGGACAAAAGACATCAAAGAGAGCCAGGGTACCCAGCTTCTGAGACCTCTGAGGCGTGTAAAGCTCCAAAGCTTGGATCCATGGCTGATCTTGGCCCAATTAGTAAACTAAAACCTTTTGGGAACTTGGTTACCATGTTAAAACTACAGTAAATTATAAGAAAATAGCAAATAACCTGCTATTTTGACATGCCAAGGAGGTAAAGAACAATTTAGAATCCTGTAACAATGTCAATTCTTAATTACTTACCATTAATAAACCTTAAAAGAGTAATTAAAACCCTTTTTGGACTAGTATCCATTGATTTACCTCATAGCAACCAGCCCTACACTGCTACTTGCAATTCTACGTAGAATTGAGGTAAAAACTTCAAAAATTCATTAAAAATACAATTCTTAATGAATATTTCTGAAACTTTCAGTACCAATTAAAAACTGTATAGTTTATATAAAAACCAAAAAATTTTATACTTTTATGTGTAAAATTAAAAGTTTTATTTACAGTCCATTTTTGATGATTCCATGTGAAGCACAGAATCCTTGAAAATTTACAGAAAATACATTCTGTGATGAAATTTCCAATAACTTTGATAACTTTGATAAATAAATGATTATTTTGGAATAAAAGAAGATTTACAGTTGTTACTCCTTTTTATTCTTAACCATAAATGGGTTGGTAGTCACGTAAAAGCCTCAATTAAGTAATTATGATAATCTTACGTGAAAACAAATGATGAAATCAATAATGCAAAAAGTTTTTATCGTTTTCTCACTCACTGCTTTTTCAGTTTGCTCCATGGCACACCTCTGTGAGCTGTCTTAGACTTAAAAGAGGCCTCCTCTTGCTGTTTTTTCCACATCATCACATTATTATATTATACCTTTATTACCAAACAAGTAAGTATTAGTTAAAAATATTTCTTAAGTGTTTTATTCTTTCAGAAATGAATAAGAAAGACGTGAAATAATGGAAATCAACTATAATTTGTTGTAATACTGCTATAAATCAATTTTGATCCATTAAATCCACAATTCCACGTCAAATTTCTCTACTATTATCCTCTAAAAGGTTCATTGGATTAATAGTGAGTAATTTATCTCAATTATTAAAGTTTTTTTCCAGTAATGGTTTTCTTCAAGAATTATCTTTATTATTATTCTTGTAAAAGATAATTATATATATTAAAATAATTTTATTATTTTAATAAAAGAAGTTTTTATTATTAAATTCTTCTTGTAATTG
Organism: Austropuccinia psidii; assembly: GCA_023105745.1. NCBI lineage: Eukaryota > Fungi > Basidiomycota > Pucciniomycetes > Pucciniales > Sphaerophragmiaceae > Austropuccinia > Austropuccinia psidii. The sequence goes on from JALGQZ010000020.1 coordinate 56,837, forward strand.
ATTCTTGTAGACAATTACTACTTACTGTTATAATCACTAGTAGTGTATAACACGTAAAATAAATAGTTCTTTAATCATTTAATTGTGGTTATAATAATTTCTTATTACTATATTTCATAAGAACAGTCATAGTGCTGTTGATTAATAGTAATATTATCACAGTTTCATAGACACATCTTAGATTATCTTACATCCACAGTAACACCACTTGAAACCTTAAAAAAGAATTGGAATTATTTACACCACTTATCACCTCATTCAAGTCAAAACTAGCTACAATAGTCTGTATGCCGTACACACCATTATGTAAATCTCAATCACATTAATATATATAGCATGTGTCAAACTAAAAAAAACATCATCTCATACAAAAAATTAAATTCATCAGTGTAAGAATTTATCTCCTGACCTCACTTGAAGGCCCAAAAAGAAGAATCACAGCCATGACACCTGCATAAATGACACAGACACTTCCACCAACCCCAAACTATGACATATTCACAAGAAATACCAGGTCATCATGTGATACTGCACCCCCAAACAGTATATCATGTAAGAGAAAAAAGGCTGTGCACAAGAAAAATTCCCAGCCAAAATGATATCACCTCATTTGTAAGGTTTGTCTATGAGACTCTTGATAATAGTAACAATATCAAGAGTACTATATCTGTCCTCAGTATAAAAATATAATATAACAAAATATTGTACCACAAAGTAAATATGATGATTGAAATAATTATATTAAGAAAATAAATTGAATTATTATTATATAATATAATAATAATAAAGAAATTAATAACTATAATTATCCTATTATTGTTATAGTCACTGACAGCTATAACAATAAGAATTGTAAATCTCTTAATGAGACAATTACACATGGAAGATATAAATATTTAACCACTTATAAATAATATGAATATTATTTATAAAAAGAAATTATAACACACACTGTGCAGATATAATTCTTATAAAAAATTCTATCCAAAAAAAACTAATAATAGATAAATAAATTATAGAATTTTAGAGAAAAACTTACTTATAATATATAATTAATACAACAAGTCAAATACAACAGTTACTATATTAAATAATTATTATAAGTTAAAAACATGCCAAAAGTCAATATTTTAAAATATAAAACAATTTTTCATAATAAAAATAGGGTGTTGGTAAACACACGTAAGATTTTAGTAAAAACATGTAAGCCCTTATGTGTTTTTACTAAAAATGTTAAGGCCAAAAATGACAATAACAATGCCATTTATGGAATTTTTAAGGCTATAAATTCCATTCAAAATGCCATTTATGGAATTGGTAAGGCTATAAATGACATTAATAATTCCATAAATGGCATTAATGGCCTTAAAAATGCCATTCATGGCATTGTTAATGTCATTTATAGCCTTAAAATTTCCATAAATGGCATTGTTAATGTCATTTGTGGCCTTAACAATGCCATAAATGGCATTAATGGCCTTCAAAATACCATAAATGGCATTAAAAATTCCATTGATGGAATTAATAATGCCCTTTATTGCATTTATAATGCCATTAATGGCCTTAAAAATGCTATAAATAGGCATATTTCATTTAAAAACCACCCCTTATGTCTTTTTAACATATAATTACATGTTTTTACCATAAATTGGTAAAAAAACGTAAGGGCTTATGTGTGTTTACCAACACCCTAAAAATATGACTTGAAGAGTTCTTAAGAGGAATTTGTGGATTTCAAAAGATATTTCAGGACAATAATTGTATAAAATAAAATATATTATGGGTGATTACAACAATAATCTAATTTTTATGATTTCAATTCTTTAATTTAAGATTTATAAATAATAAAATATTTGAGAAGTACTTTAATAATAAGATTTTAGATATAATAAATCTTTACCTGTTTAAATGTCTAATATAAGTGGATTGAATTGAATTGATGGACAAAAACAGTGATGAATAGACTCTTTTTATGTGTGCAGAGCAGCTCTCATTATTCATAATGGATATAGAGGGCGTGCTAAGGTCAAAACTGAAAAACCATTCCTAAAAATAAGGTTCTAAACTTAAGGTAGCTTATTTTTAATTCCAATTTGAAGTTACTGGTGTTATTCTCAACTCCAAGTAGCTTGAATCCCCATTTAAGTTAATTATTTGAAGTTTTAATATAAAATAAGTTTATTTATATTGAAGTTAGTCACATGAACAACTTAAAAATAAATTTTCAAGTAAAAATCTCTTGAACTCAATTTTTAATTAATTTTTAAAGAAATCTTAATTTTCTCCCAGTAAAATTCAAAGAGTAATTTTCCAGGCTAATTACCAATAAAACCTGCTTATAAAAGATACTTAAAGCTTAATTCTTGCACAGATAACATTGAAATGGAAGCTGTGTGAAATGTTCAAGAAAATCCATTAAGATTTGGATTTTTGATGAATTTTTGAAGTTATTGCTATTTTTCCACATAAAATAGCAATACACACTAAACCTTAGCTTTTGATAAGGTTTTGATACTTTTAACTTTCAAGTTTTAAGCTTAATTAAGCTTTGAAAGCTTTCAAAACTTTAATTTTAAGCTTTCATATTGGTATTTACCCTTTGGCAGCTTGAAATTACTGTCCAAATTGGGATAAAACCAGTTTAAACTTTAAGGTTGGATCAAATTCTAATATTAAAGCTTAAATAAGGTTGAAAATACTCCAATACAGGTATAAAACCTTAATTGAATCCTTGCAGATCCAAAAAGCTGGCTACCCCAGCTCTGTTTGGTCTTTTTCCTTTGTGCCACCCTTTTGCGTGGATTTTGCCCTTTTATTTATTTAAAGCCATACTATGGCCTTAAACAATTTTAAATTGAGCTCACGCAGGATTTACATTCTGTATGGAAAATCCTTAGCTAATTTGGTAAATATACACAACACCTCAATTTTAACTAAAATTTTGGTAAGTTTGCATTCACCTTATGCAACTTTAACTTTAAGCTTATTTAAGTTTAAATTTAACAGTTTAAAAAAATGTTAAAAAAGTTACATTAGTACTGTGATATTCTTAAATCTTCCAATAACTTAATAAATGAGCATTTTTGGGTATAAAACCCTATGGGTGTACCGTAGGTTATTTTTGGTGTAGAATCCAGAAATGACATCATAATTATAACTTTGTTTATACAAACAAGATTTATACTTATTTTTTGTTATTTTTCATTTTAATTTCAACTGAAAAGTCTGTTCAAGACTAAATCAGCTGTATATAAAGTTATTTGGGGCCTTATGGGTATTTCATATATACCTCACAGGCTCACAGCATGCATGCCAGGAAAAACCAAGAATATCATGTCATAATCAGCTCACCAAAAGATCATCATGTGATAAATGGAGGCTGTGAAGAGAAAAAATTATCACCAAAACTTAAATCACCTGACCCATTTAAGAAAGGTCCTGAGCAAAAACAAAGTCAAATGATGAAATCAAGAGGAATCAAAGTGGAAAAAGACAGCTTCAATGGAGGGCCCCCTGGGCTCCAAAAATTAATCAATACAGGGGCTCTTTCCCACCAAATTCCAAAATTCCCCCATGCACATTATATCCCCTGCACATTATAAGAACAGGAATAATTCATCCCTCACCTGTGAGGTAGTCCTGTATATTATAGTTGTAAGGTTTGACTATGAAACAATAAGTAAAAATTACAAAAAATTTACTTATTGTACTCTGAATGTCCTCATAAATAAAGTAAATAACATAAAAAATAATTATAATAATAAAGAATTATTATAATTAAGGCATAAAAAATTATTATATTATTGAATAAATATAATAATGTAATAAATAAATATATTGATATATAATGATTAATATATTTTAAAGCACTTTATTATTGTTACCAACAAATAATAAAGGTGTAAAAAATTGTTTTTTATTAATAAAAAACAATTAATAACAATAATATTACTAATATTATAGCTATAAATTAATATAAATACTATTTATATTAATTAAAGAATTATTAAATGCAATAATAAAGAGAGATTATTATAATAAGAGAAAATAACCTACTTTTGACACTTAGTATAATAATTTTGAATGAGTTATTCCAAATAATATAAATACAACTTATTTAAATTGTATTTACAATTAAAAATAAGAGAAATTACAAATTTTCTTGATTTTACGTGGATTTGAGATTTTTAAGAGAAATATAGCAAAACAGTAGAAAAATTGAATTAATCATGTCCAAAAGAAGGGTTATCATAAATATTACCTTTGGTCTTTAATAATATACAAGACTTATATATAAAAAATAAAGATCTTACCTTTTGATTTAATTGTTTTAATGTTTTAATGCATCTGAGGGGAAAATAGAGTAAAAAGAGCTCTATTTATAGTAAATAACTCCCTTCTGGAGTCCAGTAGGCTTCTAGTAGACATGTACTGATGGTATCCACTGGAAATGATCAATATTTTAAGGCTTAATGATGATTACATCATGATCAAACCATCTTATCTCATTATTATGCCATTATTTAGGGTGATCACTATAGCTCTAAGTTTGATGACATCATAGGCTTGGAAGAAGCCTAAGCTTTGTGTATTTTATTAGTATTAATCATAATCTAATATTATTCACCAGTTTTATCACTTATATAGCTGTTAAGCTTAAAATAAGATTACAGTGAGTGATCATAAATGATCAAATTTAAGCTTAAGCTTTGATCATTAATAAATTTCAAATTATACATGCTACATCTATTCTGAGATTGGATTCTGATAGCTTGGAATTTCCTTATATAACTGCCAAGATAATTTTATTACATCATAAAAACTCTATTTTTGATGATTTTTCTTGTAACTCATCTTTTCTGTTGAAATTTAATATTTTAAACTTCAAACCATGATCTCAAGGGGTTATACCTTGAATATTATAGTAAGAATTACATAATTCTTAACGAATGAACTAGTAGAATCTGACTGTCTACTTTTTCTAAGTTTGGACCACTTTCACAACAAAGTGGTCAACAGCTCCATTGATTTTAATCAATAATCCATTACAAGTTTTAACCTTGCTTATAGTTTGTAAAATGAAGCTCACATCTGTATTCCTACAGTAATTACGTGGTGACTTTATTTTTGGTTTATCTCTCTATCTTGTATATTTCAAGAGATATTAGCTAAAAACCATGAATATATGCATTGAACAAGTAATGGCATATATTCAGCTTAATTCCTTAAATATTGACTTTAGAGATTAGCTTTATAATTTTTTTATGTGTTTTGTTTTATGGAAAATGTAATGGTAAAATTTATTTTACATGTTGTTTCATTGGTTTCTGAGTTAAATAAGGTTTTATACCTCTTTTAAGGTATTATTACTTATTCTTCAGTAATTATTGACTTTTCAGATATGCCATAGGAATGAAATATGTGTATTTTACCATAAGGAATCTAATGGTTTAACTTCTTTCACATTTTTACTCATTAGATTCTGAGTTAATTCAGATTCTTTACTTATTTATAGTATTTTTACTAGTCTTTGAGCTAATTATTATAAGTATAATTATTTCAGAAATTTGTTGTGACGTTTTTGGATATGTGGTCATATCTCAAAGGCTCACAATAGTAAATTTACTTTCCCAGTAGCTAAGCTCAGTTGAAGTGTAGTGTTGAATATTGACCAGTAGCTAAGCTCAGTGGAATCTTAGTATTAAAGAAAAAGAGGATTATCCTGTACTCAAGATTAGAGTTACTACTCTATGAAAATATGTTATCTAGTAAAAAAATAACACCATTTATCAAGTTCTTAAGCTAATGTACCCCTAAAAAATATCCAATAGAAAAGAAACTTACCTTTTAAATTTTACAAATATAATTTTATCTTATTAAAAACCTCTCTTAAATAAATTAACAAATCTTTGAAGAAATTATTTTACTCTATTATAGCTTTACCTCAATAAAATTACATTTATCAACACTCATTAAATTTCCAAGAACACCTTAAATAGCCCATCTTACCAAACTTTTATCACAAAGAAGAAACCACTCACTCCAATTTCACTAAACATAATAACTATACAGACAAGTATTTTATTAAAATCTCAAAATTAACTAAATTACTTACATTAAATTTCTTATTATATATTGAATAGGTCTGATATGAGACTTCTGAATTTTGCCTTCTGAAGTTGTCAAGCCACTTACTAATTTCATTTTGGTTTGTGAGTTCCAAATAAGACTTTGTTCAGTATTCTAGGAGGGGCAGGCAATACACCCTTGCCACCCTTGGTTACAGGAGTTATTAGAAATTCAAAACTAGTTACCTGTGATTTCCCCCTCCAGGTACTTCCTAATTCTAATTTAAAACAAGAGAAGTTCCCAAGGTAGGAGGAGTAATACCATTAGAATCCTTATTATTAGAATCATAGGTGCTCAATCTATTTTTCCAAACCATAATGGGATATGAGGTCTTCTCCCTTGGGGGAATCTATGATAACAATTTCCACTCAAAGCTTGGGAAAGAAGGAAAGATAACAACTCACTTGGTATAATGGGTGATGAACAAGGAACTAGATTCATTTGAATCCAAAATGAAAAGAGGGATATTATCAGGGAGCTCTGACATAGTCAATGAGTACTTGAGAGCAAATATCTTTGCAATAAAAGAGGTTTCAGCACCAGAATCAAGGAGAATACTATAAAAGCATCAGGGACAGAAGATAAAATAAGAAAATCTAAAGATTTCTTGACACTATTATTCAGAGTGCACAATTGTTCTCTTGAAGGAAATAAGTCAGAACCATTGAGCACATTTTATGCCAAAATAATTAATCCATTTCATCATAGCATGGACACATGATTCCTAATTTATCAGCCTTTGCCTTCAATCCTATATTTTGATCTTCTTTGGTGATGCCTTCACCTGTAGTATTTTCAAATTTTTTGGCTATGAAATATTTTTTATATGTTCTCCATGTGTCAAGAATAGTTTCTGCAGTAAGATTCAATCTGTTACAGGACCTCTTATTACCTCAACAGCCATGAATTGGAATCCACTTTTATTTCTTGATGGAGGTTGAGCCACTAGTTCCAAAGCAGGAATCATAATCTGCCTTTATCTTCAGACAGTTAATTATACATAAGTAATTGGCCTGGGTTAGATAACCCAAAGGTTATGAACCTGCTGCTGTAGCTTTTTGAGACTGAGTTGATTGGGGATTCTTTTGTTGGGGCATTGTTATTGGGAAATTTTAAAACCAAAAATGGAGAAATGTGACACAAAGAAGAGATATGAATGTTATCTGATCAACAAGAAAGCAGATACTTGAATTTTATGTGAACAAGCAAATAGAAAAAAGGGTGAGGAATAAGATTTGACAAAAATGATGAAAGCTGTATTTCAGGGTGGTTGACAAAATTTAATTTTTTGTAAAGCTTTAAGGTTAGGTTTAAAATTTGGAATCATGATTTTTCTTAAAAATAAAAAACCCAAGGTACTCAGTTCAAAAAACTGGAATCTTGCATATAAAAAAGTAGGGTTTTTCTGGGTGTGATTTAGATCAAAATCTTGTATTGTTTGGAGGTGGGGTTTGGTAGTTTGGGATGCCCTATAATTTACCTTAGAAAATATGACTTCATATCTTATTATATCTTACCAATATATATAGTTATATTTAGATCTTACCTATAAACTATAACATAGGGGTATCAAGCCACAGTATTTATCTGATTCTTGAGTAGTTCTGATAGAGAATGCTAGGCAATAAATGCAGGAATGAAAGTTGAGAGACAATGAAGGAATGAATTAACTCTGTCTCTCTGAGGTAGCGTTTTTATACTATGATAAAATAAGAAACGCTTGCAGTTACCTGCACGTTGGAGACTTGGTACTGCTAGTATATCGGTATTTGTCTGAATAAGTAGTCTAAGCACTTACCAGCTTTGTGGGTGACGCTCATGCATTTGCGTTAAGAGTGTAATTGACTAGTGCTAATAGGGATAAATTTCCAACAACATTTTGAGCAGTTACTATACCTTGCAACCCAAGGCAATTTTAGCAACAGAGCTAAATTTAGTTTGCCTGTAGCAATACTGATGGGCAAGATTTTGAAAAGCTGACAACTTAGCGATGTTTGTGAAGAGGATCTAAATCATTCAATCTTCTGCAGCTTTTAGTGGCTTCCAGTGGGCTTTATTCAAAAATAAAAAAAAGCCGTAGCATCAGGAAATATATTTACAATCAAATCAAGAAGCTTTATTTGCTTTAACTTAAAAGGCCAATTCTTATTTGGCCAATCGTTGATATGCTTTTTTGAGTTGAAAGCCTAATTCTATTTGGCAAAACGAATTGATGAGATTTAGTTGCAAATGAAACTTATTTCAATCGACCTTCAGGAGGTATAAAGGTTTTTATATGCTTAGGCGAAAAAAATTATTGAGTCAAACTTTTCAATCACATGAGGTTATGTATGCTTGCAAACAATGTCGAATCATCCAGACGATTTTAGAAAACTCCACGTGGCCCTTGGGCTTTTTCTCGAAAGCATTTTTAGAAATTCGACGGTTGAATTCATACAGGCTTATAAATAAATAAATACACATGTTTCAGTCCAACTCAAAAAAACAAGTTATTCTTTCGTTAATATGTTTTGAGAATTTATGCAAAAGCAGGCTCCAATAGTACGTATTTTCAACATGCCTTAACGATAAGAATGCTGCATCCTACGCCAACAAAAAAACATCTCTGTAAATATATTTTGATCCATTTTGAATCCACCAAGATTTAACCTTACCAAGGTATTTTGCTATCTTTGCTGCCATGGCCGTATTTCCTGACTGGTCTTTCCCAAGGTATGTACTGCTCGATTTGCTCATTCGAAGTTAATGAACATATAACACCAAGTTCCCACTAAATGGATAATGTGCAAACAAGATTAGTGACTAGAATGGGCGGAATTGTTCAGTAAAAGCTTCTAACATTGCTGATGTCCAAATGTGAATACTCTTTAGGATTGCCTTTTGTCACAAACCTACCCCAGGCGGCGGGAGTACTACCAGGGATTTTGAATTTTGTAATTAAATTGAATACAATTCAGATTAGTGCTAAGTGATTGACCCACAAATTATGCGATCCAATGTATAAGAAACCTAAGGCATTCTTGTGAATGTATGGAGTTGAGCCATCTTCAGAAGTAGATTGGCCTTGAGCAAGCTTTTTTTCGGGTTCTAAGTCTGTACTAAACAGCCCCAAAATCATCTGTGCACATTCAAAAATTGGGATCAATCCCATTGACTTTGGGCGCTTTACATCAAGCAAACAAAGCGTACCTTGACATGCATCAAGACACCTGATCGCTTGGATATAGCATCTGCAAAGAGTGTTGTTGGAAAGCCCGCCTTTTGCCATACAGATTTATTGCAAAATATGGTTCCAGCACCTTGAGTGCCCGTGAGGCTACTTTTAATTGTCTGAAGGGTTGGGAACAATATGGTAATCGGGACATTCGTCTTTGATGCTTGACTAGTTTGGGCTATATCATGTCCAGGTGTCTGACCACAGGCACAGCTGTGAAAGCTTTGAAGCCAACTAGTGTCGTATGCGCCAATCGAAGAGCCCTTAAAAACGCCGGAAGTTAAATATAAAACAGAATTAAGAAAGTAGCACTGCGAAAATAAATGCAAACCATGCATTCCAAAATGACGTGACGACCTGTGTCGCATCCTGATTGAAGACCCATACTCTTTAATTCCTTCGCTAGTGCCACTTGACCCATTTTAGATTCTAGTAAAGGATGCGTGCCTTGTACAGAAACAATTAAGCTATACGTTCAAGTATAAGTGTAGATGAGCCACCGCAACAATACAGTTGAACCAAAGCAATCATTTACTTGGCAGCGGCAGATTGAAAATTGAAGTCATCCAACGGTTTGCTAAAGACGGAAGGAACACCCATATGTTGAAGCAGAGCCTTTAGGTCACGTTGAAATGACGAGACGGCAGTCTGTTGTTGCCCAGTGATTTTGACGGCGAGGGGAAAATCTTGGATCCAAACTGACTAGTAAGGGAAGAAAAGGAATAAAATTGCAGATTCGTTGTTAGGCCCAAAAGCCCTGAAAAAGTATTCAAAAAAAGCAAGGAAATCATCTGGCCAACGTTTTCAATGATGTCGTAATCAAAATCGACCGCATTTGCGGTGGTGATCGCCACTCGACAGAAAGTATCGTAGTAGAGCTGGTGGTTATACCATCACGTTAAGATAGATGAAGCAGTGGTTGTAGAGAAAAAGAGCATGGCGACTAACAATAAAAAACCTATCATAAGTAAAATAATTAAGGAATCAGTCATTCGAAAAGTTGAAGAAGATTTGGGATGAGCTTCTTAACTTGATGTGCATGCAGCCGCTTCGAGTTTTACAATTTGCGGTTTTTCTTAAAGGGGGATGACACAAAAACATATTTTGACGTTCGTTAACTTTAAATGTTCCTTCCTATCAAAGCAAAAAAGGCAAGTGATCAAAATGAAACAGATGAATGTGAAAGAGGAGATGTTTGACTTACTTCCGGATCATGCTTGATGACCATTATTCGAGTTGTAGAATCAAATAACCCATGAATCCAGGCAAGATCGGCAACATAAGAGCTAACTAGAGCTATTTTCAAGCTAGTTTTCTGACAAGAAATTGGTGGTACAATTAATTTTTTGTTCTCAAAGATTAAAAGCTATAGTGATACTTTTATAGCTTACAGGACCAATGATTTCTTCTATTCTGATTGAGTTTGTAGAGTTTGGCTTCCAACGATTGAAAGTTCTAAAGATTGATGAATCCCAGTAATGTTTTACGCTAGGATCATGATTATTTTTGTGATTTAATGGATTGATTGATTGATGATTCGAAGTTGTGGATGATGATGAGTTATTTAAATGTTCACGTTGACGTTGCCTAGAGAGTCTTTCAGACTCAAGTTTAAGCCTTTCTTGTCTCGATGGAAATGTATTAGCGTTACTGGAAGACGGTTCGTTTATGATTTTCTTTTTTGAAGGATGAAGAATTTGATCATCTTGATCTTCATCACTACTAATCTCGATGACGACTGGTGGTCTTGATCTTTTTAGATTGTTGGAATTCAATTGATCTTCCATCTCCTTCACAAGAAAATTGGCTGGGATTGAATGAGAGGTTAATGAAAATATCTGTTCGGGTTTCGTTTTACTTTTCAACACCGAACCAGCTTAGCTTGAGGACTTTAAATCTCAAAATCAATCGAATCCATCAACAAAAATCAAAAATCATGACTTCAACCTCAAATGATCCAACCAATCTAGAAGATTTCTTAAATGATCTATCAATCGAAATATCAAAACAAAGTGGGTTAATCACCCCAAATCAATTATTAACTAAAAGAATCATTCAATTATTTAATTCATCAACATCCAACAATTTCGTCAACTTCTCAAAAAACATCAAAAGTTTGGGCAGATTTAATGATGATTTTATCAAAGAACTTTGGAAAAAGATTTCTTCAAGAAACGATTTAGATCGGTTTTCTGCTACAATTGATTTATCTATAAATCCATCTCAAGGTCAAACAAATGATATCATTCTCAAAGCTGATGGAAAGACAATCATACCTAAGATGATTATTGAAGATCGTGACGTCCTTCAACCTACCGCTATGTCTTCCGCTTCTGCTGGCCTATCGATCCCTAACAAATTAAACGGCTCCCTTCGTCTAGGAAAACAAGATAATGAGAAACATACCTTCAAATTACCCTCAAACTGTACTCGTTCTGAGTTAGGCTTAGATCGTCTGGCTGCTGCCAAAAGAAGAGAAAAGCTCGAAATCGAGGAAAATCAAATTAAGAAATCAAAATCTGATAATCCAACAATAACAGATGAATCATCAGCAGAATTTAAAAGTAATTCATTTAATCCACCTTCAAATCAATGCTAAGACTTCTTAATATTGACTTTCAAAATTTCTTCCATCGTAGTCCCTACTCGCCCTGCCTCTCATTATCTCAATCGTCGGCAAAGGCCAGATGACACTCCCTCTCATGGACCTGGGCTGTCCTTGGTTGCTCAAGCGAAATTAGACCAACATAGAAAACGTCGTGCTGCACAACTCAGTCAAGAGAAATTTGACTCGCGTAACCTCAAATCAGAAACTGGCGGCGCACTCGACGAGTTCAGAGAACGTGCCAATCGCTCTCATCCTAATGCACCCAAGTCTCATCACTCTAATGATACTCAAACATCAAAAAATAAATCTTTTGATCAAGCTACCAGACCAATAAGTGACTCGCCCTCCACTCACAGAAATTCTTCTCGTATTATCGGTCGTAGAGCATGGGATTCTACACCATCACTTTCAAGCTCCAGCCAGACTCATCTCAATAGTGGTTCAAATCCCTCTTGGGAAGCTACCCCACGCTCTACAGCAAAAGTCCCTCGTGGTAGAGAGTGGGATACTCCATTAAATCGCGCTGAAGATGAAGATCTTGGACCCCCACTCGGATCAGGAATAGATGCTAGAGAATGGGAAGAAGAACAAATGCGTTTAGATCGTGATTGGTATAACCATGAGGAGGATAACACCATTGATGATGATTATAATCCATTTGGCTCCTATGAAGAAGAATCTCTTAATCAAAAAGTCAGTAATGAGAAAGGAAAGAAACGAGTATCAGCTAAACAAGCTGCTCGAAACGAAGAACAACAGTTATGGGAAGAGCAACAACTTCGTATGAGCGGTACAGGCAATCAAAATAGAAGAAAGCTTGACTTGGATTTTGAGGATGAAGAAGAATCCCGAGTTCATTTATTAATTCATGATCTCAAACCACCTTTTTTAGATGGTCGCTTAATTTTTACTAAGCAACTTGAACCAGTCAATCCAATTAAAGATCCAACTTCTGATATGGCCATCTTCAGCAAAAAAGGAAGCCTACTAGTTCGCGAGCAAAGACTTAAGAAGGAACGTGAAAAGGCTGCTGCCAAAGTGGCAGCTCTTGGTGGTACTACTTTAGGAAACCTCACAGGAGTCAAAGAAGAGCCCGAAGTAGATGGTAATCTTCTTACTTAACTTCCATGAATTTTCTATTTGATTTTGGAGCGGATTCATATTTCCCTTTGATCATTCTGTTTTTTCTTGCTCACACTCGACTTTTCATTCTTCTACTCTCGAATCTTGAAAGCAATGGATCAAGCCGCTATAGATGTCGATGAAAAACAAAACTCAACACATCAAAATCATTCTGGCCCTCAGGATGATAATCGCTCCGCTCGTAAGGAGTCTCAATTTGCTTCCCACCTTAAAAAAGCCGACGGGGTTAGCCAGTTTGCAAAGACAAAGTCCCTCAAACAACAGCGTCAATATTTACCGGCTTTTGCTTGTCGTGAGCGTTTGCTTAAGCAAATTCGCGAAAACCAAGGCAAGTCTTTGTTGATGAACATTTAAAAATAATTTCGATTTGACTGACATCTTGCGGGTCTTTCTTTCCAGTGACTATCGTCATTGGCGAAACTGGATCTGGAAAAACTACTCAATTAGGCCAATTTTTACACGAGGTGGGTTACACAAAACGAGGTATTATTGGTTGTACACAACCTCGGCGAGTGGCGGCCATGAGTGTTGCTAAGCGTGTTAGCGAAGAGATGGAGGTTGGCGCTCCTGCTTCCACCACCCTTTTGTTTTTGAGAAGACAATAACGAACTTGACCTTTGTTGGCACAGTGTACTTTAGGTGATGAAGTTGGTTACGCCATTCGTTTTGAGGATTGTACCTCTGACAAAACCGTTCTCAAATGTGAGTATTTTTTGCAACCCTCAACTCTCCATCTGGTGCAAAACCTTATCACAATCTAGGATAATCCATATCTCACTGTTTCCCCTTCATGAAGTCATGACCGACGGGGTCTTACTGCGTGAGTCTTTGAATGAAGGTGACTTGGATCGCTACAGCGTGATTATTCTTGACGAAGCACATGAAAGATCGCTATCAACTGATGTCCTCATGGGATTACTTCGGAAAAGCAAGTGACCCATTCCATTTATATAGATGTTTTATTTTTGTTTCTTACTAGCTGCTCAACAGTACTTTCAAGGCGTCGGGACCTCAAATTAATCGTTACTTCAGCCACAATGAACGCTGAAAAGGTCGGTACATTTATTCAACCTATCGACAAATTTTAGGTTATTCTCATAAGCCTATATACCAGATGTTTAGATTGATTATGTCTGTTGCTTCAGTTTTCGCGCTTTTTTGATGATGCGCCCGACTTTACTATTCCCGGCCGAACCTTTCCTGTAGACATTTTGTTTAGTAAGACTCCTTGCGAGGACTACGTTGACAGTGCAGTTAAGCAAGCTCTTCAAATACATCTTTCATGTCCTCCTGGCGATATCCTCATTTTCATGACTGGTCAGGAAGATATTGAGGTTACATGTCAAGTCATTAAAGGTTGAAAATTGGCTTTCTTGTTCCTTTCTTATTCATTCATATCTTAACTTTTTATTATTATCGCTTTTTAGATCGAATGAAGCAATTGGATGATCCACCTTCTCTTGCAGTTCTTCCCATCTACTCCCAAATGCCAGCTGATCTTCAAGCCAAAATTTTTGAGTCCACAACAGATGGTCGACGCAAGTGTATTGTTGCTACTAACATAGCCGAAACCTCATTAACAGTGGACGGGATCATGTATGTTATTGACTCTGGCTTTAGTAAGCTCAAAGTTTACAATCCCAGGGTTGGTATGGATGCTCTTCAGATTACTCCCATTAGTCAAGCAAATGCGAACCAGCGTTCTGGTAGAGCCGGAAGGACTGGTAGTGGGTTGGTACACCGCTTCGTTTTACAATTCGTATTTTAGGGCTAATTAAAGATGTTCTATTTAGGACCTGCTACCGCTTATACACAGAGCAAGCGTTTAGAGACGAATTATTCCCCAACACTATACCCGAAATCCAGAGGACTAACTTAGCCAATACTGTTCTCTTACTGAAATCACTTGGGGTTAAAAACTTACTTGAGTTCAATTTCATGGATCCACCTCCTCAAGAAAACATTCTCAAGTTGGTAATTTTTATTCTACACATTGTATCGATTCGCTATTGATCAACCGGTTTCGTTTGTTCTAGTTCAATGTATCAACTCTGGACACTGGGCGCTTTGGATAATGTTGGAGAGTTAACACCGCAGGGTAGGAAAATGTCAGAATGTAAGTTGAATGCTTTTTACCTCCTTATGTTAATGGATCTCGACTTATGCAAAACTTGCCAGTTCCGATGGAACCATCTCTGGCCAAAATGCTCTTAAAATCTGTGGAGTATAAATGTTCGGCAGAGATGGTCACTATTGTGTCGATGTTATCCGTACCATCAGTATTTTACCGACCCAAAGAACGCGCTGAAGAAAGTGACGCAGTCAGGGAAAAATTTTTTGTACGCCCGTTCATGTATTTATTCCCGTTTTTAGCAAATTTCGTCTGCATTTTTTTATTTCAACTGAGGACCAAATGAACGTGGCAGGTACCTGAATCGGACCATTTGACATTGCTGAATACTTATGGGCAGTGGAAAAGCAATGGGTCAGTTTTCAAGATTTGTGTGGTTAATTGTTGTCTTTGCATGTTAACCTGTACCTGTTTATCTATCATCATTAGCTTTAGTGATGTTTGGGCAGCGAAGCATTTTTTGCATCCTAAGCTTTTAAGAAAAGCTCGAGAAGTGAGGGAGCAGCTGGTTGATATAATGAAATTCCAAAAGCTGGACATGACGGCTTGTGGGAATGATTGGGACGTTATTCGGTATGCATTTTTCCCAGGCTGCTTTGTGTTTTTTTTCGCAGTCTTAGCAGGTAGTACTTTTTTTTGTAGAAAGTCCATATGTGCTGGTTATTTTCATCAAGCTGCTCGAGTTAAGGGAATTGGTGAATACCAAAACTGTCGTACTGGAGTGCCCATGCATCTTCACCCCACCAGTGCTCTGTATGGTTTGGGCTTTTTGCCTGATTATGTTGTTTATCATGAATTGGTTCTAACGAGCAAAGAGTACATGCAATGTAAGAGATTCTACGTCGTTTATGATTTTGATTGGATTACTTGTCAATGACCAAAAACAATCTTATCAGGTGTGACTTCGGTTGACCCCTATTGGCTGGCTGAGCTTGGACCTGCCTTTTTTTCGTGAGTTTACTGGCTTCACCCTTGCCTGCATTTCAGACCCTAATTGTTATTGCTTAGGGTACGGGAGCAACATTTTACCGAACGAGATCGAAAGGCTGCCGATGAACGATTTAATAAGCAAACTGAACTTGAAATGGAAATGCAAGCTGACCGGCAGCGTAAACAAGAAGAAGATGAAGAATTGAGGAAAGCTACACTCATGGTTGCACAAACTCCACGAGTGCTCGGCGTGGGCGGCCCTCAACTATCTCGATTAGCTGGAAGTGGTATGACCCCTCGTCGAACCCCCAGAAGATTTGGAATGTAGTAGTTGCCTTCATCTTTTTGGTGTGTTTGAAAGTTGGACACATGAGGCCGATTGAATATTATTCTGTTAATAGGTGGGTAGTCCATCCCGTATTTCAAAAGTTTGCAAATGTTATTGAATTGATTGCTGCCTCACTAGGTTGGTAGTCTTGATAAGCTTGACAGGCTTGAGAATTATATAAATCGTTGGCAAGCATGCACCATAGAGATGAACAGATTCTTCATTAAAAACAGGATCTCCAAACAAATTAACATTTAATGTAGCTGACAACGGTTTGATGATTGCTCATGCCAGACGTTATTCTCCAACAGCTAGCTATCTGTTGTACCTTGTTTTTTTTCTTTTGTTTTTTTTTTTGCAAAATCAACACTTCAACGTGGTAAATATGTATATATATATGCGTTCCTTGAAAATAATTTAATTCTTTCATTTAAAAACAACTGTCTGTTTCCATTTATGGTATACTGACATCCATATATCAAATAGTTGAACTGGTGCATTTTATGTATGTGCTATAAGTTGTTCATAATGTGTATATGTTATTCAAAGGTTTTCCTAAGTTGTGTCATCCTGACCTGGCTGATGTACTCCAGCCTGCAGTTGTATGTGTGGCTTTTGCTGTATAACTTTATTTTTCTTATGCTATAAGATCCATAGTTCACCCCCGCAAGTGTTGCTAAACCCAATTTCCCTGTAGCTCTGTAGGTGAAACTTAAAGAAGAGCCTTGGGTTTCCACATCTGGTAAGCCTCTATCTTTGCCAGCAAATCAACACTTCTGTAAAATTCACTCCTCCAGACAATTATTTTTCACAACCAGCCTTTTTTCTTTGTTTATTTCTTCAATTTTTCACTCATGCAAAATCAATATCAAGTCAGACTTACAGTATTTTTTTTGATGACACCATCTTTTTTAGCTCAGTAAATGCTGATGATTCTTTTCAAACTGCTGTTTGCTAGTTTTCATATTTCAGCATTTTTCTTTTTAGTATAAGAAAAGCTAAAAAAAGCCTAACTAATCAGGAAACTATAATAAAATGGACCATTTACTGCTTTGAAAGTGCTAGGTTTTTGTTTGCAAGGACCCTTTCAATGTCATTAAGCAAACTAACTCAATATTTTGAATACATGCACCACATCATGATCAAGATTCTATTCATAACCCACCACACACCTCAGTCAGACTGATCATTTGGTGAAACAGCCTTCAATATTTTGTTAACAAATTTTGTGGCTGAATTCAGAATTTTCAGTAGTCAAGTCAAAGTGGAAGGAAGATGAAAGCTCAGATAACATGGTCAGAAAGTATTTATGCCAATCTGTGCAACACTTTATGAAAAATCTTGAATGAAAAATCCTACCAAAAAGATTCACAATGGAATGATCATATTTAAGACTGCAAGGCATAACATTTTAAATGAAATAGTTCTAAGTTTACAAAGCAATATGCATGCATATCAACAAAAATATTCAGATCTGGTATTTTGAAAAACATGAGTTGAATCCCATTTAAAGCTTCTTTTAGCCAATTAATAACAAAAATCAAAGAAAGACTCTCACTTGATTACAAAACTGACTTGTACATGACTCCACAGAGCAAAGCTTAACACTCAATAGGGTTTCTGAAGACTTAATTTTGGAAGAGGACATAAAATAAATTAGATTGTTGAATCAATTAATATTTAAAGATGCAGCAGGAAATAAAATATAAGAAAGCCAGTTATAATGTTTCAACCTTTAAAAATGATAAAAGGTACAAGGACTCAAATAACAAATACCATTTGGGTGATTTCATTTTTTTCTTCTTATCTTTTGAAAATGATAGATCACTTCATTATTTCTCAATATTTTTTGGATTGAAATCATTGAATATTAAGAATTCTTCAAAAAAATAATGATGAATGTTTTTTCCTTTCAAACCAATGTTAATTGTTTTATTTGAAAAATACAATTTTATTCTGTCATGTTTCAAGAGAAAGTATAGCCATTCTATTAAATTGATCAGAAACTCATGGTCTTGTTCTTTTATTTATTAGAAACTTGAATATATTCACATGATTAAACATATTATTTAAATTTGATCATAATTCTTGATTACTAAGGGCATTCACATAATCAAAGGTGGATAGCTGGATTTTCTAATTTTTACCTCCTGCATATGAAAATATCCTCCTTTGAGACAATAACTTTTGAGATTATTCTTCTTCTAAAATTTGATAAGATTTTCTTAAAATTCTTTTATTTTCATGAAAAGCATTCAATATAAAAAAAAGCCAAGCTGAGCTCCCAACTACAATTAAAAAGAAACTCAATTGTGCCATTCATGCATGAAGGTTTCTGAAGAGATACTGAATGGAACAGATACAACCAATGCAGAATGTTGGAAAATTGTATTGCATAATTACAAATTTCATATTTCAAATCCCCCTTGAGCTGAAACAAGCCTCAAAAGCTGGTGGAGAACCCTTCAAAATTCAGTTGATTGTTTCAATTAATGTTTAATTCAGTTACAAAGGCTCAATCAGAGTGAAATCACAGTTAAGGATAAAATTACAAAAGCCCCACTCATTTAATTTGATATCTACAAGAAACCTTTTTCTCAATATGAAATAATATTATATTCTTTAAAAAGCACCAAAATGGGGTTCTCTTATGCAAGAGCTTTAAAGCAAGAAATAATCCTAAAAACAAAAATGAAATAATATTGAATGTGAGCCTGAAAGTATGAAAAGACTTACCTTATACACAAGCTCCACTCACTTTTATTAAATTCTCCTTGAATTGATTCAACATCTTTGAAAAAATCCACTCTCATCTTTGTTTCCAAGTCACTCCTTTAAGATCTGTTGTTATAGTAGTCTTGTTACCAATTCACTCCTTTAAGGTTTTCCATTAGAGAAATATTGTTTCTTAACACCATTTCAATTTGTTGATATAGTAACTTTGATTCTATAACACCATTATAGTTTCTTTTTTATATATCTTGTTACTATAACAATAGCATTCAAGATGAACAATTTAGTATTTTTTGTATTTTATTATGATATTTTAGTTAAAAAATTTAAAGAGGACCATTCATATTTCCAATAATTCCTAAGAGCTCTTACAAATATATTAATAACAATTTTCTGTTATTATATCTCTCAAATATAAGAAATAAAATTTACTTCCAGTATCTTCCAAATTGGTAAAGCTCCTACCACCAATTAAATACCTTTTTCTAAAGTGAAATCTCTATCAATTGGACTTAATAGTATTCCACTAATTTTTAATTTATCAAAATTGCTAGTGATGATACTAGAAGCCATTCTAGAGGCCCAAGGCTAGCATTGAATCTAGTGGAACCGCAACACCAATCACACCAATTGGATCTTCTTGTGAACACCCTGTTGGTAAAAAGAAGATTTAACTTTTATATGAATTAAAAGAGGCAAAATGAAATTATCCTGTGAGCCTTGAGGTATAATTTACATACCCAAATAGGCCAAAATTTATATAAAAATAACTTCTGGAATATGCAGAACTCATAAGTCATGTATATGTCCAACATTAATGATTCTTCAAATAGAAAAATATTAACAAAATTTTGTGAGGCAGTAAGTTCATGGATTCAAGGGAAGATTTGGATTATACACAACAGTTTACCTAGGATAACTTCATAGGGTTAACAAGATTAAGTTCATATTATGAGGTGAAAATGTGGAAAATACATTAGCAGCTCCACATCAATACCACATGAAAAAATTGTGAGAATTTTTTGTTTTTTGACTCATGCCAAAATAATGGGATTGTAAGAAATCCCATGTCACATATAAATTGAGTAAAGTGTTATAAATTTTTATGGCACTTAATATTACTTTATTTTTAAATACAGCTTTGGTACACTCATAGTGGATATCAGCTTTTAAGCCTGAATTACTATTTTTGACATAAAGATAGCCAAGGGGGACAAAAGACATCAAAGAGACATAGGGTACCCAGCTTCTGAGGCCTCTTAGGAATGGTCAGATCCAAGAATTTCATGAATGGCTGATATTATCCCAATTGGTAATTAAAAACTTCTGGGAACCTTGTTACCAAGTCAAAATCCCATTAAATCACAAGAAAAGTGCAAATAAGCTGCTATTTTGATGTGAAAAGGAGGTACTGAACAACTATTACTCCTGTGACCACATCCATTATTGATGATTGTACATGGATAAGCCCAAAAAGGGTCAATTGAAACCTTTTGGGACTAGTATCCATGATACTACCTCATGTGTGAGCCTTTGAGATATGACCACATACCCAATAAGGTCACAAGAAAGACTCAGAATAATTATACCTTTAAGATAATTATACTAAAAGTACTTAGAATAATTATACATTAAAATTAATTACTTCAAAAATACAAAAATACCATAAATTGGTTTAACTTAAAAACCAATGAGTAAACATGTGAAATATATTATACCATTGGATTCCCCATGGTAAAATACACATATACCATTTTTATGGCATATCTGTAAAGTCAATATTTAATGAGTTATAAGGAATAATACCTTATAAAAACCATAAATCCTTATTTATTTCAAAAACCAATGAAACGACATGTGAAATAAATTAAACCATTGGATTTCCCATGAAAATTAACACATAAATATATGCACTTTTTTGGTCAACGCATATATTCAAGGATCATAGCCAATATCTCTTAAACTATACAAGATAGAGTAATGAACCAAAAATAAAGTTACCACGTAATTACTGTAAGAACACAGATATGAACTTTATTTTACAATTTATAAACAAGGTTAAAACCTATGATGAAATATTGATAAAAATCAACAGAGCTGTTGACCACTTTGTTGTGAAAGTGGTCCAAACTTAAAATAAAGCACACAGTTGGCTTCTACTAGTTCATTCGTGAAGAAGGATGTAATTTTTATTATTAAATTCAGGGTATAACCCCCTGAAATCATGATTTGAAGTTTAAAATATTGAATTTCGACAGAAAAGATGAGTTACAAGAAAAATCATCAAAATTAGAGTTTTGATGATGTAATGAAAAGCTCTTGGCAGCATAATGAGGTTATGTCAGGCTATCAGAATTCACTCTCTGAATTGCTGTAGCATGTAAAACTTGAAAGTTATCAAAGATCAAAGTTTGAGCTTAAATTGAGCAGTTATGATCACCTACTGTAACCTTAAATTAAGCTTAACAGTCATATGAGTGATAAAATTGGTGAATGCTATTAGTTTATGATTAAAAATAATAAAATACACGAAATTTGGGGTTCTGCCAAGCCTCTGATGTCATCAACTTTAGAGTTATAGTGATAACTCTAAATAATGGTGTAATAATGATGCAACATGGTTTGATCATGATGTAATCATCTCCAAACCTTAAAATATTGATCAATTCCAGTGGATATGATCAGTACACGTCTACTAGAAGCCTGTTGGACTCTAGGAGGGAGGTATTTACTATAAATAGAGCTCTTTTTACTCTATTTTCCCCTCAGACGCATCAAAAACATTAAATCAATTAAATCAAAGGTAATTTCTTTATTCTTTATATATAAAACTGTTATATTATTAAAGACCAAAGACCACCTTTTTGTAATCATCTATTTTGACGTGATTAAATCATTTATTTAATTGTTTTTGTTAAAAATCTCTCTAAAAACTCATTTCCACATAAAAAGCCAGAATATTAGTAATTTTCTTTATTTTTTATTGTAAATACAATTTGAAAAGGTTGTATTTATATTTTTTGGCGTAAAATATTTCAAAATTATTATATCAAGTGTTAAAAGTAAGTTATTTTCTCTTATTATAATAATTTTCTCTTCATTATTATTTTAATAATTCTTTAATTAATATAAATAGTATTTATATTAATTTATAACTTTAATATTGGTAATATTATTGTTATTGATTGTTTTTTATTAATAAAAAACAATTTTTTACGCCTTTATTATTTGTTTGTAACAATAATAAAGTGCCTTTAAATATATTAATTATTTTATATTAATATATTTATTTTATTATATTATATTTTATAATATAAATTGTATTATTATATTTTATTAATAATATAATCATTTTTATGCCATAATTATAATAATTCTTTACTATTATAATTCTTTTTATCTTATTTATTTCAATTATAAGGACATTCATAGTACAATAAGTAAAATATTAGTGATTTTTACTTATTGTTTCATAGTCAAACCTTACATCATGGAAATCAGATGTCATTATGCTATCTGCTTATACCATGTAGAAAATGAGGTAAAACTTTGCAAATTCATTAAAAGCACATTTATTAATAAATAATTCTTAATATTTCAGGAAAATTTGAGAAAGGTATGTTCCACATCAAAACCAGAAATAATTATGACTTCATAATTAAAATGAAACTTTTACTTACAGTCCATTTTTGATGATTTCATGTGAAACACTTAACTTTCCAAAATTCATGGCAAATACAACCTGTAATTGAGTTTTTAATAAAAAAATTGATAAATTTGAGAGAAAAATTATTTCCAATGAAAAGAAGATTGACAATAGTAACTTCTTTATTCCTTAACCATAAATGGGTTGGAAGCAATATACTATTACTTAGTTAAGTAAGTATGATAATTTTATGAAACTACAAGTGATTTAATGCATAAACTAAGTAAGGTAACTGATTTTTTAATTTTCTCCATTTCACACCTCTGCAAGCTTTTGTTTACTTAAAAAAGGCTCCTATTTCTGTTTTTTTCATATATCAGAATTCATTCAGTTAAATCTTTAAATCATTAATACCAACAAGTAATTATTAGTTATTGGATTATTATGAGCATTTCAAATGCTTAAAACAATCTATAAAGATTTTAAATCATATAATATTACTGTTTAATATAGTATTATAACTCTTATTTGGTATATTATTGGTTTATACAGCTTTTAATACCTTAAATCCACAAATAACTCTACCAATATTTATGAAGGTATTATTGGTGTATTGGTGATTGATTAAAATACTCATTTTTTTCTCTATATTGTAGTTTTCTTGAAGAATTTATATTAATTACTTTTGAAAAATATGATTATTCATCCAAATGATCTCATATTATTGAAATAAGAAGCTTCATTATTAAAAAATCTTTCAATTCGTTTCAGTAGAAAATTATTGCGTACTGTTAGAATAAATATTAGTTTATAACAAGTAAAAGAAATAATTAAGCACTTAATTTGTTATTATATTTCATAGGAGAGTCATAAGACTCTTGGAAAATAGCAATATTGTCAAGACTTTCATAGGAAAATGTTAAACATCCAATAAAGATGGCTGGTTAACACCCAAAGATTTCTGACAAAAGCCATGTTCAAAGTCAAAAAATTTGTTAAAAAGAGTGAGGAAATGAATATTCTTTCTGAAGAAGAAATTATGAGAAAAGAAATTTCTGCCATGGACAATGTGTGAAAGGAGTATTATGAGAGGAAAAATAAAGAAAATTACCTTTCAGCTAACAAATTCTCTGAAAATTCAATATTAAATGAACAAGTAGGTTTTTGTAGTGTCTTTTTTGGAAATTTCTTTACTTTATTAGTTTTTTTCCCAATTTACAACTGAAATTTATTTACAAATTTATTTGTATTTATTTTTTATTTTTACTTGTTTTTTGAGTGATCAATTTTTTTTGTAAGATCTTACATTGAAATTCACTTTTTATTCCAATAGAAATTTGCTTTTCAAATGTTTCTCATATCCATCTGAGTCAATTGAGTACAGCTTTGAGAGCTATGATATTGCATTTCATTACAAACAATTGAATGAAAAGTTTTCAGAATTTTTTAAAAAAATAATTGAGAACTATCATATCCTTTGAGTTCCCACAAGTGCTCAATTAAATCAATTTGTAGACTGTGATGAGTTTCTGAAGCGGTTGCATTGACTGTTTTAGTTAAATATTGTATGTAGCTGAAATAAAGACATGGATTAGTGATCTCACAAGAATCATTTTAAGCATTGACCTACACCTCAAAGCTCAACCTGTACAGTGTGCATATCAAACTTTGATTAAAAATCAAGTACTTTTCCCATCTTCAAAATATATACATGTGAAATTAAGCAAAAATATTGATTTTAAGAATTTTAAAACAAAAAATTCCAAAGTTTTTTGTTTAAATTCATTAGTATAGAGAAATTATATTATAAAGATTTATTTTTTTACCAACAAGAAAAATTTATCCAAAAATACTCCAAAAAAAATTCTAGTTGAAATTGGTCAAGAAAAAAACTACAGGGAATTGTCATAAGAGAAAGGTCTCTATAAAGAATATTAAAGAGAAAAATAACTCAAAAGTGACAATACTGAGTTTGGAAACAAAGTGCCAACATTTACAGTTATAAAATATTCTTTAATTTTTTGGGGGTCATTCATGGGAAAAATCACTTTAATAATTATTTCAAGTTGTTAAAAGGCTTAAAGTGATTTAAAAATGGTGGCTGAAATCTTGTATTGATTGGTTTAACAGTGTCTGAACTAATTGTAAAAGGAAAAGATTTTAACATGAAAAGAAAATAGGGGAAAAAGGCATTCTTTTATAGCCACCAGTTTCCTTCCTAAAGGAAAAGAATTAACTCCAATAAGTCTTGGAAATCATAATGACAAAAGAAAAACAAATTACGACATAATTGAGCCCTGGTTTGGACCAAAAAAGGCTGTTTTTAGTGACTTTATTCCTTCAAACCACCCACTTCTATGGTAATAGTTAATAATAAGATCCAAAAGAGCTCACAATTTGCTTAAGAGATTTTAAAAACAATTAAATATGGTTTAATAAAGTTTTCTTTAGCTTAAGGCTAGTTTCAACCTCTTTAAAAAAGTTAAAACTTCCCTGGTTGTTAGCAAAAAAAGTCATCATCAATTGATTCACAGACCCTGTGATTCAAATCCAGGCCACAAGTAATGGGATTTTGTGTTAATTTTTAAATCTCAAAACTTTCAGAAAGGAATATGGGAAAGTGTGGCAGCCTTGAAGCCAAGATTACTTTTCCCCCCAAAATTTAATCTTTCCAGTTTATTTTTCTTTAATTCCTAATCATGTATTATATATAAAATGTTTTATACACAATTAAATCAAAAAAGTTACAGTATCAAGCTGTAATCATAAATTACTCATATGTAAGCTTAAGTTTACTTATGTAATACATATGCACATTTTGGCATTTCAATTGAAAATACTTCAATTCCTCATAACTTCTACTTTAGACACTACAACTCAGTTTTAACACACAAATTGATGGTTAACACCATATGTGGTGTCAAGTAAATTAAGGTTTTACATATTTTCAGACTTTCATACAAAAAATACTACAAACTTAATTTAAGCTGATTTAGAGTTGAGTTATAGAAATGTCACCCAGATGTGATACCACCTCCAATTTCATGAGGATTGCAATGGGTAAGTAATTTCCATGTGTTCAAGGATTGTGCAAGATTTAATTTGAGCTTTATTAACTCTTTCCCAAAAAGATTCTATTATCAATGTTTTTGTTGAAAAATTATTGACTTCATTCAATCAAGTCAAAACATTTCTTTACATTTTTTGTTTAAGTTTCATATTCATAAAAATTTATTTAAAACTCATTATAAGTTTCAATGATCATATTTATTTTCAATTATGACTCAGTTCATTGTTGTAGTATTTTGGGTATATAAAAATACCTCCAAATCCACATTACCACCCCATAAAATAAGTATATTACTTTGTAATATTTGTTCCTGAATCTTCTGAGAAGCTTTGTGGAATTAAACTTAAAAAGCTGGATTTCTATAACTTAAAAGGTACTCCATTACCTTCTCATTCCTCAGTTTTATTTCTTTAAAAATCTTGGTAATCTTCTTTGTACCAGTTGTTTCAAAAGGAGGTATATTCTGGGGAATTTTATTTCTCAAGGGAAAGGTTTTAGAATCACAAGCTTTGTAAGGCTTTATTAAGCTTACTGGAAATTTAGGATGCTTATTTGTAAGCTCTTCATAAAGTTCTACTTATACAGAATTCTCTCCAAGACGAGATTTCATCACAAAAGGTCTTGAAAAGCAGTATCTTAGATTTTTGAATCCTTTGATGTTATTGAAGTTGGTAGTGGATACAAGCACTAGGTATCCTGCCTTGAAGTCTGGAGTAGAATTTGACTTATCCCATTTGTCTTTAGAATATCCAAATGACACATCCCTGAATCTTGCTGCATTCTTTGTAGCTAGCAGCTGCAAGATTTATTTCAAACAAATATTTCCTCAAATAATCATGGGTTAGTCTGGGATTCCATCCTTTCTCCATAATAGAAGAAGGCTTATTGGCTCTGGAATGAATAGATTTTTTATGTGATAGTTACAGTTCAGGTAGAAGGGTACAAAAATCATGGGTGAATCCATAAAAATATTTGACCTCCAAGCCATATTAAAAAAATCTTCTAACCATTTCTTCAAAGGTCTATATCATTCCTTCACCTAGACCATCATACTGTGGGTTGTAAGATGTAGAGAATGACAGTTTTGTGCCAAACAGTTGTTGAAGATTTTTGCGTAGTACCAAAGTTAATTTGGGATTTCTATGACTAATGATTTTGGTAAAGATACTAGTATATGAAACCACTCTATTCCAAATGAGAAGAGCTGTATCCATGGTAAAAATATTGGAGTTTTACTGAATCTATCAACAAGAGCTAGGAATTAATTATAGCTTCTTTTACCTTATGGTGGTAGGCCAGTTACCCAATGCATATGGACAATTTCCCAAAGTATACTAGATTCTTTCATTTTCATCATATTTCAAATGGATTTATTGGCTTTCTGACTATGAGCCTTTGGGTATATCCTACATACCCAAATAAGCCAATAGTAATATTAACGTAAATTCTGGACTATGAATAACCCATATTTCATTCATATATTCACAATTCATCATTTTTTATTCTAGAAAAGATGAATAACTTTTTGTGAGTAAGTAAGTTTATGTATAAAAGGCCAGATTTGGATTATACACAAGAATTCACCTAGGGTAACCCCATGGGGTAAAGAAGCTCAAATTAACTCTACAAGGTGGCAATACAGAAAATACTTCAACACCACATTAAAGAATTGTGAAATTTTTTGTTTTTCTCAATTTCAAGCCAAAAAATGTGAATGTGAAAAATCCCATATTACATATACACTGAGAATAATTTTATGCATGTTTATGACACTCAATATTACTGCATTATTACATACAGTTCTTATACACCCATAGTGGATATCAGCTTTTAAGACTGAATTACTACTTTTGACATGAATATAGCTAAGGGAGACAAAAGACATTAAAGAGAGCCAGGGTACCCAGCTTCTGAGGCCTATGAGGCATTGAAAGCTCCAAGACTTTGATTCATGGCTGGTTGTAGCCCAATTGGTTATTAAAACCTTCTGGGAACCAGGTGAAAAATTAAAATGCCATTAAAACATGATAAAATAGCATATAAGCTATTATTCTGATGTGACAAGGTGGTAATGAGCCACTCTGACTGCTGTAACAAAGTCCATTACTAATTTTTTTTCTTGATAAACCAAAAAAGAGTAGTTTAAACCCTTTTGGTACTATTATTGATGAATTTACCTCATGGAAACCAGCTCTTACTATGCTATTTGCTTTTCTACATAGAAATAAGGTAAGAGCTATAAAAAACTTTAAAAATAAATTTCTTACTTCATACTCCTAAAAAAATCATTACCAATGGCAAAAGGAAGAATACATTTAAAAAGAAAAAATGATTATTATTCCATAATCAAAATTCAATGTTTTACTTACAGTCCATTTTTGATGATTCCATGTGAAACACTGAGTCTTCAAAATTAACAGAAAATACAACCTGTGATGAAATTCAAAATGAAATTCTTAAATTTTATAAAAAAATTTACTTTTGAATGGAAGAAGATTTACAGTTTTCAATTTATTTTTTCTTGACCATAAATGAGTTTGTAGTCATGTAAAATGAATCAATTAAATGATTATGATGATATTATGTGACAAAAGTGATGTAATCAATAATCCAAGAAGGATGATTAGCTCTTCATTATTCTCCATATAATTCCTCTGTGAGCTGTTTTTGACTCAAAAAATGCCTCCTCTTACTGTTTTTTCTAGTCATCATCTTTTAATTCAATCTTCTAATTAGTAACAACAAGTCAGTATTCTTTAAATCTTTTCTTAAATTCTTAATTATCTCATAATCAATAAGAAAGATGGAATTAGAAGGAATTTACTATTTTAAATATTTTTTAACTGTTATATTGTTGCATTACTGCTATCAATCTATGTTTGATCCTCCAAATCCACAAATAATCCATTAAATCACTCTACCAATCTTTTTCAGGTATTTTTGGAATATTAGTGAGTGATTGTTTTTAATTCTTAAAGATTTTCTCTAGTGTTTAGTTTTCTTCAAGAAGTATATTGATAATTATTCTTGAATAAGATAATTATAAGTTAAAATAATTTTATAGTATTTTAATGAGAAGCTTTATTATTTATCCTTGTAATTGATTCTAGCAGAAAGTTTCTGCTTAATTTTATAATCACTAGTGGTGTATAAAAAGTAAAAGAAATAATTGAAAATGAATTATTCATTTGTGGTTGTAATAAATTCATTTATTATATTTCATAAGGAAGGTCACAGTAGTATTGATTAATCTTAATATTATTGAGAGTTTCATAGACCCATCTGTAACAGGTATTGAAGTATTTTGGAATATCCTTTTCCCACATTGGACACCATATGTATGTCTTAATTTTCTCTCTTGTACCATCTTCAGAAAGGGCTGTCATGGAATTCTTTCTATAAAAGGCTTATTAAAGACCTAATTATCTCTTCACAACTTTCCTCAAACAGGTATTTCTTGATATGGTAGATTATTCCATCAAGTATCTGAAATCTTCCCTTATTATATGACCTTTTCCATTTTTCATCTAAGGAATGTATAAAAAACTATCTTTGGAAACTTTAGAAAGTAATTAGAATAAGATGTTAAAGATCTTCTCTTGAGTATAATGGTTTCTTAATTCTTCAAAAGGGGTAGTGTTTAGGTCTGTAACACTAATACATTCAATTGGTATTTGTGGAGAAGATTCTTCTGGAACATAAACAGGACTTCAAATATCATTTGGTCATGGCCATCTGGCCAATACATCTGAATTTTTTTAATTGATCCCATCTTCTTTTACAATTGTCATATTGAATCTATATCACTGTATGACTATTTGTCATATAAGCATATATCTGTTGGGTGTTTTCATGTTCAGAAGTGATTATACAGCAGTAAAATCCATTATTACTTCAAAAACGCATCAAGGAAATATTTCAGTTTTTCTAAGGTTCAAGAATGACATATAACATACATTTGACTTAATCCATATCTGTCCTCAGTTGGTAAGATTCTCTAAGAGATAAAAAATATGGGTTGTTAAATTTTTTGTCATCAATAATTTGGACTTGATAAAGTATGGCTCCTAGTCCATATTCTGATTCATCAATGTAAATATTGAAGAGCATCTAAAAATCTGGACTTACTAATAGTCAGGAAGTGTTCAAGGCTTGTATCAGGGACTCAAAGGCTTTGACTCTATCAAAAGTCATTTCAACCACTGTATATTTGCCACACAGCTTATGAAGAGGTCTTCCAATTGATGCAAAATATTTAATATGATTTCTTTAATAGCCAGAAAAACCTGAAAATGATTGTATTTTGGTTTTTTTCTATGATGAATAGACTTTTACAAGACTGCTTTAGCTACATTCTTGTCTATTCTAAGGAATAGAACAGATAATAAATGTCCTTGTTCTTTTAGTTCTTCAAATCCAAAGTGATATTTCTTCAAGGAAATTGCCATTTTCACTGATTATATTTTTACAAAACCTCTAGATTATCTAGTAGTGTGTTCCTCCCAAGTTTTTTCAAAAACAAGAATTTAATCAATCTATATAATAAACCATCCTTGTGAACCTTTGAGATATGACCACATACCCAAAAAGGTCACAAGAAATATTTAAAATAATTATACATTAAAAATAATTACCTTAAAACTACAAAAATGCCATAAATTGGAATAAAACTTGGTTTAACTTAAAAACCAATGAGTAAACATGTAAAATAAATTATACCATTGGATTCCCCATGGTAAAATACACATATACCATTTTTATGGCATATCTGTAAAGTCAATATTTAATGAGTTATGAGTAATAATACCTTATAAAAAACACAAATCCTTAATTATTTCAAATACCAATGAAACAGCATGTGAAATAAATGGTACCATTGGATTCTCCATAAAAATCCACATATAAAAAAATTAAGAAGCTAATCTCCAAAGTCAATACTTAAGGAGTTAAGCTGAATATATGCACTTTTTTGGTCAACACATATATTCAGGGATTTTAGCTAATATCTTTTGAAATATGCATGATAGAGTGATTAACAAAAAGATAAATTCATAGATTAATTACCTTTGGAATACAGAAATGAAGTTTATTTCACAAGCTATAAACAAGGTTAAAACCTGTAAGGGATTATTGATTAAAATCCACAGAGCTGTTGATCACTTTGTTGTGAAAGTGGTCCAAAATTAGAAAAAAAGTAGACAGTTGGATTCTACTAGTTTCTTTGTGAAGAATGATGTATTTTTTATTATAATATTCAAGGTATAACCCCTTGAAATCATGGTTTGAAGTTTAAAATATTAAATTTTGACAGAAAAGATGAGTTACAAGAAAAATCATCAAAAATAGAGTTTTGATGATGTAATGAAATTCTCTTGGCAGAACAATAAGGTTATGCCAAGCTATTAGAATCCACTCTCTGAATTTTTTAGCGTGTAAATCTTAAAAGTTATTCAGGATCAAAGTTTGAGCTTAATTTGATCATTTATGATCACTCACTGTAACCTTGAATTAAGTTTAACAGTCATATGACTGATACAATTGGTGAATACTGTTAGTTTATGATTAAAACTAATAAAATACACAAATTTTGGGGTTCTTCCAAGCTTTGATGTCATCAAACCTAGACTTATAGTGATAACTCTAAATAATGGCGTAATAATGAGATAAGATGGTTTGATCATGATGTAATCATCACCAAACCTTAGAATATTGATTAATTCCAGTGGATATGATCAGTGCACGTCTACTAGAAGCCTGTTGGACTCTAGGAGGGAGTTATTTACTATAAATAGAGCTCTTTTTACTCTGTTTTCCCCTCAGAAACTTACAAAACATTAAATCATTAAATAAAAAGGTAATTTCTTTATTCTTTATATATAAAACTTGTATATTATTGAAGACAAAAGGTAATCCTATAATAATCTTCATCTTTGACGTGATTATTACAATTATTCAATTGTTTTGTTTAAATTTCTCTTAAAAACCTCAATTCCATGTAAAATCAAGAAAAATTGTAATTTCTCTTAAATTTTATTGTAACTACAGTTTAAATAAGTTGTATTTACATTTCTAGGCGTAAATTTATTCAAAATTATTATATTAAGCATTAAAAGTAGGTTATTTTTCTTATTATAATAATTTTTCTCTATTATTACTTTTGATAATTCTATAATTAATATAAATAGTATTTATATTAAATTATAACTTTAATATTGGTAATATTATTGTTATTAATTGTTTTTTATTAATAAAAAACAATTTTTTACGCCTTTATTATTTGTTGGTAACAATAATAAAGTGCTTTTAAATATATTAATTATCTTATATTAATATATTTATTTATATATATTATTTTTTATAATATAAATTATATTATTATATTTAGTTAATAATATAATTATTTTTATCTTAATTATTTCATTTATAAGGACATCCATAGTACAATAAGCAAAATATTAGTAATTTTTACCTATTGTTTCATAGTCAAACCTTACATTTGGGGGCCTGGCCATGATATTTACTCTAAAAGACCTTTAAAAAGATTCTAATTGGGTTTATCCAATAACAAATTATAATTATAATCAAAAATTATATAATAATTTTATATTTATTGATTTTAAATACTATTGAGGCATTTGGGAATCAATTGTACTGTCTTACACATGGTTTTTCACATCCTTAGACTTGCAAGAACTTTCTTTGAGCGACTCTAGTAATTAAAAAAGATATTTTATAAATTAAAAATAATTTTATAAAAGAATCATATTCATTTCTATTTTATTCTTTAAAAATAAAAACATAAAAAAAATAATAAAAAATAATAAAAAATAATAAAAACAAATAAAAAAGTTATTTTATTCATTTTAATTTCATTTCTTTAATTATTTTCACTTTTTAAAGATATAAAAGCAATTTGTACATGGAAAATTGCCATATTTTACCAAAAATAACACTACTTATATAGAAGACTTATATTTATTTGTCTTTTTTAGTGTTTGAAGACAATCTAACAGAGGTCAACCAAACCACTGTTGAAAGATTGGTAGAAGAGACTTGTCAAAGTTCTCCAACACCAATAATCACTAAGAAAAAGAAAGCCAAGAAAATGGACTTTCCAGGACCCACTATTCAGGACTCTGAAGGTGAGTACCTCATTCATAGATTGTCATAAGAAGAATTCCTGTTCTGAAATCCTCTTATTTCTTATTTTTCTTATAATATGACTACCAGAAGAGGCTCCCAATACTTCATCCAATCAGATGGAGCTGGACTCAGAGGTAGAATTGATCCCTCAACAGGGAAAAGGAAGGGCAATATCCCAAGTGGAACAGAATCCACACAAGGAAGTGCCTTATCCCAAAGGCAAGTCCCATAAATGCCCATGATATCTGAACTAGAATTGGAACTAAGTATGAGTGACTCAAACAGGTACAAATCACATTCAGAGGGCTCAAATAGACATTTACATGAGCCAGTACAAACAGTACTACACAGTGTACAAAGACAAGGATTGGAAAATGTTGCCCCAAATACATCAAGGAGTGATGAACTCCTGGCATGTCCTGAAAAGGTTCCTCAAAGAGGAGGAAATAGTGAGATACTCCAATGGATGGAATCCACTATCATCCAAACCTCAAATCAAAAAGATCAAGGAGTATCATGCCAAAAAGAAGGAGGCAACCAAGGAAGAAGCCCCAGTAGCTTCTACCAGCAAGCCCCAAGCCAACCCACTTCTCCAAGAAGGGAAGAAGAACAAGAAAAAGAATTGGAGAAAACCATATTCCCCAAGCTACAGGATTCCAAAAATCCAAAAGGATGCCATGGACAATGTATTCAACATGGCCAGAACCTTTATGGAATTCAAAGATAAAGAGGAGCAAAGAATGAGACAACCCCATTTCCCAAAGATGTAATCTTGTCTCCTGATGTTGTAAATACTTTAACAGAGCTTAAAGAGAGTATTTTACCTCTCAAAGACATTAAAAATAGTTTATTATCTTTCCAAGAAATAAATAATAGCTTATCATCTTTAACAAAGCTTGTTGTACAAAATAAAAAAGAGATTGATAACATAAAATTTATTATTGACAATAATAAACCAAAAGTATTAATTGATAATACTCAGAAATTAATACAAGGACAACAAGAGTTGTACAAATACATAAGTGATATCAAAGAAAAAACTTTGACAATCAATTATGATGTAAGTATTGATAATATTACAGAAAAATTAAACAAATTAAGTATTTCTGTAGAAAAATTTGAAGAAAAGACTTCATCACACCAAAAATTACTTTTGGACCATGTGGAAAAGAGTGATGAAGCAAGAATGCATCTGAAAGATGACATTAAAAGTGAAATAAGGCTTATTACTGAAAAAATGGATAAAATTAATGAGGCTAACTCAAATATGCCAAAGTTATCAACACCATTTTCTCACATAAGAAGCCCTGTTAAGCCAAAAGAGGAATTAAAAAATCATTTCATAACAGACTTGAGTCACCAAGACAATAACCAAGTATTAATGAAGGAAGCACCTCAATTAAAAGAATGGCCAACATTCACAGGAGAAGGTGAATATGACCACATGTCATTTATCAAAACAATTGACATGCTACAAGAAGATTATGCCATACCAGATGAAATAATCACTGCAAGATTGCATTCATTGTTTGAAAAATCTGCAAAAAGATGGTATTATGGCATAAGGCAGACAAATGGCAAAAATACCTGGTCTTGGTGGAAACAAGAAATAATCACCAAGTGGGCTAATGATGCCTGGAGGTACAAGATAGAAAATGCATTTGAAAATTCTTTCTTTGACCCAGACAGAGACAAACCTTTAACTTGGTTCTTAAAACAGGTTGAAAGACTCAATGCATTGTACCCAGCAATGTCACAAAAGATGGTGCACATGAAAATACTTAAGAAATGTGGAGGAGAGCTAGAACATGCCCTAAGAGGCAGGTTTATAGAACCATGCTCCACAGAAGAGTATATCAATGCACTAGAAGACATAGTGACAAGAACAAAAATTGGCAGAACTTGGAAGAAATTGGACATTAAAAGTCCAAATTAACCATTTATCAAAAAAGATAAATCAAAAAAAGCTTTCAAGCCCAATACATCCAACAATAATGATCAAAGAAAATTCCATAAATGTGGAGGTATTGGACACTTAGCCAATAATTGCCTCAAAAAGGCAAAGATTAATGAAATTGTGGAAACAGAAAACCACAATGACAAAGAGGAGGAATCTGACTCTGAAAAAGAAACAGAAGAGTCAGAAATTTCTGAAAGTGATGAAATTAATATAATTAATGCACAAATTAATAATATTGATATAATTTATGAAGTACTAGATGTTAACTCAAACTTACCACAAGTTGGAACATCTGACACAAACCTGAAAAATATACAAGATGCCAAAATGTACAGAACCAAACCTGCAAAAGGAATGGGATATACAGCTGGAAAATCAAGTATAAGTATTGTTATGGCTGATAACCAAGAAGGAAAAGTGAACTTGGATACAGGAGCATATTGCACCTGTGTTGGTAAAAGTTATTTAAAAACCATTGTCCCAGAATGGCAAGAAAAACTTATGCCAATACAAGGTGTCAAATTTAGTAGTGCAAGTGAGAGCATGAAGCCCCTTGGAATAATTGATTTAACACTCATTTTTACTCACCCCTCACAATTTGTCAGAATTAAAGTAGAGTTTGTAGTAATGGACAACTGTACTAGTAATCACTTCATACTTGGAAATGACTACTTATCAGTGTATGGTATAGATATATCTAACCAAAAAGACAGATATTTTACCATAGGAGATAACAAAAGACAGAAGTTTGGCTTCTTAAATAACAAAAAACAAATCACACTTATTAAGAATGAAGAGAAAAGTCCAGAAAAGGACCTTTTTATATCTGAACAACTCAAAGAGGCAGAATTCAATCAAGAATTAACAGAAAAAATGAAAGAAAAATTGATTGACCTCTTATTTAAGTACAAAAATGCCTTTGCAACTGACAAGGAGCCACTAGGGGCCATAATTGGACATGAGGTGGATATGATTCTTAATGTGGAAAAGCCTTACCCACCTTTACTAAGGAGACCTGCTTACCCAGCTAGTCCAAGGGCTAGAGAAGCCTTGGAGGTACACATTAAAGAATTAATGGACCTTCGAGTATTAAGGAAAGTAGGACATAATGAACAGGTAGAAGTCACTACACCTGTCTTTACAGCTTGGCATAATGGAAAATCAAGAATGGTAGGAGACTTCAGAGGCCTGAACACCTATACCATTCCAGACAGATATCCAATACCCAGAATCCATGAGACATTGACACAATTGTCACAAGCTAAATTCATTACATCCATGGATTCCTTAAAGGGTTTTCATCAAAATTTATTAACAGACAATGCCACGAAACTACTAAGGATAATAGTCCACTGTGGGATTTTTGAATACTTAAGAATGCCATTTGGCATAAAAAATGCACCTTCCCATTATCAAAGAATGATGAACACCATATTTCCTGAAGAATTATCAGAAGGATGGTTAATTATCTATATTGATAATATTATAGTTTGCTCAGAAAATTGGGAAAATCACCTTACAAGACTAGAAAGGGTACTACAAAAAATAGTGCAAGTGAATATGAAAATTTCCTTGAAAAAGTGTCATTTTGCATACAGTGAACTAAAAGCACTAGGACATAATGTATCTGGACTTAGTCTAGGAATAGACAAGAGTAAAGTAGCATCAGTACTACTTAAGCCAATGCCTCAAGCCAAAAAAGAAATGCAATCATTTCTAGGATTTTCTGGCTACTATAGACAGCATATAAAGGACTTTGAAAAAATTGCCAAATCCTTGTATAAACTATGTGATAAACAAACAGTCTATGAAAAGACAGAAGAAAGAGTCAAGGCATATGAAGAATTGAAAAACTCCTTAACAAATGCTCCATTTTTTCTAATGCCAGGTTGGAAACTACCCTTCAAACTTTACATTGATGCTTGTGGAGAAGGACTAGGTGCTGCACTACACCAGACACAAATTATCAATGATAAACCAGTGGAAGGACCAATTTGTTTTATTTCAAGACAGATAAAGCCAACAGAAGAAAGATATGGAGCAAGCCAGATGGAATGCCTCTGCTTAGTGTGGGCTTTAGAAAAATTACATTATTACTTGGATGGAACAGTATTTGATGTGATTACAGACTGTAATGCTGTAAAATCTCTATTAAATATGAAAACTCCAAATAGACACATGCTGAGATGGCAAATTGCTATCCAAGAATACAGAGGAAATATGACTATTGTTCATGAATATGGCGATATTCATAAAAATGCAGATGGTCTTAGCACATGGGCTCTAGCAAATACCCCTGACAATCCAGAATGGGTACCACAGGAAGAGCACCATATAGAAGGAATATGTGTTACAGACATTGGCACAGAATTCTTTAACCAAGTTGAAGAAAGCTATAAGATAGACAAGAATTGCCATATCTTAAGCCAACTTCTAATGAAAGACTGCAAAGATCCATCACTTTCATCAAAATTAGATGAAACATGGAAAAAGGCATATGATAAAGGAAGATTCCACCTCCTTGATGGAATCCTTTACCATAGAACAAAACACACATGTGTTATGGCCTTAACAGATAGAACCCTGATAAACACTATTTTACATGAGTGTCATGATAGTGTTTCAGCTGGACATCTTTCAGAAGACAGAACACTAGAAAGGGTGAAAACCTGCTCTTGGTGGCCAAATTGGAAGAAAGATGTTGCAGAATACTGCCAAACCTGTGACAGATGTCAAAAAGCCAACAGAGCCACAGGAAAGAAATTTGGAATGATGATCCAAATCCAAGAACCAAAATCCCCTTGGGAAATAGTTCATATGGATTGGGTTACAGCATTACCTCCAGGAGGAGACAGAAGCTATAATGCATTCCTAGTATTAGTTGACAGGTATAGCAAAACTCCCATGTTCCTACCATGTCACAAAGATGACACAGCTATGGACACAGCCATCATGATATGGAATAAAGTCATTAGCCATACAGGCTTATTCCAGAATATCATAAGTGACAGAGACCCAAAATTCATTTCAGCATTATGGACAAATCTCCATAACTTGTTTGGGACAAAATTATCATTCTCAACAGCTTACCATCCTCAAACTGATGGTTTAGCAGAAAGAATGATACAAACCTTGGAGGACATGATCAGAAGATTCTTTGCTTATGGACTAGAACTCAAAGATTCTGATGGTTTTACCCATGATTGGTGTACACTAATACCAGCTCTTGAACTGGAATATGAAACATCAATCCATTCTTCTACTGACAAAACACCAGCAATGCTAGAAAAAGGTTGGAATCCAAGACTTCCTTATGATACCCTCAAAAAGGACTTAGTGGATATACATCCAACAGCAAGCAGTTTTAAGATAATGCTTGAAAAAGCAAGAGACCATGCAAACAGAGGTATGCAAGATTCTTTTAAATATGCAAAAGAAAGATGGGATAAAAGTCATAAACCACCTGACTTCAAAATAGGAGACTTGGTACTAGTATCAACCCTCAATTTCAATAACATAAAAGGTCCAAAGAAATTGAAAGATTCCTTTGCAGGACCATTTATGATAAAAGCACTTCATGGACCCAATGCTGTGCAATTGGAACTCACAGGTGAATTGATGAAAAAAACCCAGCTTTCCCTTTAAGCCTGATAAAACCTTACAGGTCAAGTGACAAGGAGTTATTTCCACTAATAAATAAACCCCCACTTGAAATTCCCCCCTTGGAAGAAGGAGAAGAAAAGAAAATTGTAAAAGTCCTGAAAGAAAGAAGGACAAGAAACAAAAAAGAAAGGGAATACCTTGTAAGGTATAGAAATTCAACTCAAGAAGATGAATGGCTACTTGAGAAAGATGTAAAAAATGCTGATAAACTACTAAGAAGGTTCAGACATGAAAGAAAACCTGAAAACTAGAAAAGTTAAGCATTATTGAGCTTCAAGACTAACAAAGTCTATTGAAGAGGTAGGACAGTGGATGATAACCTAATTACACGTATCAGATTGTGGTACAATCTTATTTGGTGGTAGGGAATGTGAACCTTTGAGATATGACCACATACCCAAAAAGGTCACAAGAAATATTTAAAATAATTATACATTAAAAATAATTACCTTAAAGCTACAAAAATTCCATAAATTGGCATAAAACTTGGTTTAAATTCAAAAACCATGAATAAACATGTAAAATAAGTTATACCATTGGATTCCCCATGGTAAAATACACATATACCATTTTTATGGCATATCTGTAAAGTTAATATTTAATGCGTTATGAGTAATAATACCTTATAAAAAACACAAATCCTTAATTATTTCATAAACCAATGAAACAACATGTAAAATAAATGGTACCATTGGGTTCTCCATAAAAATCCAGATATAAAACAATTAAGAAGCTAATCTCCAAAGTCAATACTTAAGGAGTTAAGCTGAATATATGCACTTTTTTGGTCAATGCATATATTCAAGGATTTTAGCTAATATCTTTTGAAATATGCATGATAGAGTGATGAACCAAAAATGAAGTCATCACGTATATACTTTAGGAATACAGAAATGAAGTTTATTTCACAAGTTATAAGCAAGGTTAAAACCTGTAAGGGATTATTGATCAAAATCAACAGAGCTGTTGACCACTTTGTTGTGAAAGTGGTCCAAACTTGGGAAAAAAGTAGACAGTTGAATTCTAATAGTTCATTCATGAAGAATGATGTATTTTTTATTATACTATTCAAGGTATAACCCCTTGAAATCATGGTTTGAAGTTTAAAATATTAAATTTTGACAGAAAAGATGAGTCACAAGAAAAATCATCAAAAATAGAGTTTTGATGATGTAATAAAATGCTCTTGGAAACATAATACAGTTATGCCAAGCTATTAGAATTCGCTCTCTGAATTTCTGTAGTGTGTAAATCTTAAACTTTATTAAGGATAAAAGTTTGAGCTTAATTTGATCATTTATGATCACTCACTATAACCTTAAATTAAGTTTAACAGTCATATGAGTGATAAAATTGGTGAATACTGTTAGTTTATAATCAAAAATAATAAAATCCACGATTTTGGGGTTCTGCCAAGCCTTGACGTCATTAAACTTAGAGTTATAGTGATAACTCTAAATAATGGCGTAATAATGAGATAAGATGGTTTGATCATGATGTAATCATCACCAAACCTTAAAATATTGATCAATTACAGTGGATATGATCAGTGCACGTCTACTAGAAGCCTGTTGGACTCTAGGAGGGAGGTATTTACTATAAATAGAGCTCTTTTTACTCTGTTTTCCCCTCAGATGCTTACAAAACATTAAATCATTAAATAAAAAGGTAATTTGTTTATTCTTTATATATAAAACTTTTATATTATTGAAGAACAAAGGTAATCTTATAATAATCTTCATCTTTGACGTGATTATTACAATTATTCAATTGTTTTGTTTAAATTTCTCTTAAAAACCTCAATTCCACGTAAAATCAGGAAAAATTGTAATTTCTCTTAAATTTCATTGTAACTACAATTTAAATAAGTTGTATTTACATTTCTAGGCGTAAATTTATTCAAAATTATTATATTAAGCATTAAAAGTAGGTTATTTCTCTTATTATAATAATTTTTCTCTATTATTACTTTCAATAATTCTATAATTAATATAAATAGTATTTATATTAAATTATAACTTTAATATTGGTAATATTATTGTCATCAATTGGTTTTTATTAATAAATTTTTTTTTTACGCCTTTATTATTTGTTGGTAACAATAATAAAGTGCTTTTAAATATATTAGTTATCTTATATTAATATATTTATTT
This sequence comes from Austropuccinia psidii, assembly GCA_023105745.1. Lineage (NCBI taxonomy): Eukaryota > Fungi > Basidiomycota > Pucciniomycetes > Pucciniales > Sphaerophragmiaceae > Austropuccinia > Austropuccinia psidii. Next base: position 97,688 of record JALGQZ010000020.1, read on the forward strand.
TATATATATCATTTTTTATAATATAAATTATATTATTACATTTATTTAATGATATAATTATTTTACGCCTTAGTTATAATAATTCTTTATTATTATAATTATTTTTATCTTAATTATTTAATTTATAAGGACATTCATAGTACAATAAGCAAAATATTAGTAATTTTTACTTATTGTTTCATAGTCAAACCTTACAATCCTTCTGAAATTTATTCAGGAAAAATCTCATTAATCATCCTTTGAAGGTGTCAAAATACATTTTTGATACCAAAAGACATCCTCAGGTATTCATATAATCCACAATTGTGTCATTAAATTTTGGTGTAATGATTTTAGTGAATAAATAGTGCTCATGTACACTGCTTAAAATATTTGAGTAAGGGAAATTTGGATTTTTGGTATGGGGTACCTGCCTGAGACAGTGTAGGTATTTAAAGATCTAAAATACCCAACTATTCTGGATTTGAAATTATGGCATGTCAATATGACTTGTGTAGTTATTTCTACTTCCTCATTGTGGATAAATTTCCTTATCAAACCAAGTTCTAAGCATTTTATAATATTAATCTCAAGGTCTTCTCTTTATCTTGAGCTTTCTGGGTATGCAGGTCTTCCTAAGAGTGGTGGGTAAGGCCTTTCAATTTTTAAAAGAATGCTGAATTCATTACCAATACTTTCCTTTAATTGTTATTTATCTGAGGAAAAGGCCTCTTCATGGTCATATAAAATAGTAGAGAGTTAATTTTATTGTATATCAGTAAGGTGAAGTTTTACTTCAGCTTCATTAATTTTTTCTGATGTGAATTTCTTCAAATCTAGATTTACTGGCTATAATTTATTAACTTTGATTTTTTTAAAAGGTAAACTTATTTTGATGCTTATTGTTTCCAATAGTAAAGTATCTGTACTTGTTGTGTAAATCTATTCCATGTAAAATCAAATAATATTTCCCAATATAAAAATGGGTACTAGAGAATTTTGTAAAAAAAAGAATTGAACAGTTATCCTTAAGTTACCATTTATAGTTGGGACTATTACTGTGGCTTCAAATATTATTAATAATATCTGACTTGTGTTTCTTGAACCATGGAATTCCATCCCATCAATTGGTAAAAATTGATCTTCATAATTTGGTACACAATTTTTGAGAAATGATTTACCAACACAAGAGAATAAGGCTCCTAGGTCAAGTAAAAGCTTAGTTGGTTTTTTTTCAATTACTACCTCATTTATACAATAATTTACAGCTTGATACCTCTTTACCCTATTTTGTTTGGTTTTTATAGGTTTTTCATCTTGTAATTTTTATAAATAAAGCTTATTTTTACTTGTCTGTGGTAAGTGAGAGTAAGATTCCATGATTTCAAATGTGAAATTGATATTTTCTATAGCTTCTGAAGATTCAAACACTATTGATAATTTGTCATCTGAATTCTCTTCAGTCACATCATATTTTTCTTCATAAGGCTCTTTTTCAATGCTAATTTAATTTATTGAACCTCTTTCTGGACATGTATTGGCTAAGTATGTGTTGCTTTGGAAAATTTAGCACTTTCTTTTTTTCTCTGAATATTCATTTTTAATTCAGCAAGAATTTCCTTTGAGGTTTTTGTCCAAATAATATTTCCAAGGTGTTTTAAGCCTTATTTTGAGATTCATCCTACTAAAACAATTCTTGTTCTAGTGTTTAATTGCTTTAGTATATTAATAATATCTTTTTCATAATATTGCAAAGTATTCCTCTTGTTCACATCATACTAAAAATCTCCTCCACATTTTCTCAGAATTCTTCTGTCAGCACTAAATTTTGAAGTTTAGAAGAATTTTCAAGCTTTAAAACTCCTAGAATAATTGCCACATTTATTGATAATTTGGGTTCTCTAACAAGTCCAGCTTTGGTGTCTATGTGCTTGTTTCAACTTTATGAACCATCTACAAGCCTATTTTGAGAAGAAGGTGCTAAATATTGATGTTACCAATTTTCCTGAAAATTCAACATCTTCTTTGCTTATTTCAATACCTCTAATAGGTTTTATATGTTAATACTATCATTAAACACTTAAGTGAGCTCATTATTTAAGTCTTGATACCTCTTTCAGAAGTTCTTGGACCATTTATTGTTCAAAGTTATGAAATAAGATGGAAAATCAATTTTTAGGCTGTGAATTTTCACTGAAATTTCTCATTCCCTCGTTTTTATTGAGAGGTGGAGATATTATTTGTAAATTGTGCAGTAATTTTTCAATTCCACACAATTTAAAGTTATCAAGCATTGTGAGATTTCTGAATTGATATTGAAAACCCTGTATAAAATCAATTAAATCAATTTGTATATTTATTCTTTGATTTTCTTTTCTTGGAATAATTATGTTTGTCTAGTTTTGACATAAATCCTAGTTTCTATACTTTCTCTTGTGAAGTATCAAAAGACTTTTTCAAGGTAATTATACTTGTCTTTACTTCAAAAATTAATTTGTGATATTATCCAGAATTTCCTCATTCTTTGATTTGATAATTTCTATGGATTTTGGTAACATTGTCTCAATCATTTGATCAATATTTGATTTGAAATGTTTGTTTTAGTTATTTGATAATGATGGATTATCTGTTTATTTTACTTAAAATAAATTCTCATTAATTGATATTTTAAGTCTTCTTGTATCTTTTTAAAAACAAATCAATGTTTCCTTTATTTGGCTTGAACTTAGATTATTTTCCTGTTTGTTGTCACAAATGTCTGAATTCCTATCAGAAATATGACTTTTCATATCATTTATGGCTATATACAATGCTGAAATTCCATTCCAAATATCATAAATAACTTCTGATATTTTAGTCTTTCTTCCTCTCTTATATGCATTTGAATCATAGCTCTGGCCATCTGAAACACATTTTCCAAGGAATCTTGTTGAATTGTTGGCTATATGGCTTGATAGCTGGTGCCTTTCCTTTTCTCCTGTTCTGAGCTTGTAAATCATTTTTCACATGGCAATTGTTGCTTCTGGCCACTGGGCCACGTTTTGACACTTGTTTGGGTGGTTATGGGCTGTTTTGGATACACTCTTCTGTTATAAACATCATTTTCTTCCTTTCCATCAATGAATGCCACCCATTATGTAGCTCTCAAGTGTTGGGATTTCCTAGGAAGTTTTTTACTTTCAGGTAAGAGTTAATGCAGTTTTTCCAAAGATATTCTAGAATCTTGTACTCTTTTTTATGAAGCACATTATTTTGGGCTATCTATCTGGCTTAGTATATTTACAACAAGGACTCTCATAGAAGTTTCAGCTCTATTCAAAGGTAAATCAGTCTCATAAGTGTCATAATGGCATAATTTGTTAGTATGGAATTCATTTAGAAACTCTTTCCCTTTTTAACTAATAAGCTTCTTTCATAATAATGTCTATAACCTTTTTAAGAGATTCTTGTAGGATTATATTTTGTTTGTGATCTGGTTGAAGGAATATTATGAGTAAAAAGATCAAAAATAATAATTTCTAATCAAAAATTACTATTTTCCAAATTTCTAACCTTTTGGGCTGTATTACTGCTGTCAGAGTTGGTTATGGTTGGTCATTATGATCATAATTAACAGTATTGTCTGGAATAATGCTAGTTCCTTTTGAAGCTTTTTGAAGGTTTTCTTGTATTAAGCTTTTTATGAAAGATAAAATAAATTAAGAAAGTTATTCCTTCAAGAAAACATATAAATTTCAAAAAGAAAATGAAAAACTCAATCCTCACTTATAATATTGAAAATTCTTTTGTGAATTTTTGAGATGATAAGTATATTTCTTGAATTTTCAAGTTTTTTAATATAACAAAGATGTTTAAAAACATAAAAAGTCATGGATTGGCGCCCAAATGTAGTGTTTGAATATGAAGTAACTTTCTGGTCCTCAAAATTTGGATAAGGTAAAATTAAGCACAAAGAGTGATTTTAAGAGCTTTTAACATAAACGATTTCAGAATTATTCCTTTGAACTCTATTGATATAGAAAAATGATACTATAGAGAGTATTTTCTCTACCAAAAATACTTTACAAGAGGAATTTCTTCAAGAGCAATTTCAATTGAAATTGGTTGAGGGAAGAACTGAAAGAAATTAATTTTGTAGAAGAGTCTTTGAAAAAAATATTAAAGAGAAAAACCACCCAAAAGTTAACAGAGTAAAAAATCTTAGAGTGATAAAGGATGCTTTGATTTCGTTTTGGGGCAGTTCAAGGAAAAAATAATCATAAGGATTTACAAACTATAATTAGCATAATTTTTCATGTTTTTAGAAGATTCAAAGTGACTTAAAATGGTTGTTTCAATCTTCTGTTAATTTTTTTGACAGTTTTTAAATGAATTATAAAGGGAAAAGAGGTGAAAAGAAGACATTCTTTTAGAGCCAGCAATTTTTTTCCTCCAAAAGCAAAATTTATTAAAAGCAGTAATGAAAAAAACACTGAAAACAAAAAATCTAATTATGGTATAATTGAATCCTGGCTCAGACTAAAAGAGGGCTGGCTTTGGCCATTTTGGTCTTTTAAGCTTCCCATTGTTATTGTAGAAGCTGGTTACAGGCTCCAAAGCATTTCATAACTTTTTTTAAGAGATTTTGAGAACAGTTAAAACTGGTTTCATCCTGTTTTTTTATAATCAAGGTTAGTTTTAGCCTCTCAAAAAAGTTGAAAATTCCCTTGTTGGTATCAAAAAGTCATAATCAATTGAATCACAGGCCCTGTGATTCAATTCTAGGCCAAAAGTAATGGAGTTTTGCACTAATTTCAACATCTCACACCTTTCAAAAAGGAGTTTGGGGAGGGGGGGTGTGGCACCCTTGAAACCAAGATTCCTTTCCCCCCAAAATTTGATCCTCCCAATTTTTTTTCTTTAATTCCTCATCAAGAATCATATTCCAAATTTTTCATATTTGATTAAACTGAAATATTACAGTACAAAACTGTAATTATCACTTCCTCATATGTAAATTTAAGCTCACTTATGTAGTAAAAATATCAATTTTGAAATTTCAATCAAGAATACTTCAGTTCCCCATTAATTCTAATTTACACAACACACCTCAATTTTAATACAAAATTGATGGTTAACACCATATGTGGTGTAAATCAAATTAAAGGTTTATGTATTTCAAGATTTTTATACAGAAAATACTAGAAACTTAATATAAGCTTTATGGTTGAGCTAAAGAAATGTCACTTGGAGGTGGCCCCACCCCCAATTCTCATGAGGAATTCAATTGGAAAATAATGCTCATGTGGTTATCTCTTGTACAACATTACATCAATTTTAATCAACAAGTTTTTAAAAATATTTTATTTTCAATATTTTTGATGAAAAGGTATTCATTCAATTCATTAAATAAAGTAAAAAAATTTCTTTAAATTCTTTGTTCAAGTTTTCACTATATTTAAATTTTAACATTTCTTCTTGTTTTTACTCATAGCTTATTTCACATTTTTTTGCCTTTTGGGTATATCCAAATATCTCTCAGGCTCACACCAACCTGCTTAATTTTTGATAATCATTTTCTGTAGGATGACAAAAGTATTATTTTTTCATTAAGATTCTTTTAATTTCATGATTGTTCAGGCTGCTTAATTATTGAAAGCCCAGGTTGAAGAACTCCAAAGACCCTCTCAAGATCTTTTTGTGCTTCCTCATTCATTTTGCAAAAGTGCTAGCACATAACTGAACATTAGCATGTGAGAGCTTGTTTTTGATGCAAAAGGAAATGGAATACCTGTTATCCTGCAAATTGTGGGTGTGGGATTGTGTTTACTAAGGTGGCACAATATGGAGAATTTCCATCTTCTAGATATTCTCCAAATTTTTACTGTGATAAATTAATGAAAAACTCACATTATTGAGCTTTCCCAAAAACAATTTTGTTAAATAAGGGTTATTGGTAAAGCACATTAAAATCAGTATTTAACCCTGGAATTTTAAATAATGAATTCCAAAACAACAATAATTGTGAGAAAACTGCATCAATAATCAGGGTAGGGGCCTAGAAAAATAAAAAATAGAAAATAAACTCTTTCAAAATCCCTTGATTCTAGAAATAATTGACCTTCTATTTTCCAGTATATTAAACAGCCCATTTGTATGGGAATTTCTTTCACTGAAAAAGAATGATAGCTGGTGAGGCCAACATACCAAGAAAGTGATTCCTATTTTCTGTTTCAACTAGGTGTTTTATGTCATTTGAATTTGGGTATTGATGGTAGGTAGCTTCCAAAAGCTCAATTATATCCTTGTAAAATTCCCCCAAGAATTCAATTAATTTTGTTCCTGCTATTAAAATATACACATTTAATTCCTCTTCTGGAACACCATAACATAGTTTCTGCTGGCTGTTCACGCCATTTTTTCCAGCTTCATATGTGGTTTTCTGGAAGTAAGGATATTCTTGTCAAAGCTCAGAAGATATTTTGAGAAACAAAGGCCCGCACATGCAAAATTGGAATCAAAGAAGCTTATTATTGTAAGATGGACTTGTGAGCATTGAGGTATGCTTTAAATACCAAAATAGGCCACAACTTAAAACAAGAATGCCGCAATAACCATGAAAAACCCATAAGTCATGTTTATTACCAAAATCAATCATTTTTTAAGTAGAAAAGGATGAAAAATACTTTATTGAGTAAGTAAATTGTAGTATTTGAGACCAAATTTTAGCCTGGGTACCCTCATGGGAGGTATACCCACATTTTTACCTTAAATTATGTCAATCCATGAGTAAAAAATGAATAGAAATTACTTGAAATGTTAAGAAGGAAAGCCTCTAAGCTGATAGTCAGTAAAAAAACTTATTGAAAGCTTAAAATGCAAATTAAGAGAGAAATAAGGGTATTACAAGAATACCATGGATATGTGCCAATTGGTACAGACTGTTCACATGCATATATTCCATACCATTCTAGTGAATCTATATTTCACCATATAAGCATTATGGTATTATGGAAATATCTTATAAGAACAACTTATAGCAGAGGGGGAAAAAAGAGAAAACCCAAATAGAACTGGGGTTACTTGAGTTTCTGGGTCATCTAGGACCCGGAAAGGTTCCCATAAGTCAATTTCAAGTTTGAATAGAATAAAACCCACTTTGAGACGGGTATACTTTGATAACTATTGATTAAACCTCCTGTAAGTTACTATTTCAAAGAAAATGATGAAATATTCAAAAAATCATCAAAGTAAATCTCCTAATAGATTATACTGAGATAGTCATACTCAATGTAGAAGGAGGTTATTTTTAATTATATTCAAATACTCTCATAGGATCACAAACTAAGTTAAAAATTTCACTTTTAGTCCTTTTTTGATGTTTCAACATATAGGACTGTATCTTCAAAAACTCATGGAAAATAGGAAGCATGATGGAATTACAAATAAAATTTATAATTATGAGAAATCAATGTATATTTTTAAATGATGAAATCTTTTTGTGTGTAGCTTGATTATTCCTTAGCCATACATGGGTTCCTAGTCATGAGAAATACATTAATTAGTAATTAAATGACTTCACTAAGTAACAAGGTGATTTAATCTCTAATCCAAAAGTGCTAAATGACTTCTCACCTGATGGGTTTTCAGTATTATTTCTTTAATTCACTCTATTTCTCTTTTATAATTCAGAGAACTTAAAAGGAACTCTCTTACTACTGTTTTTCCCCATTATTCAGAATTATCTTACATTTTAGTAAATAAATATTAGTCTTAGTGGTTTGAAAATTTGCTCTAAGTATCTCAAAATTTTTGCAAATACTTAAAAGACGGAAAAATCCAAATATTACTATAAGGGATAGGATTGCAACATCTAGACTACTTGTTTCTTAATCCTTTTAATATCTTCAAATTCACAATTCCTCTGAAATACTTCTGAAATATCTCAAATAGTATTTCAATTTGTTCTGGACATGTTTTTGGCATATTTTTCTCTATAATAATCTCATGAATTGCTAGTATTTCTCTCCAAAGATATATCTCTACTGTAACATTCTGGTCACAATAGTTATTATGATAATTGTTGTCAAAAAAATACTTTATGTTATTTTTGAGTGAATTATTCTTAAATCTACACTAGGTATATTGATTCTTGTAGGCAATTAACTCCTATTGTCATATCACTGGTGATGTATAGTAAGTGGTAGGATAATAGTGAAGTCCTTTGATCATTATTGGTAATATGAAAATGTATGTTAGTATTATAATTCTAAAAATCTTTCTTTTAAAATTGAAATTGTGGTTATAATGGGTTTTTTATTATATTTAATTAGAAAATTCATAGAACCCTTGATTCCAACCATGAAAAAAAGTCAGCCCCTGGGGGCAGGGGCTGCATCTCAGTCTTTGACTCAAAACCAGAGCACAAGCAGGACATCAGAATAACATGAACCAATGGTAAACCAACATAAAACCAGAAAATAAACTTCTCCATAATAGCTCATAAATTGTATTAAAAGTCAAAGGGAAGCAACTCCTTTCTAGATATATAACTCTCATAATCATAGGAAAAAGAATGACTAGGTTATTGAGGCTCAAAGTAAGAACTTATCATAAAAGTGAATTTTAACCTCTCATATAAGATACAGAGAGTGAGACATAACTACATAAAATGGGTGTTCAAATTAAGGCCCCCAGTCAGGGCTTTCTAATGGTACTACCGAGATTGGGCTAGCACCAAAACCATAGAATTTATGGCCAAACGAAAGCCAAATAAGGGTGACAAAATATTCACCTCTTATCTAGCTTCCACAGTTTCAGTGTGGAATACCTAAAGTGCAATGGTTTTGGAAATAGTACAATAAGAGATTTATAATGGTTTCTTCCATCTCCCCATATCTCATCTTGAAAAAAAGGTATCAAGAAAAATAACTCAATACAGGATTTAAGAAAAGTCCATATCTGAGAAATAGAATTTAAGAGTGTTGTAGCTTTGCCATATTTGATGTTACCCCACCAAATGAGGTACCATTGTGTATATCTAATACATGGCTACAAGATGAGCCAAATCTGAGATATATATTTTCAAAACTAGCAAAGGTGTAGCAGCTTTAAGGTCAACATCCCACAGTATTTCCAGAAACCCAATATCATGGAATACTATCCCATAATATTGAATATGAGGTGTAAATCCTACAGAGTAGCTTCTTTATCCTTCAATTGATTGTACTTTTTCCTATATATGGTCCCCATACAGGATCTGTACAGCATTCTACACACCATATACAGCTGAAGAGGGCTGTGAGGTCTCCAGATGAGAATTTCCACCCTATATTGGGGAGAGATTTAGTCTCAAAACCACATCTGAGCCCAATAAAGGTTATTCAGGATGTGTGTTAGCCACAAGCCTGCCATTGAAAGTGAGAAATATTAACTCTGTTTATATGGAAAGGAACAGAGGTCCTTCCAGCCAATTTCCAGGATAAAAAGGGATCTTCCTATGCCCAAAAGAGGAATCCCTAGCCAGATATTGAATTACTATGGAGTAAAACTGTTTAAAAACAATACTAATCTTGGAAAATAAAGAGGTATAATTTAGAATTAAGTATTGTAGTATGTATTATAGCTAATAAATTGATAATTTCTGCGCCCAAGGCTTTCAGTAGCTCTCACCACCATTATTTATTCATAGTAAAGCCCTAAATAATTTGCACCAATAATATTTGATGCTTTTCATCCATGTAACAGTAATTGTTAAAGCTGTAAACACCTTTATTATTACTTTATCATAGACTAAGCCTGAGACTGCAGGCTCCACCCATCTCTCAACATGGAAGGAATTTTGATTGAAAGATGGATTTAACATGGGTTCAACCTTGACATTGTTTGGCCAAATTCTCAGCCACAATTTCAGAAAATGCATAGCCAAACAAAAATTATTCATGGTACTGTTTGATTTTGAATGAAACTCAGATATTGAAGTAGTTAATGATTCACATTTCTTTAATAAACATATTTTCCAAAAGATTGATATGACAAATTCAATTTTATTTTACATGTTAATTTGACCTCTTTTTATTTCATGAATTTTTATAGGATAGCACAAGTATAGATCATCACTAAAACATTTGAATCAATTTTCTGAAGAATAATTTTATGTATAATATCATATTCAGATATGTGGAAACAAAAATTTGTTTTCAATTCCAGAATGTAAATTTTAGAGCTTCTTCTAACCAAAGGGAGAAAATTGAAATCCACTTTTTTTGGGCTCTGCAGTATTCATTGAGAAAAGAATTTTCTAAAGGTGGTAGTTCAAAATTATCTCTATACTACACATTCTTATTAATTTCCAGAATGATCTTATGCATTATATCTAATTTTGAGAAAGAGAGCCTCAGAAAGACTCATTCAAAAAATAAATTTTAAAAAATCTTTTCTACAAATCGTTTCTGTATATTTTTCTATGTTCAAAACCAAAGTGCAGATTTCCATCCTTAACTTCTTGGGAAAAAAAAATGTGTTTGAACCAAAGGATATTAATTCAAGTTCTTACTTATTTTGATTATGAAAGGAAACTATTTAGTACATAAAAAGAGATGGAAGACAAATACAAGTAAAATTCTGCATAAAGCTGTCATAAAAAACTATAAAAATTCTGGTTTCAAGATCAGACCATTTCAGTTCATTTGAAAAACTATTTTAAATCTTCTGAGTATTTGATTTTTCTTCTTCTTCTAAGCTTAAGCTAGTTTCCCTTATAAATTGTACAAACTGGTTCATAGTTCCAGTTTTCTGGTTGAATTGCATAAGGATTTTGGTAAAGCCTAATAGGAGCTTACACTTTTACATACATGAGTTGTGATAAGTACATAAAATCTTGGTTAAAATAGTCCTTCAATGCTTCCAGACTATTTTTTGTCAAAAATGATCAAAAAATCATACATAAAACCTTATTGTAGCATCTGGATAGCTGTGACTTTTAAAATAGTAATGGTTTTTTGAGGAATCGATGACTCAACTAACATTCAGATTTAAACAGAAATAGTCCTTTTAATCAGCAACTCCCATAATTTTGACTACAACAGTATTATCGTCTGCATGAAAACAATTCCATCAATGTAATTTAAAGGACTCTCCTTCAAAAAATGTGATATATGGTATTTAAATGAATCTGCCATTTGGGTTTGAAATTCCATATCTTCCAATTGAAAATCTCCATTTTTGCATTTGAAAAATGCCATATTTTCCATGTAAACAATGGGATATTTGGCATACAAAAAGGCTATATTTGAAGTTAAATTAATGTAATATTTTGCATCAAAATATGTTATATTCGGAGCTTCAACATTGCCATATTCTAAATTGAAAATATTTCATAGTGAGAATGCAAAAACTTCCAGAACTCTCATATTTTGGATTGAAACATTTTTACCTTTTTATTGAAAAAATACCATAGGTTTTATTGGAATAAAACCATGAAATTTCTCAGAACAGTGACCAAATTTTTATTAAGATGATTCCTGCATTCAACTTGAATACCCCTTCCATGGGTTCAAAAGATTTTAATCAAAAATATCCTGAAAGTATGATAGTTCTCAATACTTTAACCTTCCTTCAAAAAAATATCCAAATCTAACAGCTAGAAGACCTTGAATTATTTTTCTGAAGTATTTTGGAATTTTTACAAACTTTACATTTAGTAAAGGATTTCTTGGAGACAGATGATTAAATTAATGAATATCTTTGTGCATCAAAAACATTAAAAATGAAGCAACAAAAATTTGGAACAAGTTTCTAATCATTTTTTAGGATTGGTTTTTTATGGAAAATGGGGCCTTTCTCTTTCTTTTCACAAGAAAATCACGTGTTTTGTCCAAAATTTGGTTGAAAAAAAACCTCTTGGTAAAATAATGTAAGGAATTACATTCCTTTCAGATAGCTACATTTTTTAACCCGCACCTTACTTTGGGTATCTAACTTTCATTTTTTAGTTTTTCAAGAAGACTTTTTTAAAACTTGAGTTTCAACAATTCAAAACAAATTAATATGAACCCAAATTATTTTTCTATAAAAAATATATTCATTTTAAATCTTATGTCACACATTCAATATGTATTCACTGGAGTAATTTTGTTTTTGATCCATTTTGATACTTTACACAGGAATGTTTTATTTGAGAAGACGTCTTCCATTTGTGGCTCTATTCTTTTTGTGTGAAATCAATTTTTGAAATATTATCACACCCTTTCTTCAATTTCTTGATTAAATGAATTCTTCTTTTATATTTGATTACTCCTCCCAAGATAATAAGCAATTGTGGTTGCTTATATCAACTTGGGTATATTTCTTCTCAAATTTTGAAATTAAAAGAAATTCATGTCACAAAAAAGAATTCAATCTTATTTTTCTATAGAAGTAAATTATGTTAGCTCATTAATATTTCAATATCATATTTATATTACAAATTCTCCCAAAAACATCCAAATCAATAATTTTTACAATCATTTTGTTTGGAACTTCATGGAATATAACAAGAATTCCTAAAATAAAATCAGAATTATCTCTAAACTATTACACTAGTTATTGAAATTGTGATGAAAAATCTCAAAGAATCAAAGAATAAAAAATAAAATAATTATTGAAGTTTTCAGTAATTTTCAGAAATTTTGAACGTGTTATTCAATATTAATATTTATATTTAGGAATAGTGTTTCACCTTAGAATTAACCAGAATGAAGTCAAGGATACTTTTCTCTTTTAAAGTTTGTTACAATGAAAATTATGGGGGAATGAATCACAAATATTGAATATCTTTCTTTATTTTCTTGATTAAAGGAACCAATTTTATATCCATATGCAACATAAAATTAAAGGTAGTTCTTTTCAGATTTATTCAAAGCATCAAATGGACAATAATATATTCTAATGTAAGAAATTATATTTCTGATTGTAGAAATAAATATTTTCTGAAATTTCCCAGTTTATTATCTGTATCTTATTTGTGAGTATTAAGTATATATATCTTATCACTAATTATGGCTTTGTTTTTCTGAAAATTACAATTATAAGTACTCTTAAGTTTAGTAAATAATTTTATCAAATAAGGTGATCATTCGTGAAGTAAACTGGTTGAGCTATCCAACTTATGTTGACCCTCTTTGTGCTGGAATAAATGTTCAAAAAAATATGTAATGTTTTTGAAGCCAATCTTATTACCAGTAGGTTTTGGAACTTTTCCAAACCAATGTTATTTAATTAATAAAAGCTCATATATATATATTATGGTCTAAAATAGTACACAGATAAGTCATATTATCAGATATTGTCACTTACTACTATGTAACTCTCTAAAAATTATTATACTCTATACTTGGGTAATATTTTTATATTCTTTACATATCCTGAATAGGGTTTTGAATTCTCAAATATATTTACAATAAAGGAGATAAAGGTTGTAATATGCACCAAAATGACTTTCCAAAAGGAATAAAAAATACAATAAAGCTTTTCATTTTATTGGATAAAGGAATGAATTTTCTATTATCGGGATAGAATTAACCTATTCCCTATTCATGACTTATTTGTAAAAAAATTATTAATTTCAATTCCTGATTACTTTCAGCTTCAGGATGGCCCAAATTTCATCTTTTTGATCTCAGAGGATGGCCAAATAAAAATTTGAAAGGTCTGGTAAGTTTTAAATCCAAACAAAGCTCCAAATATACCCAAAATCAAGGACTTAATATTTAAACTCTTGTCAAACATTAAAGGTTATCATGAGTTCAAAATATAGATCCATATGCCTATTTAAATGGTTCTTCTCAAGTTCCAAACCTCCATGTTTCGAGAACAACCGGGTTATTTTATTATTTGAAAAAATATTTAACATTGTTTCACTTGATTTTTTGATCTTTGTGCCTAGCATATTCAATTCATAATTCCATTTAATCTTAATTATATTTCTTTAAATGAATTTTGGCTTTTACTTATCAATAATATTAATTTTTTTCTTTAAATGAATCATTCCAAGAAAAACTCAAATACTTAGATAAAGATTGAATATCTTGCACTTTTATGTATATTTTCTTAGAATAATTAAGCATTTCCTTGTAATAATTTGGTAATTTCAACTCTCCCTATTTAGCTCTTAAATCAGAAATATCAATGTAATATCCAGTTTTTCTTCATTGAGATAATTCAGAACAAGATGTGTGGAGCTCATCAATAAATGAGTTACTTTTACCTTTCCAAATTATAAAAAAATATGACTTTAATTATATATAAGTCCCTTAAAGGTTTATCCCTCTCTTGAAACAAACTCCAAAAAAATATGAATAAATTAAAATATTTCTCTTAAGAAAAATTACTTATGAATGAGTATTTTCAATGCATTATGTATAAAGAAATATTTTTAAAGATTATAAATGTCATTTTTTGAGAATTATTGACCTTAAAAATTTGGACTTTTTATGGAAAATTTCTACCTAAGAAAAAATGTAGGTCAGCAAAGCCCCACTGATTTCCAGCAAAAAAATATGGGATATAATCTTTTGAATGATTCCTTATATAAAATTGAGTATATTTCAAGGCTTTAAATATGTGATTTGTTTCTTTATTTATTCACATTATATTTTTTTCATATTCCAAATAAGTAAATAAGAGGTTTTGCCATTTTTCTGGTGATTGAATCCAATTGTAAATATTGTGAATATTTCAATCAAAATCTCTTTCAAATTTAATTTAGAATATGAAATGAAGCAATTTCTCAATTCAAAATGACACTAGTAATTCCAAATGAGTATTTGAAGCAAACCTTTCATAGAGATTTTTTGGTTGGTCATATTGTATGGATATAAGCCTTTCATCCATAATTGAGAATGTCATATCTCTTGATGCCTGAAAATAATGTTTTTCCCTCTGATAAAATTTCAAAAAGAAAATTCTTTTGAAGTGATAACTTAACTTCAACTAAGGTTTGTATTACTCCTTTTGGATTTAATCATTGGTTGAGGAATATTTTCTAAAAAGTGCTATTGAATGATACAGCTACTCTAGGATTTTAAATTTCATTCTATATATGATTAATAACAGGAAATTCTTTTTTTATTTACTTCTTATCTAGGAAAAGAGAAATTAATCTCATATAGGTCCTGGTAATTTAAATTTGTCTGGTTGGAACAAAAAAAAGATTTTCTTTGAGCTGAATGGGTTTTTGATACCTAAAAAGACACTTTAATTCAATAGAATACCTTAAAGATTTCGATTAAGGCAAAAAATGGTGCACTTTACTCCCCTGATTCCACATTGAAGCTTTACTTGCCATGAAATGGAGATAGATTGGTTGATCGAAAATAATAACAATAGGCACGAATTCAAAAAATAGAAGCTACAGATTTTATGGGAAAATGAATTTCCTTTTTCTTAAAACATAATTATTCAGTCGACAATGGAAAGAATTTCTTTTTTCAAGAATTTAATTATATTCTTTTAATATTAGTCAGCTTCCACTTACTTCTTCTGAGGATTTTATACTTTCAATTAGTTTTTGTCTTATGTTTTAGGATTTTGTATTGGGCTTCTTCCAAATGAGATAAGAAATTTATTTCAGTGAAGCTATGGATAAGCATTCTTCCTCTGTAAATGATTTTATCTTTTAATTTTTTTTTGATTTTCTTAATTTCTACAGTGTTTTTTGCTTTGTGTTAGCTTTTTAATCTCTTAATTTTTGAGAATAGCTGCAAGAAAAATATAGGCTGTATAATGTGAGGGTTTTTTAGCACTCTACTCTCCTTATTCTTGCATTAATTGATCATGAAATAATGGAAATTCCTTGAATTTTCTGAGTATTTCCTATGAAACATCAAGGGAATGGGTCAATTGAGGAGCTCCTGGCTCATTTCACTTCAAAAAATTTGTGGTTTTCTCTTTTTATTTGCTTTCCAAAAAATATGAAAAAGGAAATATTCTCTATCAGAAGAAAAAAAATATTCTTTCTTCTTTCCATGATAATAAATTTCATTCTCTTTATTCCAGCCTTCTGAAGATATCTCATGGATATTAATGTTCATAAAATCTCCTGTGTATTGGAAACCTTCATATGAATATTTTTAGCCAATTACGATTGAGAAATAGGATTTATATTAATTTATGTCTTGAAATAATAAGTAATCAGAATATTCCTCATTATTCCCAAAAAAACCTCAATAATGACAGAATGCAAAATTAAAGTCTTGCATACTCTATTTAAAAACTGGGAGATATGTGATGGAAGGCTGTTTCAGTAATTAGATATATGCTGGAATATTTGGCTTCTGGAATATTGAATATTCTTTCCATGAATTTAAATTAAGAGCTGAAGTAATTGATGCATTTTAAAAAGGTTATTAACATGAAATCTTGAAGAATACCCTTGTTAAAATTTAGATCCCAAAAAGACTCATTCCCAAAATGGCTTAAGCAATTTCTAGAGTAAAAAACATAGCCAAAATTCTACTTGAATCTTATATTAGATTCCCTTTTCAATTGAACCTCATTCATTGAGTTAGAGGGGATTTTTTAATCATCTCAATTAATTAAATCAAGCTATTAGACTTATACTATATTCTCAATTAGAAAATACTCACAATGGAATATTTTCACAAGATAATTTCTATAATTGCCAAGATTCAAATTAGTAATATTCTTGTGTCCTTTTGATGCAATTTTTAGTTGATTTAGCTTAAGGTCTTTTGAAAAATTTCAATAAGAAAGTGTATATAATAGCTTCTGGTCAATATAATCTCTGATCAATAGAAGATCCGTTTTCTGTCAAAATCATGGGTCTGTAAGCTCTATACTATAGCTCTTTAATTAAATACCATTTAATTCAAATATTAGTTGTACGTTATTCTGAATGAAGTCAATTGATTATTTTAGTCATAATAGTGGTAATAAATATATATGAAAATTGCTTCATTCCAGGAAACTCCATAATTAATATTTTAAAACAGGATAAAAATATTATTACTCATTATAAGCTTCTTAAGAAAGGACCCGGGTGGCTACATGACTTATTTTCAACAAATCTTTATGGCTTGAAGGAATAACTAATCTCCCTATCTGTGAAACTCATGACTTTACTCCCAAGATTCATGTTCCTTAATAATAAGAGAAGAATAGTCAAATTTTTATATTTCATCTTTGAAAAATTTCAAAAAACACATCTGGAATTTTATCTTTACAATAGAAATAATATCACATTTTATACCTGATGTTCTTTCTGAATATTGGTTACTTTCAATATGACTCATTATTCTCTTTTGTTCAATAAATATTAGGTATCTTCTATCTTTGTATAAAACTAGAGAATTCGGCATTTCTCAGGTTGGTATGGATCCTTTGGAAAGTCTTCATTTTTCAGTGGTTTGAGTTTTTCAATTATCAACTAGTGTCTTGTTGACATGGTTTCTATTAAAATTGATTTAACCCTACCAAAATGAAAGTAGAAGTCCAATATTCTCTTGATTTCTGAAATATATCTGGGATTTTTCTATATGACATTTCTCTGATGAAAGAATTTTCCTTTCAAATATAATAGATTTTGAGCTACTCCATGTGGTGTGAGCTTCTTGAATTTAAATTCCAGATTGATTTCTCTTAATAAAATATTTTTTAAAGGATTCAAATAATCCTGGCCAAATGCTTCAGAGCAATAAGGGCTTCCAATCTCCTTGGAAAGGACATGAGACAAATTGTGGAGCTGTGGATCTATATTCAAGGCAGCTCTCCATAATATTAGAGGCTGTTTGACAAGTCCTTGAAGCTGTGTTCTTTCCAAAAATTCATTAAATAAATAATTATCAAGAATTCCTGCAACAAATGATTTCAGTATAAGGCAATATTCAATTATTCAATAATGTTTGCTTACTTGGATTGTTATTTTTCTTTATAAAAGTCAGAATATGATCAAAATGCTCACCAGATCAGAAAGAAAATATGTATGGGGGTCCATATACCTTGATAAAGTAAGAGAGGCACTGTCAAAAGTGTAAATTAGGATTTAGATTTATAGTTCCATTTCAATTAGTCATTAATTAAATTCTGTATTGTCTAAGGAGCTTTTTAAGAATAATTCTATGAATTTCAGATATTTTATGAGAAAATACTATATTTTTAATCCCCATGAGCTTATATATTTCTGAGCTAATCTTGGATTGTCTATTAGAGGTGCTTATAGGATTCCATTTCCAGTGAGGAAAAAACATCAGAGCAAAATTAACTGTAAATGCAATTAGCCATTAAATTTCTTTTGTGTTCCTGCTGATTGCATTCCAAGATTGTCTGGAAATCATGTTTTCCAAGATTGAACTATGATTCTTTTGGAGAAAATTTGTAGTAGTTTTACCTTATTGGGGGCTAGCTTTGAAAAATAACCACAATTGAATAATTTGGGTTTTGAATATTTAGAGCCACTATGTGAATGAAGGCTTTCATAAACATCAGAAATCTTCAAGCTTTCTTATCCTTGACTTATTTTTGAAGATTTTATCTTTGAGCATGTTTGTTAATTATCTTTGAATTTCTTGTAATGAAATTTGTTTTCCTGTACCCTTTAAGCTTTTCCCAAAAGAAAAATACAGAGTTCCTGATTTGGCCTGTTTCCCCACCAATTTTGGGATCTACATGAGCTCATCTACCTTTTCTTGATTTTAAGAGCTTGATCCTTCCCCTGGTGTTGAAGAAGGAAGATATAAATTTCTTTACATAGACCCAGTGGGGCCTCTTTCTCAAACAGGAATTAGAGGTGATGATGGGACTATTGACTATTGAGGCTTCCAATGACTCACATTTTCTAATGGGGTGGGGGGCTCCAGATTCATTAATAGAGTGGTCTCCAGTATAGTCACAAGTTTTCTTTTCAAATTGCTTCCATTACTTTCTGATAGGCTATCCCTTTCCCTCCTTTGGAGGATTTTTCAACTACCCCCTTCAAGAATGATATTCTGAATTTTTCATTCTTCTTTCCATGTGTTTCACTCTTTTTCAATGAATCTGGATGCTTGAGGAGTTTCAAGATATGTAATTCTACATTCTCTGAGCATACCTAGTAAAACAGTGTGAATAATATATATTTTAATAATTGGTGCTTGCTTCCAATAGGGTAAGGTTTGAAATATTGTGTAAATTAAAAAATAAAATTGAAGGAACTTGTTTTGTTGAGTGATATTCCCAGCATTTTTAAATTCATTACCCCTGTCAGCCTGTGACTCAAAACCAGAGCACAAGCATGACAGCCAAAATACCATAAACCAATGGTATAGCCAAGATACCACCAAAACATGTAGCTGAGCCAAATAAGCTGAAAAGGTATCAAAAGAAAGAGGAAACTCACCTCTTTCTGAAAATATAAGTCCCATCACCATAGGACAAGAAATAACAAAGTTATTCCTGCTCAAAGTTATTGCTGAGCAAAAACCTTAATTTTCACCTCTCATCTAAATTCTAGAAGGAGAGGCTTAACCCCATCAAATGGGTATTCAGAATGAAGCTCTAAGCAAGGGCTATCTAGAGGTACTAGCCAAACTGAGCTAGCACAAATATTACTGGAGTTATGGTCAATTTCAGGCCAAATAAGGGTGAACAATACATTCACCTCTCATCTAGCTTCTACAGTCTTAGTGTGGGATACCTGAAGTGGGGTATTTTTGGAAAGAGCACAATCAGGGCTATCTGATGGTGTCATCCATTTCCCCATAGCTCAACTAGAACAAAAGCTATGGGGCAAACAAGCTCAATACATCTTTTTGCCCAAAACACGCAAATGTACAAAAATCCTGTACATGGGATAACTTTGCCATATTTAATGATACGCATATCAAATGAGGTACCATTGTGTAGAGCACATACAGGGCTACACACTGAACCAATTTTGAAGTTGATATCTCAAGAATGGACAAAGTTATGGCTGTTTTAAGGTCAAAATCCCACCTGCTGTCATATACAGCCTTACCATGGGATAATATCCCATAACCATGAATATGAGGTGTCAAATAGACGAAGAAGCATGTTTTTACTTCAATTCCTCATATGTCAGTCAATACTGGGGTCCCATACAGTTTCTGTACAGCATTCTACGCGTCATACACCTCAGAATCAGGCTGTGAGGTCCCCAGGTGAAAATTTTCACCCTGTATTGGTGAAAACCGCCCAGATGTGGTTTCAAAACCACATATGAGCCCAATACAGGTTATACAGGCTGTTTGCAAACCACAAGCCAGTACTAGAAAGTGAAAAAATCTTCACTTCCTCTACATGGAAAGGTCTAGCACCCTTTCCACCCCATTTCAGGATAAAAAGGACGCTTTTCACTGCCAGAATAGCTTTCCTCATCCTGCTCTTGAATAACCTACGTAGTAAACTGTCAAAAACAGTTTTACTCTTGGTTAATAATCAGGTATACTTTCAAATTAAAAGTATTGTAGTCTTTATTATTGTAACCCAACAGGTAAAGCTGCACCCAGGGCTTTCAACAGCACTCACCACCACTATATCTCTATAGTAAAGCCCTTAATATCTTAATTTAATCATTTATTATCAACTTTATTATCTTTTAAAGCTATTTTTACCGTGTCACAGTCATAGTTAAAGCCTGTAAATACTTATATACACCTTTATCATAGACTCATCCTGACAACCCCATTCATGCTGTGCCCTGAAATCCTTGGAAGGCCATGTGGCTTTATGAATGTTGTGAATCTTAGACTTTGGAAGGGTACAATGATAACAAATGATTATTGCATAATGAGAGGAAAATACCCCAACCTTTCTCATTCTGATGTTTATCCAAGTAATAGGATCAATGCACCATGAACCAATATTCCCTTGAGACAGTGGTATGTTCTTGAGAAAAACCACCATTCCATAGTTGATAAAGATCTTCAATAAGAGGATTTGAGAGGTGATTGAGCTTATTACTGATAGGATCTTTGGGTGATTGAGTAAAGACATACAAAAAGAGGTTGTGGGGTTTGTACCTGATATCAGGAGTCAAATTAAAGAAGACAAGAAATATGATGCCCAAAGAAGTACTTTTCAATTCTAATTTAGCACCAAAGGGGTTCATCCAGTCCAGATATAGCCCAAAAACCAATTTTTCCTCTTGTGAGGTATAGGCTTGACCTTGAGAGCTATTGGATTTCTTTCAGACCTCCCCATCCCATATATCTTAATATTGGAGAGTTTTTGGGCTTTGATACTTGAATGAGGATTCCAAAAGGTCTTCAAATTTTGTGAAAAGGAGTTTTGATGCAATTAAATTCTTAAATTTTGAAAACTGAATGTTTTTACTGGATTGTAATTGCAATTTTTAGATTCTTTTCATCTATAATTTGGTTAAAAGTTCCACTTGAAACATTCGTTTCACAAATGACTTCTTTTCAGGTGAGATTATTATAAAATGCTTCCTTTTATATTGAATTGGCTTAATCATTTTTGATTTTATTCTCATTCCAGAGTTGAAAAACAATTCAAACAACAGACATATTCTTGAATATCAATATTAAAACCAACTTTTTTTTGATTTTTGATACATATTTGGGAATTGTCTTGATCATATAATTTGAAAGCTCATAGGGAAATCTTAGTTGAATTTTTAGGTGCTATAGCTTAAGATTTTGGTTTGATGAATAGTCACGCAAATTATTCTCAATGATATTATCTGAAACTTAATTCATGACTACCAAGGAAGAAGGATGATGGAAAAAGAACTGTGGGGGATGCATTGTGGAGGAATTATGGATATGAGCTTCCTGTTTCTGAATCAAATTATGAAGTGAGGTGTCAATTTCAGATGCAATGGCTGTGGCAACATTTATTGTGAATGATGATTGCTTGGAGTTTCTGAATAGTTTATAAATGGTCAGGACATTCATAAAATGTGTGACATCAATGAATTGAACTCAAAAACTACTAGAATATTAATTCCTGAGGTTGATTAATGAGGAGGCAAGGGATTTGTGTTTACAGGAGTAGGGCTATATGACTGCTTGCTTTAAGTTATTTCAAAGTTTAAGCTGTATTTTATAAAGCTTATATTTACCAATATATTGTTTGGAAGCATTTTAAAAGACTTTAAATTATGAAAGAAACTTTTCTGAGAGCTTTTACAAAGTGATTTGATCTGGGTTCTGTGTGCTCTTTGTGACTTTCCCACACCTAAATATGAGCTACCATTATAGGTACATGTTTTTTCTACACAAGCTCAGAATTTTCCAATGATAATGCTTCCAACCTTTATTTATGAGATCACATATGAGTCTTTGGTGAAAAATTCCAGATTTTAGATAATGATGGTAGTTTCTTTATATATAATAAGGTGTAAAAAGGTGGAGACTATTAATAATTTAATATATAATTGGAGGTTTCAGTCATGGTGGAGTAGCTTAAAATATATAACAAAACCTTGAAGGGTAGAATATTCTGAGGAGTAGGTTTTTAAACAGAGTATGAGCTCAAATTGTGGACTGGAACTCATTAATTTGAAAATGGGTACAAGGGAACATGCAACTAAAAAAAATTAAAGTTAAATTTCAACCATTTTGAATTGATATAATGATAAGTAAGCTAATTGAGAAATTGTGGAGATGAGATTTCAACTTTGGATTTCTTGATACAAGTTCAAGGAAAGCTTAATGGAATATCTGTCATATTTCCCAGAAAATAAGGAAGCTTTGAGTATTACACTCTTTAATAGTCAAAATAGAAATGAATATCCCTTTATAGCATTCGATTTGACCCTAATTTTTAATTTTGGAATGACCATAAATTTCACCATAAAATATGCTGTAAGTGAATGGGGTGCATATAGATAGAGAAGAATCAAAAGCTTTCTCATAGTCTATATACATCCAAAATATTAAAGGGAAAGACTGAAAAAATCCATACTAAACTTTTAATCCCAATTGATTACCAAAGCTAACATTGGCAATTCAAATTAATCAGGAGAAATAATATTAATTCAAGTATGAATAGGTCTATTGTCCTACAAATATTTCACTGCAGAAAATATGATTTCTTTTCAGGATAAAATATCTGCCGTGAACCTCTTATTATGGAAATATCCTGTCATGAGATGAATTGGTGGCCTGAAAGGCCCACATAGGGATGTATTTTTACTCAATATCAATCATTTATCATGAAAATTTCAATTTATCAGGGAAAAATTTATCCATTTGAAATGAAACATTATCTTTGGGTGGGAAGTCTTGGGGCTATAAATATCCCTTTCTATTCCCTCTTGCATTAAACAAACAATGCGCCTGGAAACCATTTAAAAATAAGGCCAAAATTATTACTAGGAACACTTCTCAGTAGGTATTTGAATGATTAAACATTCAAAGACACATTTTAAAAGGGATAAATACAGTTACCTAAAGCTTTTTTATTGCATTATTTGGAATCTTTGGAACTGAAAATATTATTAATCTTCTATATTGGTTTCTGATGCTACATGGTTTTCTAACTTTCTTTTGAAATGACCCTTCCAGGGGTCCTACTTGAAAAGTCAATAGATTGACAGATAAAGAATTCCAAATTCCAGGGAGTGATTTAATTTTTCACTCAATATGTGCTTCAGTATGGAAAAAATACATGCATATCTTGTATTTGGAATGCTTGATATATTTTTTTGATTCAATTTTGATTTCCAAAAACAATAGTTCCCTGACAAATATGATCACCGAGATTTTCAATGGCTAACATATTGATAAGGATGAAAACTAAAAGTTGCTCCAATAATTGGATGTTGGAAAAAATACTATTATTGTTCAAATTTATAATTGTTTGTCACATTCCAAGGTATAACGCTGAAAATGTTTTTTTTTGCAGTAATGAGTGTCCTTTCATAAACATACCTCCTCACATTTGATGGATTCTTGAATAAAACATAAATCTTTGTATATGAAAATTAATTATTTTGTTTTATAATAAATATTTTTGGATATTCTATATATTTCTTATTACTACCTTTAAAATGTGGTATGTGTGGGCACTCCAACATGTCAAGCCTTGATGGGATACAATTGTAATTTATTGAGATTTATTGATGTAAGAGATTTCTTACATGTCCAGCTAACTATCTATGTCATGCATTATAATTAAAATTGATTGTATTCATAAGGAGATATTTTGATATACAAAAACTTGGTCTTTTATTTATGGGATCTATTAAAAAGATAACCGCTCTTTTGTAGAGTGAGAGAGTGAGGCCTCTTTCTTTTCCATGCATTGATATATTTCTTGAAAATATGCCAAGCTCAACAAAAATGAATTCATCTCAGGATTCTTTCCATCCAAGAGGAATACTGATAGTCAGTTTCATTGATAAGATATTTAAGCTTAAGCTAAAGGAATGGAAGAAGGTAATTAAGGGTTTAAATTCCTAAAAATCCATTCTTCCAAAATTTATTCCAGCTGCCTTTATTGAGAAACGCACTTACCCTGAAAAACCTCAAAATTGGAAATGTATTTAGAAAAGGTGTATTTTTGCCTTTCTGCAGTCCTTCGGGATTCCTACGAAGTCTAATAATAGAAACACTAGAGGAATAGTCAAAGTTTTCTTTCAATATATCTGGGTATATTTAAAGTACCTCAATCAATATTGCTTATTGGGAAGTATTTTCAATCTTCAAAAACACAATTTTCTTATTGTGTATAGCTTCTCAAAAGCAAATTAGCCACATCTGAAATACGAAATTCTCAAAGATACTTTCCCTTTTTTCATTTATCCCGAAACCCTCTAGGAACATATTTATATTTCTTCAGGAGATAATTTTTTCAATCAAAATGAAAATTAATATGGTCTCTTGAGCAAAAATCAATCCTGTACATATATATAATTGATGTTAAGAAAGTATTATGGGATATAATTGTAATAGTCTTATTGTCTGTGAAGATCATGTTTTCCGATTGAAATATACTAAGAGATAAATGGAACTCTCCTTCCTTATTACACACCAAAGATCATATTGTTCAAGTGCAATAATGCACATAATTTGTATCAGATAGGGATAGTAAAATTGAGCCTACAACTTCTGTGAGGCTGTGAGGTATGTATAACATACCCATAACACCACCAATGACTTTATATACAGTTGATTTAGTCTTCAACAGACGTTTCAATTGAATTTAAAATAAAAAATAACAATAAATAAGTATAAAGTTTTATGGATAAATAAAGTTATAAATATTATGTCATTTTTGGATTCTACACCAAAAATAACCTAGGGTACACCCATAGGGTGATATACTCAAAAAGGATTATTTCTTATGTTATTGGAAGATTTAAGAATCTCACAGTACTAATGTAACTTTTTTAACATTTTTTTAAAATTTTTAAATTTAGGCTTAAATAAACTTAAATTTAAAGTTGCATAAGGTTGATGCAAACTTACCAAAAGTTTAGTGAAAATTGAGGTGTTGTGTATATTTACTGAATTGGCTGAGGATTTGCCATATGGAATGTAAATCCTGTGTGAGCTCAATTTAAAAGGGTTTAAGGCCATAGTATGGCTTTAAATAAATAAAAGGGCAAAATCCACGCAAAAAGGTGGGACAAAGGAAAAAGACCAAACAGAGCTGAGGTATGCAACTTTTTGGATCTGAAAGGATTCAATTAAGATTGTCCACCTGTATTGGAGGATTTTCAACCTTATTTAAAGTTTAAGATTGGACTTTGATCCAACCTTAAGGTTTAAACTGGTTTTACCCCAATTTGGACAGGAATTTCAAGCTGCCAAAGGGTAAATCCCAATATGCAGCTTTGAAATTAAATTTTTAAGACCTGTCAAAGCTTAAATAATCTTAAAAGAATTAAAAACTTATCAAAAGTTAAGGTTTGGTGTGTATTGCTATTTTATGTGGAAAAATAGTAATAACTTTCAAAGTTCATTAAAAATCTAATTCTGAATGGATTTGCTTGAACATTTCACACAACTTACACTTTAATATTATTTATATATAAATTACATTTTAAGTATCTTTTATAAATAGAATTCCTGGGTAATTAGCCTGGAAATTTACCTTTTTAATGATTCTTAAAGAAAATTAAGATTTCTTGCAAAATTAATTAAGAATTGAGTTTAAGAGATTTCTGCTTGAAACTTTATTTTTAAGTTCTTCATGTGATGAAATTTGATATAAAAAACTTATGTTATATTGAAACTAAAAATAATTAACTTAAATGAGGATTAAAGTCACTTGGAGTTAAGAATAACACTCGTAATGTTAAATTGGAATTGAAAATAAGTTACCTTAAGCTAAGAACCTTATTTTTAAGCATGGTTTTCAGTTTTGATCTGAGAACGCCCTCTACATCCATTATGAATCATGAGAGCTGCTTTGTAGAAATAAAAAGAGTCTTTTCATCACTGATTTTGTCCATAATCAATTATCAATCAAATCATATTAGACATTTTAACAGGTAAAGCTTTATTATATATAAAATCTTATTATCAAAATATTTCTTAAGTATTTTATTCTTTATAAATATCAAAATTAAAGAATTGAAATAATAGAAATTTGATTATTGTTTTAATCACCTATAATATATTTTATTTTATAAAATTATTATCTTTAAAATATCTTTTAAAATCCACAAATTCCTCTCAAAAACTCTTTAATCATAATTTTATTATAAAAAGTTGTTTTGTCTTCAAAAATATTGATTTTTGGTATGTTCTCAACTTATAATATTTATTCAATATGATAACTGTTGTATTTGACTTGTTGTATTAAACTTATATTATAAGTAAGTTTCTCTAAAATTCTTCATATTTTTTTATCTATCATTAGTTTTTTTATAAATAATTTTTCTATAAGAATTATTTCTGCATAGTGTGTGTTTTAATTCATTCATAAATAATATTTATATTTTCCATGTGTAATTGTCTCATTAAGAGCTTTACACCTCTTATTATTATAATTGTCAGTGACTATAACAATAATAGAATAATTATAATTTATTATACTTATTATATTATTATTATTATTTTATATAATAATTATTAAATTTATTTTTTTATATAATTATTTTTAATAATTATACTTAAATTTGTGGTTATAATATTTCATTATATTATATTTTTCTACTGAGGACAGTCATAGTACTCTTGATATTGTTACTATTCTCAAGGGTTTCATAAACAAACCCTAAATTTGGGGGCCTCGCCATTATTTTAACCAATTTTTGGGACATAGATCATATCCTAGACCTTATTTTACTGGTGTTTGACATAAAATTGCCATATTTACTTTAATATTGGCTTTTTTGGGACTTATCCCTTATAAATAATCTTTATAATATTAATAAAGCTATTATTTTATTAAGAACATTGTTTGCAACAATATACTATTGAGTGACTTTGAATAAATTTCTTTTATCTAACTAGTGGCTTTTTCACATCACAGACTTGAAATTTATTCTTTGAGTTATTATAGTATAAAGTGAATAATAATACAATTTCTATTAATAACTTATTAATTGCATAATTATTATTTCTTCAAAGAAAATATAAATTGAAATAAACAATCTTTACTGAAAACATTTTTTCTTTAATCTTAGACATTTTTATTAATTTTTGACGTAATTTGCCATAAATTACATTAAAAAAACTTCATCCAATAAGTTGAGTTTATACATTATTTTTATTGTTTGATAAAATAACTTATATTTGTTTTTTTCTCTAGTGTCATCCATTAGAGAACATTCTTCTGACTCTGAAGCCTCATAGTCAAGTATTGAAATTCAAACTAGCCCAGCACCAAGGGGTTTAATTACCAAACAACCCTTCAAAGGTCCAGCAGGTGAATTCAATCCATTTCTTAGTATTAATTGCTTTATATTGACGTGAAATGACTCCTACTAGAAGTGGAAGTAGCTACTCCATCAAATCAAATGTATCTGGACCAGGATATTCCAGTCATAAATCAAAAAGACAAGAATTTCAGCCCAGAGGAGAGGCACAAATGGAGGATGCCAGAACTTCCACAAGTTCACAAAAGCTAGAGAGCACCTTTGGCAATATTATTGAGAGTCCAGAAGCTGACATTAATTCTATCATTGTTGTTAGACCTAGAAATTGGTATAAACCCCAAGTGGACAACAATACCAGTGGGAAAACAATTCCAAAACCCAATAAACCACATGAAAAAGCTCCTTTGAAATGTCATAAGTGTGGAAGTACATATAATTTGGGTAATACTTGTCCCAAAAAGACAAGAATCAATTGGATAGAAATTGAAAAAGATGACACAAAAGAAACAAATGATGTCTCTGTACATGAAAGTGATTCTGAGCCTTCTGAAGAGGAGGAATTGCCAGATGAACTTAGTATATAAAATATTAATGTTTCCTTTGAAGTCACAGAAGTACATACTCACTTACCAAGGTACAGTGATGAATGTATGGATCTCATACATGTGCAGGATGCTAAAATGCAGAAACCCAAACCAGCCAGAGGTAAAGGTTATACAGATGGATCATCTTGTATCACTAATTTTGTGATAAATAACAGATAAACCAAGATACATCTTGAATAAGGTGCTTTTTGTACTTGTGTTGGAAACGATTATCTTGACAAGATCTATACCAATTGACAAGACAAGCTAACTACAATTGAAGGTATAAAATTCAGCAGTGTCAGCCAAAATCTGCATGCATTGAGTATATTTGAAGCAGAAATGATATTGCCTCCTCCTACAGGAAGTATCAGATTGAAAGTTGAATTTGTTGTTATGAATAATTGTAATTCACAACACTTTATACTTGGAAATGATTATCTCAATATTTATGGTATTGATATTAATAATCATAAAGACAGATATTTAACTATAGGGCAAATTAAAAGGCAAAAAGTTTCTTTTCCACCATAAAACAGAGAAATAACTGTCATTAAACAAGTAAAAAATGTTAATAAAGAAAACTTTGTGTCACATCAATTAATTGAAGCACAAATTAGTCCTGAATTAACACCAGAAATGAAGGAAGAACTTATTGAAATTTTGTTTCAATACAGGGAAGCCTTTGCTTCTGATAATGAACCACTTGGGGCTATCAAAGGCCATGAAGTGGACATTATGCTTAATGTGGAAAGACCTTACCCTCCACGTTTAAGAAGAACAGCTTACCCAGCTAGCCCTAGGGCCAGAGAAGCATTAGAGAATCATATCAATGAACTAATAAAACTGGGAGTTCTTGAAAAGGTTGGACACAATGAAGAAGTAGAAGTCACAACTCCTGTAATCATTACTTGGCATAATAATAAATCAAGATGTTTGGTTATTTTAGAGAACTGAATACCTACACTATTCCAGACTGGTATCCAATCCATAGAATCCATGAGACTTTGACTCAATTATCCAAAGCAAGCTTTAGCACTTCTATGAATTCTCTTAAAAGTTTCCATAAGAATGTTTTAACAACTCCTTCTGAAACATTATTGAGGATTATTTCTCATTGTGGTATTTATGAATACTTGACAGTGCCTTTTGGTATTGAACATGCACCCTCTCATTACCAAAGAATCATGAATACCATTTTCCCACATGAATTATCACAGGGATGGTTAATTATTTATATTGATGACATTATCATTTGTTCAGAAACCTGGCAATTGCATTTGGAGAGACTTTTATCAGTACTTAAGAAAATTCTCCAAGTGAACATGTAAATATTGCTTAAGAAATGTAATTTTGGGTTTCATGAGCTGAAAGCTCTAGGAAATTTAGTCTCAGGACTGAGCCTTGGTGTCTATAACAACAAAGTGGATGCAGTTTTACTGAAACAAATGCCCCAGAACAAGAAAGAAATGATGTTTTTCTTAGGGTTTGCCAGTTATTACAGGCAACACCTTAAAGATTTTGAAATCCATGCCAGATCATTGTAAAGAATTTGTGATCAACAAACTGTCTTTGCAATGACACAGGAGAGGATTCAAGCATATGAAAAGATCAGATATGCCTTGACCAATGCACCATTAATACTGATGCCGGGTTGAAAACTTCCTTTCAAGCTGTATGCTGATGCATGTGGTGAGGGCCTAGGTTCAGCTCTTCATCAAGTTCAAATTGTAAATGACAAACCTTATGAAGGTCCCACTTGTTCTATTTCAAGACAAATCAAACCTACTGAGGCCAGATATGGAGCTAGCCAAATGGAGTGCCTTTGTCTTGTTTGGCATCTGGAAAAACTTCATTATGATCTTGATGGGAGTGTGTTTGAAGTAATTACTGATTGTAATGCAGTAAAATCACTTGCTAAAATGAAAACTCCAAACAGACACATGTTAAGATGGCAGATTGCTATACAGGAATATAGAGGCAATATGACCATAGTACATAAAGCTGAAAATATTCACAAGAATTCTAATGGCTTGAGTAGATGGGAATTACCCAATACACCTGACAATACTGCCTATGCTCCCACAGGTGCAGAGCCTTGAATTCCAATCAAAGGAATTAACATCACAGATGTTGGTACATAATTCTTTGAAGAAGTTACAGAAAGCTATAGGCTGGATAAAAATAGTCATATTCTTACTTCTCTACTTCACAAAGATGAGAAAGATGCTCCTTTGGTTAATTCTCTGGATGATATTTGGAAAAAATCTTATGACAATGGGAGATTCCATTTATTTGATGGTATTTTATATCATAGATCTAAACACACATGTGTCATGGTCCTGTGTAGTAGAATGTTAATCAACAAAATACTGCTAGAATTCAATGTTAACATTTATTCTGGACATCTGTCAGAAGACAGAACAATTGAAAGAATTAAGACATGTGCCTGGTGGCCATCTTGGAGAAAAGATGTCATTGAGTACTTTCATAGTTGTGATAGATGCCAGAAAGCCAATAAAGCTACTGGTAAAAGATTTGGCTTGATGATTCATATCCAAGAACCAAGTACCCCATGGGAAGTGGTTCATATGGATTGGGTAACTGCCTTACCACCTGGAGGTGATAAAAGTTACAATTCATGTCTTGTAATTGTAAATAGATATAGCAAAACACCAATCTTTTTACCATGTCATAAATATGACACAGCTATGGATACAGATCTTTTGATTTGGAACAGAGTTATATCTCGTACTGGTCTCTTTAAAAAGATCATTAGTGATAGAGACCCAAAATTCTCATCAGCCTTATGAACTAATTGACATACAATTTTGGGTACAAAATTATCATTCTCAACAGCATACCATCCACAAACAGATTGGCTAGCAGAAAGAATGATACAAACCCTTGAGGACATGATCAGAGCATTTTTTTGCTTATGGCCTGGAGTTTGAAGATTCTGATGGCTTTACCCATGATTGGTGTACTCTTATACCAGCATTGGAATTAGCCTACAAGACCTCCATTCATGCATCAACAGGAAAAACGCCTGCAATGTTGGAAAAAGTATGGAACCCTAAGCTTCCAGTTGATAATTTGAAGAAAGATTTAGTTGATATTAATCCAAATTCTTCAAGCTTTGAGTTATTGCTTGATGAAGTAAGGCATCATTCAAATCAAAGCATGAATGATGCCTTTGAATATGCTAAACAGAAATGGGATAAAAGTCATAAAATCCCAGAATTCAAAGTAGGGGACTTAGTACTAGTTTCAACCTTGAATTTTAATAATATTAAAGGACCAAAGAAATTGAAAGATTCCTTTGCAGGACCATTCATTATTAAAGCCCTTCATGGGAAAAATGCAGTACAAGTAGAACTTTCAGGGTAATTGGAAAACAAACATCCAGCTTTTCCTGTTAGTCTGGCAAAGCATTACACTTTAAGTGATAAGGAATTTTTTCCTTTGAGAAATGAAAAACCCTTAGAAGTACCTGCACTTGATCAGAGTGAAGAGAAAGAAATTACTAAAAGTCTTGAAAGAAAGAAGAATTAGGGGAAAAGATGAAAGAGAATACTTCATCAGGTACAAAAACCCACAAAATGAAGATTAATGGATTGTAGCAGAAAAGCTACCCGATTCCCAAAGGTTTCTCAGAAGATTCAGACATGAGAGAAGACCAATTCCTCAATGAAAAATCTGAATTGTGTGCTTTACATACTTGAAAGTATAAGTAGAGAGGTTGGACAGTGGATGATACCCCCCAATTAACTTGGGGGTATACTACTAAAAGAAAATTGTGGTACAATATTTTTTGGTGGTAGGGAATGTGATCCTGTGAGATATATATAACATACCCATAAGGCCACAAATGACTTTATATGCAGTTGATTTTTTCTTTAACAGACTTTTCAATTGAATTTAAAATAAAAAATAACAAAAAATAAGTATAACCTTTTTTAGGATAAACAAAGCTATAAATATTATGTCATTTTTGGATTCTACACCAAAAATATCCTAGGGTACACCCATAGGGTGTTATACCCAAACAGGCTTATTTCTTATGTTATTGGAAGATTTAAGAATCTCACAGTACTAATTTAACTTTTTTTAACATTTTTTTAAAAAATTTAAATTTAAAGTTGCATAAGGTTTATGCAAAATTACCAAAATTTTAGTTAAAATTTAGGTGTTGTGTATATTTACTGAATTGGCTGAGGATTTGCCATACAGAATGTAAATCCTGCGTGAGCTCAATTTAAATGGGTTTAAGGCCATAGTATGGCTTTAAATAAATAAAAGAGAAAATCTATGCAAAAAGGTGGGACAAAGGAAAAGGACCAAACAGAGCTGGGATGCCCAACTTTTTGAATCTGAAAGGATTCAATTAAAGTTTTCCGCCTGTATTGGAGGATTTTCAACCTTATTTAAGCTTTAAGATTAGACTTTGATCCAACCTTAAGGTTTAAACTGGTTTTAACCCAATTTGGATAGGAATTTCAAGCTGCCAAATGATAAATACCAATATGAAGGCTTGATATTAAAGCTTTGACACCTGTCAAAGCTTAAATAAGCTTAAAGCTTTAAGGTTACAAGCATTAAAACCTACCAAAAGTTAAGATTTGGTGGGTATTACTATTTTATGTGGAAAAATAGTAATAACTTCAAAAATTCATTAAAAATCCAATTCTTGATGGATTTGCTTGAACATTTCACAAAGCTTACAATTTAATGTGATCTATATACAAATTAAATTTCAGTATCTTTTATAAATAGAATTCCTGGGTAATTAGCCTGGAAATTTACCTTTTTAATTATTCTTCAAGAAAACTAAGATTTCTTTAAAAATTAATTAAAAATTGAGTTTAAGAGATTTCTTCTTGAAACTTCATTTTTGAGTTGTTCATGTGATTAAATTTGAAATAAATAAACTTATTTTCTATTAGAGATTAAAATAGTTGAATTAAGTGAGGATTAAAGCTACTTGGAGTTAAGAATAACACTGGTAAATTTAAATTGGAATTAAAAATAAGTTGCCTTAAGTTAAGAACGTTATTTTTAAGCATGGTTTTTCAGTTTTGACCTGAGCACGCCCTCTAAATCTATTATGAATTATGAGAGCTTCTCTTTAGATATAAAAAGAGTCTTTTCATCACTGTTTTTGTCCATCATCAATTATCAATCAGATCATATTAGACATTTAAACAGGTAAAGCTTTATTATATATAAATCTTATTATTAAAATATTTATTAAGTATTTTATTCTTTATAAATCTTAAAATTAAAGAGTTGAAATCATAGAAATTAGATTATTGTTGTAATCACCTATAATATATTTTATTTTATAAAATTATTGTCTTTAAAATATCTTTTAAAATCCACAAATTCCTCTCAAAAACTCTAACATCATAATTTTATTATGAAAAGTTTTTTATCCACGAAAATATTGATCTTTGGTGTGTTTTTAACTTATAATATATATTTAATATAATAACTGTTGTATTCGACTTGTTGTATTAAATCTATATTATAAGTAAGTTTTCTCTAAAATTCTATATCATCCTTTATCTATTATTAGTTTTTCTATATAGAATTTTTCTATAAGAATTATTTCTGCACAGTGTGTGTTTTAATTATTTTATAAAGAATATTTATATATTATTTATAAGTGGTTGGATATTTCTATTTTCCACATGTAATTGTCTTATTAACAGTGTCACACCTCTTATTGTTATAATTGTCAGTGACTATAACAATAATAGAATAATTATTATTAGTTTATATAATAATAATTAAATTTATTTTTCTATATAATTATTTTTAATACTTATATTCAAATTTGTGGTTATAATATCTCATTATATTATATTTTTCTACTGAGGACAGTCATAGTACTCTTGATATTGTTACTATTATCAAGAGTTTAATAGAAAAACCTTGAAACTTCAAGGAGTCACTATCATTACACTAAAGGATAATCTATATACAAAATATATTTTGGTTTCAAAAGATAATCTCTAGAGAACAGAGATTTCCATGAGGAAAAATGGGTTGAATTTCTGGGAATTCTGGAAATATCAATTTTTCTGTTGTGGATTTTCAGAACCATGATAAAATGGTTTTTATCAACAATTATATTTTAAAAAACTGGGTTGAAATTGGAATTCCACTATTCAAGAGAAGAAATATAATAAGATGTGTATATTAAAATTCATATGTTAAGGATTAATAATTGAAATCAGGATACCTTAGAATTGAAAGAATGGATAAAAAAGCAAGATTAAATCCAAGAAGTGTATATAAATCTAGTAATCCATTTCCCCTTTGGACTTTAAAAATTAATGAAATATTAAACATCTAGATAGGATCAAAGTATGTACGGGATGAGCCAATTTTATCTAAAAATATACTTAGCATAATTTTGATATTCAATGAAAAACAGCTGTAATCAGCTTTAAAATTCTGAGTCAGTTCAGGCAGGCAGAAAAAGTAATGTTATAATTCAAAAGGAAGTTTCCATATCATCATCTTCAAATAGTCACTATAGCTATCTCAAAGTGTTTCATGTATAAAAATAAGAATAATTTAGGAACACCTCTTTGTAGGAGTTGACAAAGTAAATCTTGAACTATCAATAAACCAAAATGATATTTTGAAATACAAAGCTATACCCAGAATCTATTACTGCTTAGCTCAAGAAAAGGTAGCAAATTTATTAAATTTTCAGGTTATGGCTTCTTAGTAAGGACTCTAATAGCTCCCAGAACGGTATCCAAATCAGTTATTTCCCTCACTTCTATCCCACACCTTTCAGCTGCACCAAGCTTTGATAATACTTGTGGGAAAATCCAATTTCTGGAATATTTTGTGGGATGACACCATATTAAGTCCAAGAGGAAGATGGCCCTTATTGAATGGATGGTCTGAGAAGTTGAATTTTGGTTCTTCTTTCTCTCTTTGAGCAAGGAGCTTGGAAAATTTTACAATAGGCTTCATTGAGTAGTTGGAGAAATTCAACCAGCTCAGGTGACCTCCAAGAACTTGGATTGGATGTATTTTCCAATTGAGAAACCTTACTATCTGGAATTATACTGTGACCTAGAAAGAGAGCTTATGTCTCTGAAAGGTTGTTTATCAACAGATTAATTATCACTTCTTTCCTCAATCCCCTTTTTTAATTATTTATAGAAAATGGGAATTAATAAAACACAGAAAGGAAGATTTAATATGATTTTATGTACCATTTTCCCTTGATAATATTCTTAAGCCAAAACCCAGCTCTTGGCTTCCTGTTTGCATGTTTTCCTGTAATTTTTTCAATTTTTCTTTCTTCTTGATGTTATTCGCTTGGATACAATTTCAATTCTGTTTGTAAATGTATTAAACTCTTCTTTTATTTTATAAAGAGAGGTCCCCATTTATATGAAAAAGATCCCAAGATTACAAAAGCAAAGCTGTAATAGAAGAATTCCAGCTTGATGTTGGAGTTTGAGTCAAATCTTAGGTACACCTGGAGAATTAAGACTTTTGAAGAAAAAGATTTTCATACTACAGCCATTGAAAGCCATAATGAAAAGAGCCATCCAAAAACATATTGAGAAATCTCATAGTTTGAAGGAACTTGTAATGAAGAAGTTTTTTTGAGCTTTTGTTTGATTATATAATTTCTTTCAAATGATCCATATTCTTCCTCATTTTTCTCAATATTTTGAAACTATCCCTCATTTGTATCTTGACCATTTGTATTATTGATGAAAGAAAGCTCCTAAAATTTTCTTCCTCCTGGATGGTAGGGACCTCTGGAAGCTTGGGGTTTCTTGTTGAAATATGAAGCATGGCTTTAATCCAATCCAAATGGGAATTTTCTGACATTAAAATATCCTTTGGAAAATCATGTGATTTTTAATGGAAAGCTAGGCTATGTGATTTCTGAAATTCCTTCAATTTTTGAGATTTTTCTTCATAAGATTTTTCCATTTCTCTTCCTATGATCCTTCAAGCCCCCATTTGAGATAATTCCTTTTTCACTATGCTCTTGGTATCTTAGTCCTGGTGTGCTTCCTATAAAAAATATTTCATGAGTTGGATCACCCCATACATATTTGCTCAGGGGACCACAAAACCTCCTCCATTTTTTGATAAACTTGCATTATTTACTTAAAGATATTAGTTGATGATTAGAGAGGGTAGTTGGTTATATAGAAATAAAGAAAGCAGGAAAAAAACTCAACTGAAGGAAAATGAAGATTAGAGTAATAATTCTTTAAATTAATTTTTGATTTTTAATGTATTTAAAATAAATGAAATAAGAATCCTATTGTTTTTAGATTTTGTGAGTGATAATAATTTATTGTGGATAAATTAAATATCACAGGTATGTCAAGAAAGGGGAGACATAGAGGGATTATAAATGTTTTGATATGAATTTTCTTTGTGTGTTGGTAAAAAATTAATAAACTCTAAAAGGAAAAAATGAAATTAAAGTTTAACGCCAGAGGAATGCATTTATTAAGTAATATTGGAATCATTCATTAATTGAACATATGAAAAAGGGAATGTGTGTCTGTAAATCATGTTGTGATCCAGAAATTTTTTACATATAAATAAATCAGAAACACACCCAATTTACCAAATATCTCCTACCATTTTTCTTTGATTTTATTAATGTAAAAGATTTGCTACCTTCTTCTTGAAAAATCATCCAAAAACAAACAGAAGCAAAAGCACTGCTCCATATTCCCATCTATGTTCAAGCTATGAGTTAGTTAAATATAAAATTTCTAAACATGTTGCTAAATATTTTTGAAAAAATATGTGGGATTAATTGGCCTTCACATTAAAAAAACTGAGATTTTTAGCCTAACTCTCATTCAAAAATGAGACTCAAAAGGAGTTTCAACCACCTGGATGTGAGTTTTAAAGTGAGGATTGAAATATAATGAGGCAGTTTGATATAATTATGAGGATATTACATGTTTATTTAAAGAAAATAGCTGATATCAATGGATAACATGTGATTTTACAATTCCAACACAGTCACAAATCATCATACCAATACACAATCAGCCCAAACTATATGGGAAGGAATGTTTTAACTTGATATTGCTACCTGAAATAAACCAATTAATCCACATGGTGGCCACCTACTATAATTAAGAAATTAAATAATCTTAGGGACAAAAAAAGAAACCAGCTTGGATTTTTTATCAGAATTCTATTACTATGGTTCATTTAATTAAAGAAAAATCATGAAAGATTCTGGAATATTTTCAAGTTTTGGACCTTAAATTTCCCATATTGATATCAATATATTTCATATTCCATTAGAAAAGAAAGCAAATTAGAAAAAATCATTATATATTAATTGAGCAGGCTTTATTATTAGTTTCTTTTCATTATGTTTATAAAAACATTTCTATAATTAGGAAATAATGAATACAATATATAAATTTTTATCACCATACCACTAGCACTAGTTTTCAAATTTTTTCAAGATCTCAGCTGATAGCTCATTGTGTGCCAAAACATATTTATTGTAAATTTCAAATTGGTTTTATTAAGATATCCTCACAGTTGTGAAAATAAATTATCAAAATTGATTGTTAATCAGTGATATTATTTCTCATGTCACTTAAATAATAATAAGATGGATTCTTTATGCCTAATCAAGGTGGAATAGAACATGTATCCAACATGGGATATCACCATGGGCCAATGCATTTTGGATTCTATTTATGAAAATTTTCAAGAATTAAATGACTCTCTCATATAACCAATCTTTATGCCTTATAGAGTGCTAATGGTATTTTAAAGAAACAATTCCATGCCTACAAAAGAATAACTCCCCATATCTATATGGAAGACATGTGCCTGCGCTTATCATAATTTTATCAACTCAAATATTCCAAAAACTAGCTTCTATGCTCATAATATATGAAAATAGCAAGATAAAACCATTTAGACCAATCCTTACCATATTCTATCACATCACTGTCCCCAAATAATTCTCTCACACCTTTTTTGCTCATCCACACAACCATTATTAATGTTCTCCCAAGACTCAAACTTCAATTTCAAGCCACAAAGAATCCCTATTTGAAAACCCCAAGTCATCTTGCATATCAATTCTAACAATATTAATCCCCCACATATTCACTGCCTCAATAACAATATCACACAGCATCACAGCCATAATGCTCCAAATAAATTAAATTCAAAATCCCCATTTCATTTTTTATGTAATCATGAATGAAATCACCATAGTAATATTGATAAATTTTCTCATGAAAACCAATCCCATATGCCGTAACTCCTGAAACATTTTATGAAATAAAATTTTTGGGGAAAAGAGATCATTTTTCTAATAATCACTCAGATATAATATAAATTTATTACTGATCATAAAGATATTTTATTACTAGCCATGTTCAAGATATTATAACCCAAACAAAACACACATTCCAACAACAGTATTCATAAAGATCTTGATTAAAATTAATATATCAAGCCATACAAGTATCATTTCATATTATAATAAAAATATTGCTTTGACATCTCAAGGAATTACAAGTATTGTTCAGACCCACTATTAAATATTTCATTCCGGTCTTCATATTTTCATTATAGCACAGAACTATCTTTCATTCCACAGAATGAAAATTATCAGACAGTAATTGGCACACTCTATCCCTCAACAGTCCTTGCTTCAAAAAGATTTCTGACCTTTTTTCCCCCCCTCATCTCTACTAAATAGATAACAGTATTGGAATTCAGGCTTCAAGGTACCCTCACATAACCAGTAATTCTCCATTTAAGCTTAAGTGAATGATATATTCCATTTTTATTCACCTCTGTCTGTGAACGGTAATGCACCAAAGGCAGTAGCAAATTGGCCTTATGTTTCCTAAGAATCTGAGCTGCTCTTTCATGATGGCTTTCAAAAAGATGGTCAAGAATATCAAAGTTGGTGATAAATTAATAACAATAGTAATAATAATAATAATAAAAGGAAGCTATCTTCAAGATTGTTTTAACCCCTTTTTGTAGTAGATCTTCCTTTGTCTTGGCTTCAAGAATTCATCTTTTTGACCCCTCATCCACCACTCAATAATTGCTCCAATGTTTGATGAATATTTTCAGAATTCAGAATAAAGGGTATATTCTGAAAAGGAACCTTGTTTAGAACATGATTAAAAGTTCTTCATAATCAGTTTAACT
The DNA here is from genome assembly GCA_023105745.1 of Austropuccinia psidii. Lineage (NCBI taxonomy): Eukaryota > Fungi > Basidiomycota > Pucciniomycetes > Pucciniales > Sphaerophragmiaceae > Austropuccinia > Austropuccinia psidii. The sequence goes on from JALGQZ010000020.1 coordinate 137,237, forward strand.
ATTGTACTATACCAGTTTTCAAAAAAATTTTTATCCCAGAAAAATGTTGTCTTATCAATTCCATAAGATCTTGATTCAAATTCAATACCTCTTTTCTGGTTTTAAGGAATGGGTTCTTTTCATGCATATATAATATTGTCAGCTGATTTATAGTTTAAATGAGTATCATCTTGTAGCAGTTGATAATTATTTGAGCTTTGGAGCTCAAGAATATCTTGAGGAGTAAGAGGATCTGGCCTTTTACTACCATAAAATTTCATTTTAATAATCATTTTTATGAAGTCTAACAAACAAAGATGAGTTTTGAATAAACCTTTAGGCAAGAAAATCTAATTGAAGAATTCACACATCCTGTTTTTGGTGGATTTCAAAAAGGGATCAATTATTAGATGAGAACCCCTAAATGTGGAAATTTTATCTTGTGATTTATTGAAGGGAGAAAAAGTCCCCATAAAGAAGAAAGCAATTAAGCAGAAAATAACACAGAATATCACACAATAAATAGATTTGTCCTTTGTAAATTTTTACAACTACTTCCAAAGGCCCAAGAGAGAATTATCAAGTCCCATTGTCCCACTAAATATTATCTTCAACATTTGATATTCATAGTTAATAATCAAAATCAAGATTTTGGCCCACTGCCCATATCATAAACCAACATACCCTATAAATTTAATTTCATATCAAAATTTCTGATTTATTCAGCACCTCCACTATTCCAAAATACACATCCCAAGCTTACATCACCATCATATGACGTCTTTAGGAAAACTACAAACCCCACACACTCCATTAAGACTTAACCCCAATGATAATATGTTTGAATTTTACCATAAAGCTAAAGGGCAATCCACCACTGTATGAACCATTACCTTTCTGTGATTTAAATTCCACACTAAGATTTATCTAACAATTCTCTCAAAACCCACAAGAGTTGTTCCATAATCTCACTTTCTGAATTAGTTTAATATTATTTTATTTCAAGTTCCAATTCTTCCATACCAATAAGAATGAACCCATAATTCAGAAGTTCTATATTTCAAATCATTTCTTATTTAATTTCATTTTTTTGAGTGTCATAGGAATGAAATATCAATCCTACACAGCCATTATTGGGGCAAACAGAGTATTTTATTTCTTTCATAAACTCAACCATTTAAAACTACATATATGGTCAGCTAATCATTTAAATCACAATCAAATTTTACTCTTCCGAAACCATTATGAACCATTACTTTTCACCAGGAACACTAAGCACCATACCCTTTCAAATTCTACTTTACATAAAAATTCCAATCACCTAGAAAATTGTAGTATATTTTTTTGGTATAAGAACTTTAAATTGGAGATTCCCACAATATAGAACCATTGAAATTCTCCCTGAGACCTGACTTAATTACCATAGATCATTGCCTTGTAAGTCACAATCTCAAGCCATACTGAGAACCACAGATTATATGCCCATAAACTAAATCCTTCAATGTCAATTTCATCATAAATCATTCTCCATATTATACATTTAATATCTTGCAGAGAATATTCCCTCACCATTTTTTTGCAATTTTTAAGGTAAGATATTGTTGTCACAGGGGCTCTTCTAAGTGAAGAGGGCCTGGCACTCAGTAAACTGGGACTTACTTATGGAAGGCTCAGTATATGGTAAAATGGAGTACACTTAAGAGTGTAATAAGATGAGATTACTTATAAAAGAAATAAAAGAAAAAGAAGCAAAAATAATAAGAGTAAGAAATAGATAAGCCAACCACAAAAAAGTCCAAGTTCACTGTTTCAGCCTGTCAGAAGGAAAGAGAAGGGTTAAAAGGAATATGGCCACCACAAATAATGCTGTACAGGAAAAGAAGAAATACAAAGACTAACTTAAAATCAATAAATATAATACCCAAAAATAAGGGTAAGAGTATTCATAAAATAATAAATCAACGAAATTAGTTCACTGGGGAAAAGTTCCCAGGGGAAGAAAAAGGGGCTGGTATATGTGAGAATCACCAGCCCTGATCCAGACAGAGAATTTTCATAAGAGGACTTGATGATTGAATGGAGTTTGAACAATACAGATCCCATAAAGCTGTACAGAATCTCTACAAGAGGGGTGGTGGTATTGAGTGATCACACAGCTTTAGACTTGTGAATCCAAGCTTTATTGTGTGAATCCAACCTGTACAAGTGTTGAAAGGCTGTATGTAGAAACCAGACTGTATCTGTGTTTCAGCAGGGAAGATTTCTGAAACTGATTACTGATACACACAATGAACTTGCTGGTTTGAGGTGTTTGAGTGGGTGTAAGATTCAATACCCTTACCCCTGAATAGTGGTTGTTACAGTATCCCCTTGTTGAAACTGGTGGGCTCCTGAACACCATAATACCCTGCCACTGTTGAGTGGAATCTCAACATCCCCACATTTTTTCTAAAAATCTTTCTTTTGAGTTTCTTCCCTCTTGGTAATTCTACTTAAATTCCTATTTTCTTTTTCATTGTCATATTTTATTAAAGTTTCCTTCCCCTGTTTCTTGAGTAAGTTCATTACAGCCTTTGAATTATGCTTTTCCTCTTTTATTCCTTCAACAAGACTTCTTTCATTCTTTGGCCTTGGGTTGTATCCCAAAACAAGGCCATCAAGCTTTTTTACTTTAAAAATGATGAAAACTGGGTATATGAACATATACCCCACTAAGATTTGGCCAAAATGTCCTTTGGGGCCCTTTTCTAAAATTTGGCCTTGATTAGTCATTTGATAATTTAAAGGAGGGGTCTTGTCCACATGATCTTTGAAGATCTGCCCCCAAAATTGGCCTTTGGAACCATGCCACATCTGTGGCCATTTTGAAGTTTTTTGGGTCTAAACCCATTTTTGGCCAATTTAGGTCCCTGGTTTTTTTTATTTCCATGGTCTTTGGTCTGGGGGGCTATTGGAGACCCCCTGGACCCAAAAGGATGCCCAATTCCCCAAGATTACCTTTACAGCCTATGCCCATTGAGGGTGGTCCAGGAACATCATAAAAAGTGACCTCCCCATATCTGAAAGGGAGGTCCTGGATTGTTGATTGGGGCCCCACATTCAGGACATTAAGGGGGCCATGAAATTAGTTATGGACCCACACCCTTGAAAATTTCTTCAGGCTTGATGTGCATAATCTGACAGCTTGATTTCTTCTGCTCCATGATCACTAGTAATGAGTTCCAAGCTCAATGAACTCACTGAATCTTCCCCTCTCTGTGCCACCACCATCTGTTCTTTGTGGTTCTAGCATCCTCAGTCCATTGGGTTCACCTTGGACAATGGCTTCTTCTGGCCACTTTAATCCTTCTCAAACCTATTATGGCTACAGAGAAGTTGAAGTTCTTGATACTTCTTGTACTGAGTGTTTGATTAAAGGAAAGGAGTGCTTACAACATTTTAACCTGAAATCTTCAAAGTTCCATTTATGTTTAGTTGGGAAGTAGCCATGTCATTGTCCTGGAATGCCGTCTTCCAACGTTGAAAGATACTTGTGGAGCAAGAAAGATGGGCGTTTGGGAAAGAGTTCCCAGTTTATGAGGCCCCTACCCCTGATGGTACTTCAGGGGATTCCAACTGTGAGTATTGTGGTTGTCTTGATTGATTTTGATACTGATATCTGGTATTAGTTACTGGTTCAAAGCATAGGGAGTTGGCTAGGTGGACCACTGCTGGAGGGCCCATTCCAATTGGTGGTAGGAAAATTTATTCCAGCTCAGATGTCTCCATCTAAAGGATCAATACTGAAGTTTTGGTGAAAAGAATAAGACTCATTGTGAATTCCCCCACCAATTCTGATGCTGAAGGTAGTAATGAACTGGATGGTGAATACGTTGAGGTGTTACTTAGCTCTGCTGGAAACCAATCCAGTACTTCACCTTCCCAGCCTGCTTCCAAAATATCCCAAACTAAGGTAGTACCCAGTACCCCCAGAAATTTCCAACCAGTGCTTTCCACAATTCCTCCTCTTTCACAAAGTCTTTCCACTGCTAGGCCTTCCTTGGTTCCAACAGTGAGATCATCACCCATTCCTCAGCCCAGAAATTCCCCCATGGTCACCTCCCAACAACTCCAACCTGTGGCCAGTTCCAGTAAAAGAAGAGAAGAGGGCTCTCCTTTTACCTTTCCTGCTACTCAAGTATTTCAGCAAAGGGAATGTTGTCATATCCAGGCTACCAGAGAGGATCCAAATATGGAAAATGAAGGACAAGATGCTGTGGCCAGGCGATTTTGAAGAATTGATAGAAATAGTAGAGAGGTGATTATGTATGCTAATGATAGGATTATTCCGGGTACTGCTTCTGAGGAGATGGCTGCAAAGTTTGCCTGGTATGGGGATGAATTGATTAATGGCTTCCAGAGAACGTTTGATGAATTGGGTAGATATAAATAATTTAATTTTTCCTTTTTGTGTTTGGTTTGGCTTTTATCCCCACTCTTATAGCTACTAAAAGTAAAAAATAAAAAATAAATGGAACCTCCCAATACATGATATTGGAGGGGATGCTGCTGCTTTATAGAGAAATGAAAAGAAGAAAAATTATACAATTAAAGAAAGAAAAGAACTCAAGAGAAAAATAGAGTAAAGAAAAGAAAATAAAGAAATTTCTGAGGTTATCCTTATTGGGGTGAGTTGCTTGATTTTGGCGATAAAATTCTGAAAAATAAAAACAAAGCATTTGATGCTCATAGAGTGGCCAAGGTAATGTTTTACAAGAAGTAGAAAACTCAGAGATGAATACCAGGAGATGGAACTTCCTTTCATAACTTCCACTCCCCACCAAGCACCATACAATCAAACTCTTGAGGTATTTGGGTAAGGCTTGTCAGGATGAAATGAATGGAAGTCCTTGACAAGGTCTGATGAGCTAGTAAGGTTGGAAGCTGGTACCCAAGTTTTTCTTTCTGGATCTTCACTTAATCCTTTCCACTCTACAAGATACCATAATTTACCTCTTTTGAGTTTTGATTCCACAACCTGAGCCACTTAAAATTCTTCTTGCTCCTCCACTCGAACTGGTGGTGGTGGAAATTGATTTCAATTTGGGATACTTGACTGCTTGACTGGTTCTGATAAGGACACAAGGAATACAGGGTGAACTGATTTCCATTTCAAAGGCAACTTGAGGTGAGATGCATGGCTTCCAATCTTCTTCAAAACTTCAAAGGGTCCCAAGAATCTCTCTGAACGTTTTCTGGTGTGTCTTGTTGTCTTGATATTCTTTGAGTCTAGCCATACTTTGTCCCCAGGTTGGAAATAAGGTGAAATTGTTCTATTTCAATCTGCATACTTTATAAATTTCCCTATAGCTGACTCTAACTCCTCTTTGATGATTTGCTTGACTGATTGGAGTTTTGTTGATTACTTTCCAGAAGGTGAGTCTTGAGAAATATGGATTGAGTCAAAGCTGAGATTTCTTCCACAAATGGTGAAAAAAGGTGATTTCTTTGTTTATTAATGTTCTGCATTATTTTAGGAAGGTTAAGCCAGAGGGAGCCAGGTGTGCCAGTCATCTTGATGGTAACTGACATACATCCAAAGATACTGTTCTAGAATCTGATTTACCCTCTCTGTCTGTCTTTCTGTCTGTTTCAAAATGGAAAGCAGTTGAAATATCTCTTGATATATTGGGCTTCTGACATAAATTGGTCCAGAATGATCAAAAAATAAGGATCATCTATCACTAACAATAATTACTGCAAGTCACATTTGGAAAAGACAAGGCTAATGAAGATTTGAGATAATTTAAGGGAAGTGATTGTTTCATAAGCTGGAATGAAGATTTCAATTTTTGAGAATCTGTCCACAACTACTAGAACTGAATCAAATTTTTGTGACAGGGGAAATTCAGTGATAAATTCCACCAATGATGAGCTCCAAGGACCAGATGGAATCTGAAGAGGCTTGAGTAATACAAGCTTCTTATGATGAATGTTCTTGTTTCTTGCACATTTCTGACATCAGGACACATAGTAAATACTGAATTGATTCATTTCAGCACAATAAAAATCCCTCTTGATGACCTTGAGCGTCTTCTCCTGGCCAGGATGGCCAGCCAATGGTGGTTTATGACGCTTTTGAAGAATATTAAGTTGGATTTCTTCATTGCTTGGTATCACCACTCTATCTTTGAATGACAATAACCTGACTTGAGGTTCAAGAGAGTACTCTGAAACTGATTCAGCTTTTACTAGTTTCTTGATTATTTCCCTTTAGTCTTTTTCTTGCCATCGTTTTTTTTGAATCTGGTCAGCTAAGTCTGAGAATACTCAACCTTTATTGAGAAGAATCTTGACTCTTGAATTCCCCCTTTCTTGAGAGTACATGTTGTCCCAATGTGACAAGGCATCTGGTAAAGTGGGCAGCCTGCCTGGGTGGTAAGTGATAGTGAAATGAAACTCAGAAAGAAATTCATCCCAATGGGCCCAATGATGAGTAAGAACTTTGGAAGACATGAAATACTGAAGAGAAAAATGGTCTCACAAGACCTACAAAGAATTGGAAAGAGAAAGAAGAAAAGCTCTCCAGCACTTAAGGGCCCAAGCTATGCCAAGGAGCTCCTTGTCATGGAGTTCATAGTTAATCTCAGCTGAGAGGAGCTTGCAACTATCAAATGCAATGGGATGCTCTCTTGAGTCATTCATCTGGCTCAGTACAGAACCCAAGGCATAATTAGAAGCATCAGTCTATACAATAGTTGGTAGACAAGGATTAAAATGGGAAAGGATAGGAGTAGTAAGAAGGCTTCTTTGAGTATCTGAAACTGACTAAAATCTTTCCCATTGAAGAGTAGAGGTGAGTCTTTTTTTGAGAAGGGATTTCAGATCAGTTATTTTTTAGAGTAACTTTTAATGAAAGGACGATAGAAATTGGAAAAGCCAAGAAAGGATTGAAGAGATTTGATGTTCCTGGGCTGGGGCCAATTGAGAATTTTCTGCAATTTTAAATAGTCCATATTGAGGCAATCACTTGAAAAAATATAACCCAAGTTTTCCACACTTGAGGCATAGAATACAGACTATTGTCCCTCAGTCTTTGAAGAACAGACACCACATTTTTGATATGCTCCTCAGAACTAGAAAGAACCATAATATCATATAGATAAACTATAGCAAAAATATCCAAGAAATATGCAAATATATCATTTACAAGATTTTGGAAAGAAGAAGGAGAATTGGTAAGGCCAAATGGCATAAACAAATACTCATAACTACCATATTTGGTTCTAAAGGCAGTTAGGTTCTCATACTCCTCTTTGATTCTCAGAAGATTATATGCACCACACAGGTCTATCTTGGAGAAGATAATGCAACCATTGAATAAGGTAAGAAGCTGGTTCACAGGAGGAACAAGATACCTGTTCTTCCTAGTGACAGCATTGAGTTTGTGGTAGTCAACACACAAATGAAGGTCACCATCCTTTTTCTTGAAAAACAGGACAGGTGCTCCTGTTGAAGAGGATCTTGGCCTAATTAAACCTTTCTCTACATTCTTTGAAACTGAGGCCTTCAGTGTTTCTGACTCTTGATTTGATATTGAGTAGATAACACAAATTGGAGGTAGAAGAACCCCCAGTTCAATATGATAATCACAGGTGTGGTGTGGAGGAAGATTTTCTGCTTTCGCCTTGGAGAATACATCCAAATATTGGTGATACGCAGGAGGGAATACCTTCAACACAGTTTCAATTTCTTCTGGCTCTTCCTCCTCATCCCACTGCTCCTTCAGGGAGGCATGAAAAGATAAAGGAGGAAGGTCCATATCCCCTTGAAAGGGATGAAGTGAAGGTATAGAAACATCTTCTCCAAAACCCTTTATCTCTTTGAATACTTAATCTCTTGATTGAAGTAATGACTGAGAGGGAATGATGGAAGGGGTATGGACAGAAGAAGGAAGGGAAGGTGTCTTAAGTTCACCAACCAGAGCAACACTGTTGACAGCAGTGGCAAGGTCATTAATAGTAGAATAAATGATACCACTAGAATCCTTATGACTAGAATGATAGGTGATCAATCCATTTTTATAATCAATAATGGGATTGAAATGCTAGAGGAAATCATAACCCAATATCAGGTGTTCTCCCTTGGGTGAATCTATGAAAAAAGTTCCCATTAAAAGCTTGTGAAAGAAGGCAAGTGAACTACCCACTTGGTATAATGGGTGATGAACAAGACAGGGGATTCATTTGAATCCAGAATGAAAAGAGGAATTTTCTCAGGGAGCTCTTACATAGTCAATGAGTACTTGAGAGAAACATTCTTTGCAATAAAAGAGTTTGTAGCACCAGAATCAATGAGAATACAATGAAAAAATATCAGAGACAGAAGAAAACATAATTTTTTTTAAATATTTCTTGACACTAGTGATCAAGATGCACAATTGTTCTCTTGAAGGAAATAAGTGAAAACCATTGAACACATCATAATTCTCACTCAGGCCTTCCCTTCCTGCTAGGGAAGCCCCTTTATGATTCAGGCTTGTTCTGAGGTCTCTTGAAGCATTTTTAAATTGTGTGTTTTCCACCACAATAAGTAAATAAGCCTTCTTTAATCCTCCTCTCCTTTTCAGAACCAATCAATTTATTGTCCTTATTGAGGAGAGCAGCATGAGGCTTGTCCTTTGAAGCTTGACATTGCTTGCCCTTCTTGTTCTTCTTGTGGTGAGGCATCTGTGAAGATGAGTCTTGAGGAGGCATTGAGAAATTGGATCCAATGATAGGAGGCTTCTTTTCTTTATTTCCAACCTTTTCCTTCTGCCCCTCATGGTATTTGGTATCTAATTCCAAGGTGATGTCCATGAGTTCTTGAAGAGTATCAAATGTTCCAGTGTAAGAAGCCAACTGGTCCAATATTCCTGATGCCAACCCTCTTCCCTAAACATAAATATATGCCCTTTCTCCCTAATCTCCAATTCTTGACATTAAAATTCTAAAATTAGGAATTTACAAAGAAACATTACCACTTTCCTTCATCCTCAAATTTTCAGACTCTTGTTCAGCTTTCCTGACTTCAGTGGGATCACCCAACAGAGTGAATAGTTGGGTTTCAAACAACTGCCATTTATTGAGGAGATATGAAGGATCTTTATTGGAAATATTTGAGAGGTAAGGTTCAATCCATTTTCCAGCTCTACCAGTGAGTAAAGAATTTGAGTAAAGAGCTTTCTTCCTGTCAGAAAAGAAATTTTCTGGGTAATTATGAAATATCATTTGACAGGATTGAATAAATACTCTCAATTTCTGGGATTGAGTACCATGAAAGGAATCAGGTGTCTTCATTGATGGAGTCTTGGGTGTAGGGACTTTGGAATTGTCCCTGGGAGCAACTGCTTGAGTGAGTTTCCCCATGAATTTAGTTATTTGCTTCATCATTTTGAGAAGATTTGGTCCAGCCTGAGAGACAAGAGGTTGATTGGAATGGGCTGGATTTTCAGCTTAAGAAGCCTCAGGGGCACCTGCCACTTCAGTTTACTCAGACTCCTCCCCCTCTTTATCTTGAGCTTCCCCCAATATACCTCTAGGCCCTTAAGAAATGCTTCAATAGCCACCCAACAAGCCAGATAATGATCTTGATCTTCTTGACTTCACACCTTCTCTTCTGGAAGGTACTGCTCCTTCCATTGGTGGTCCTCTGTCCAAATTTGCACTCAGTTGATGAACTGATGGTGTGCAATCAAGAGGAGCCCTTAATGTAGGAGTGAGAACAGCTTGATGTCTTTGGTATCTTGTATTCTTGGCTGGGGGGCTATGCTGAACTGGAATTATGAGAGCATAAGAAAAAAAACTTGATGGTACTTGAAAATAAGGAATAAAAGCTTGACCAAAATAATAAAAATAAAATTCTTAATGAAACTTGAGGAATCAATCAACAGTGATGAGGTGGAATCAAATTCAATAAATAAATAAATCAATTCAGTAAATTTCAAAATTCAAATCAAATTAAATATCAATAAAATCTTGAAGAATTCAATAATAAATCAATCAATCAATGTCTTCAATATAAAATAAAGGTCTTGAGGAATCAATTGGTCAATCAATATCTTTAGGAATCAGTTCAATATCTTGATGAGTCAAATAAATCAATAATAAAAATCAATTCTTGAATATCAATCAGTTATCTTGTGGAATTCAAAGCAAGTCAATCAATCCAATCCAACCAGAATGCTGAATATCTGAATAAATAACCAAAATGAATCCCAATCAATCAACCAATCAATAAAAATCCTGATAAGAACTGAATAAGGAAGAAAAAGAAAATTTGGAATTGATAAATAACTGAGAATAAGATGGTAAGAAATGATCAAGAAATGAGAAGAATCAATTTTAATTTGAATAGAATTAATGAGATGAAAATTTATGATAGAGAAATAATAATCATAAAAAATCATGAAATCACAAAAGAGTCATAATTGAATAAAGAGATAAATGAATATGAATCAATGAAAAGAAGAAGTAATTGTGAGTTAATTAATTTAATTTCACAGAGGCTCTTATAAGTGAAGAGGGCCTGGAACTCAGTAAACTTGGACTTACTTATGGAGGGCTCAAGATATGGTAAAATGGAGTACACTTAAGAGTGTAATAAGATGAGATTACTGATAAAATAAATATAAACAAAGCAGCAAAAATAATAAGATTAATAAATGAAAGAGCCAACCACAAACAAGTTCAAGTCCACTGTTTCAACCTGTCAGAAGGAAAGAGAAGGGTTAATAAGGATATGGCCAAAACAACTCATACTTTACAGGAAAAGATGAAATGCAAAGACCAAATTAAAATAAATAAGTCTAATACCAAAATATAAGGGTAAGAATATTCATAAAATAATAAATCAACTAAATCAATTCACCGGGGAAAAGTGCCCAGGGGGAGAAAGAGGGGCTGGTATCTGTGAGAATCACCAGCCCTGATCCAGACAGAGAATTTTCATCAGAGGAATCAATGATTAAATTGAGTTTGAACAATACAGATCCTGTATGGCTGTACAGAATCTGTATAAGAGGGGTGGTGGTATTGATTGATCATACATTTTCAGAATTGTGAATCCAAACTGTATTGGGTGAATCTAACCTGTACAAGAGTTGAAAGGCTGTATTGGGAAACCAGGCTGTATGCATTTTTCAGAAAGGAAGATTGCTGAAACTGATTACTGATACACACAATGGACTGTCTGGTTTGAGATGTTTGATTGGCTGTAAGATTGAATACCCTTACCCCTGAATAGTGGTTGTTACAATTGTAATAATCTCTGCAAGAACCTTTAAATTTCTAGAAGTAGCATTGCAACAAGGATAAGAAAATTTATTTTCTGGATAGGTTTCAAAGCAAGACTTCCTGCCATACCCATATGAATTTATTGCTAGAAATCAAGAGAACAAAGTAGAAAAAAACCCCATTTTATAATAGGAAAGTAATTCTTACTTGAGTCTATAAAAGTGTGAGACTTAAAGGTATTTTAATATACCCAAAACACCAAAAATAGATAAATTTATAGAAACAAAATAAAAATATAAATATAAAATTTATATTCAAAATAAGAAGTTTAATTATAAGTAAAAATGAAAATTAAACTAAAAATTACAAACTGTAAAAATATAATTTTACTTGAAAAAATTAAGTAATAATAAATTTTCAGAAAAAATATTAAAAATAGAAATATTTATTGGAAAAAGTTGGATAAAAATTATTCAATATTTTTTTCCAATGAATAAAATTATGAAAATCATTTCAGCATTGAATTACTCATAAAAAATAAAGTGGGGTCACCTATGGGTGAAAAATTTGTAACTGAACTCTAAATGAACTTAAATTCAGTCTTTAGTATTTTATGTATGAAAGTATGCAAATCCTCAAAGCCTTAATCCAACTCACACCACATGTGGTGTTAACCATCAACTTTTGTGTTAAAATTGAGGTGTTATGTGTAGTTTAAAAGCTATGAGGAATTGAAGTATTTTCAATTCAAATGTCAAAATGTGTGCATGTATTAAATAAGTCAACTTTAATTTAAATATGAGGTACAAATAATTACAGTTGTGTACTTTAAAAACTCAATTGAATTAAATATATAAGTCTCAAGTATCATACCTGGTGAAGAATTAAAGAAAAAATAAATCAGAAAGATTAATTTTTTTGGGGGGGGGAACAAATCTTAGCTCCAAGGGTGCCAGACTCCCCCAAATTTCTTTCTGACAGGTGGGAGATGTCAAAATTCATGCAAAAGGCCATTCATTATAGACTGGAATTGAGACACAGGGTCTGTGTCTCAATTGATGATGAGGGTTTGATACCAAACAGGGCAGTTTTAACTGTTTCAAAGAGGGTAAAGCTACCCTTAAGCTAAAAAAATCTTATTAAAAACAGTTTTAACTGGTTTTTACATCTTGTACACACAATCTGACGTGTTTTGAATGCTTGAAACCAGGTATCACTATAGAGATTGCTGATTTAAGGGACTAAAATGGCTGAAACCAGTTCTTTTTTGGCCTAAAATTGGGTTCAATGATTCCATAATTGGCTTTTCTATTGTAAGCATTCTTTCACAACTTATTACAGTAGATTTTACTTTTGGAGTAAGAAAATTGATTGCTATAAAAGAATGTTTTATTTGCCACACTTTTCTCTTCATGTTAGAATATTTTCCTTATATAATTATTTCAAACACTATTAAAAAAATCAAGAAATGATTCCAAACACCTTTATCAAATAGGTTTAAACCTTTTAACCACTTGAAAAATCATTATAATCACTTTTGCCCTTGAACCACCCCAAAAGTGAATGAAAGCATCTTTAATCACTGTTGACTTTGTTACTTTGGTTCCAAATTCACTCTGGTCACTTTTGGGTGTGCTTTATAATATTATTGTTTTATACTAACAAAGTTAAAAAAATTAAATTTGGCATTTTCTCTCTTAAAAATATTAAATATTATTATTTTCAATCAGATTTTACCTTTTAAACATTTTTGAGGACAGAAAATGTATTTGATTTTTGATCAAATTTTCATATCCACACCTTATAAAAGGCTAAAATCATAAAGAAAAGTAGATGAAAAATATCACTATCACTAAAGAACTTGCCATCTAGAGTAGTCTAGAGGAGTTACAAAAAAAAGAATATTCTCATTCACACCCAAAAGATACATCCCATCGAAATTCCTAACATTTGAGGAAGAATAAGCAGTATCTATAGCTAAAGTTATTTCTTCCATAAATACCCTGGAAGAACAACCTTGAGATACATATTCAGAAAAAAAACTAATAGCCTAAATACAATCAGTATCATCATGTAGCAACTTCATTTCTAAAAGAATAAAGTTAATGAAAGATCTTGTGTTCCCAAAGTTTCCCATCTAGGATACTGTTTCTTTTGAATCTCTTTCTCAACCACCAAAATTCTAAATTGAACAGTTATGAAGAATTTTCATGATGGAATAATCCTTCTATTAGCTGAAAATGAAAAACATGCTGGGGGACTAAAAAGTAAAAGATTTGGAAAGGGTATATAGCTTTTTCCTGAGTGTTTTGTGAATATTTCAGAAAATTAATTATGTTTTTCTGAGTCTGGAAAGTTTTTTTTTGAGATTGTGTTTTGAGGAATATGATTCAAGTGATTTCAGGAAGGATAAAATACAAATTGACTCTAACAAGCCACAATAAAAAGAATAAATTTCCTTAATTAATTCTTCACTTGATGCTTTTTGAGATGATATTGGATAAAAGGAGTCATAAATCTAACAAAACCACTCTGATACCTCCCAGGAAGCTTTTAATGATCTTCCATTTTGATTTTTGAATCTGTGTGTAATCATATTTGCATCTTTCTTCTTGAGTCAATACATGCAATAGGAAAGAAACCCATCAAAATTGATTCAAGAAGTCCTTACTGGATTGTTGGTGAGAGCAATTATTGAGAAATTCAATGAGAATCCTTTTTTTGAAACTTGCTCTCTGGTTAAAGAATCTTGCAAAGTTGATTTCCCACCAAACAAATCATAAGGACCTTTTTGCAAAATCCCCACTCTAAAAAACAATTAATGAGAACCCCATCATCAATAATCAATGAAACTCACCCTTGTTGCACTTAATTTTAAACTCCTAAATATCCCTAAAATATCCCAATACCTCTATATTCCTACAAGGCTTCTTAGCTCTAATCAGGTGAGGAAGTAATTTGAATATTACATCACAGTGATCCAAAACGTTTGCTGGTTTTTTTGGGTTGCAATAGTTGATCCAATTGCCAGGAAGAAAGGTCCATATAATATGAATGGTCAAAATCAGGAAGTAAAACTAGACCCAAAAACTAGATTATAACACATATAAGCTGTAAACAATACTTATTTTTTTAATCCATGGCAGCTGCAGTTTGTGTAATAGGATTTCTAGTACCCAGATGATAATTCCCAATGTTTTGAGCTTTTGGTGTCAATTGCCGGAAATCAGGTGTATTATTTTTCCAATGAGCAAGACCACCAAAAGTTAAATCAATTTTTTTTGAGAGATTTCTTCAAAGCTCATCATTTTCTCTTTCACTTTGAGCTTCATTTTCATTTTCAGTGTCTTCAACTTTCTCACACCCATCCCCACCATCTTCTTCTTCTTCTTCCTCCTTATCATAATTAGAAATTTAATTAAAACTTTTTATATTAGCACTAGGTCTAAGAAACCTTTTTGCAGGTGGTTGAAGCCCATAAGAGTAATATTGCCAATAATAGATTCTTGAGCTATGGGGAATAGATTTCAGTTCCAATCTACTTGCTTCATTTTTTGGGTGTATTATTGACACATTTAAAAGGAGAGAGAGTTGGAAAATGTTGATGAACAAGTTTTACCACTTCCTCATTGAAATAATTCAATGTTTCTGGAACAACCATAGGATAAAGCCCTTTGGGGAGAATACTAGAATCATCTCATTATAAAATTTAGAATACTCAATTTTATACCCAAAGAAAACTAACCAGCCTTATCCATTCAAGTGGGACCTCTGATGAGCCCCTTACACTTCTGCAAACTGCTGATTGAAGCTTTTTAAACTGGCTATTATGAGAACCCCTTGGAGTTGAATGATTTGATTTCAATTTCTTAATAGAGGCAATTTGAGAAAATTCTTTTGAGGAATTCATAGCTGGTTATTATAAACCATTACCATCAGTTGATTTTTCTGTTTCACTTGAGGTCTTTCACATGCTTCAGATGAAAATTACTGACTTAAAACCTGATTTATCACATCTTCATAAAAAGGATTTTTTTTTACAAAAACCTTTCTGTGACTACTCCTGAGAGCATCATTATCCAATAATTTTTCAAGAATTTCTACCAACCTTTTTTCTAGATTCCACAAAAACAATTAACACTGTTAGAGACTAACTAAAAAACAAAATACTCACTACAAGGGAAATCAGAAATTATGCTTGTAGTAAGAGAGTTGTTCATCATTAAAAATCTGAGATATTTGGCGATGAAGTAAATTGAATAACTTGATGGTTGAATTGATGGGCTGATGAGCTGATTAGTAATGAGTGATGATTTCAAAAGTCTAGAGGTAAGCCACATTTTATACTAAAGCAAATCAACAACCCCCTTTCTACAAAGGGCACAGGGATCAGGGGCCACAATTCTGAGGCCCTTCTTCACACATCATCAAGCCACACCCACCCCGACAGGATCATAAGGTATCACAGCCACTAAAAGTTGGCTCATACACACATCCATCACACAAAATCACCAATCTACCAAGCCATAATTGATACAACACTATCAGTGACCCCAGACTGTCATAAGGAGGGTATACCAAAAAAGCTGCAGCACTTCCCTCCAAAAGAATTACACCAAAAGAGAAAGCCACATATTTTGTGGCACCATGGAAGCACACACATATGTAATGACATAATCCTTTCAAACTTTATCACCTGCTGTTCTATCTTCAAAATCTTATCAAGCCAAGCATATAATTATGTGACACATGCTTCAAAGTGGTGGCTTTTGAATATGAATTAAATTTAGAATTAACCAAATCTGAATCATAAGGAGTAATTTGATGTTCAATTCACAGGATGTGCAGAACATAAATACCCAATAATTCATACTTGCCACTGTCATTGCCTCTGTGTAAGCAAAAAGATTGATATGAATTTGAGTCAAACACAACAGCATTCTTGATAAATAATATTTAAATCAAACAATTCATGTTATGCAAATGCCAGAATCAATTCAGCTTGGTGACAGCTAGCTTGAGTTTACTGAAGCAATTTCTTTTAAAATGAGACAAATGACAAATTTTGACAAAGATTTCTCAAAATTATAAGGAAGCCACAAATAAATGTGTCTTTTTTTTGTTATTGCAACATGAACCACCAAAAACCATACACAAAGCTTTACAGTTGTTGAAGGAAAATTGGCCAATTTATAGCTAGTTTTGATTCTTTTTGAAAAAAATTCCTGCTGCAGGAGGGCCTATCTGTGTTTCAGTTGCACACCTGGACAGATCTGTACAGCTTAATACAGCTAGTTTGTCAAGAGCTGTAGAGTTAAATACAGCTTAACTGTAGAGAAATTTACAGGTCAGTTGCTTCAGCCTGCCTTGTCAGGCCAACAAGGGTGGCTGACTTACAAAGCTATGGGGGCCTTTATTTTACAGGCCAACATAGGTCTTTCAAACCTCATCAGAAATGAAGATTGTAAGCCTTAGAGGTATTTTCATATACCCAAAAGACCACAAATGATACATCAAGATACAAATATAAATAAAATAAACTTATTTATATTATGAACATGAAAATTGAAAGATAAATACAAATTTATATTTAAAAATCAAAATTTAATTATAATTTAAAAATAAAATTACAATAAAATTTAAAATTATGAAATTACATTTTGACTTGTAAAAATTAAGTAAAAATGAATTTTCAATGAAAATTGTGAAATTAAAATATTTTTGGTAAAAAGTTATATAAAATATATTATAACTTTTTATCCAATAAATAAACATACAGAAGTTGTCACACCATTGGATTCCTCATAAAAAAAAGAAGGGTCACCTCTGGATGAAATTTCTGTAGCTCAACTCTAAATAAGCTTAAATTAAGTTTTTGGTATTTTCAATACAAAAGTATGAAAATCCTCAAAACCATAATTTAATTCACACCACATGTGGTGCTAACCATTTATTTTTGTGTTAAAATTGAGGTGTTGTGTTTAGTTTAGAAGCTATGAGGAATTGAAGTATTTTCAATTGAATTCAATGGAAATGTCAAAATGTGCGCGTGTATTACATAAGTGAACTTTAATTTACATATGAGGTATCAATTATTACAGATGCGTAATTAAAAACTCAATTGAATTACATGTGTAAATTATAATTGTATTACATGATGAGAAATTAAAGAAAAAATAAATTGGAAAGATTAATTCTGGGGGGGAAAAGACACTCTAGCTCTAAGGGGGAGCTAGACCCCCAAGGTCCTTGCTGACTGGCATGAGATGTCAAAATCTACGCAAAAGTTCATTACTTTTGGCCTGAAATTGAGTCACAGGGTCTATGACTCAATTGATGATGAGGTTTTGATACCAACCCGGGTAGTTGTAGCTGCTGCCAAGAGGGTAAAACTACCCTTATGCTAAAAAGATGTTAGTAAAAACAGCTTTAACTGGTTTCTACGCCTCTTAAACACATTCTGACGTGTTTTGAAGGCTCTAGACCAAGTATTGCTATAGTAATGGCTGATTTAAGGGTCTAAAATGGCTAAAAATAGCAAAAAAGGCTTAAACCAGCACTTTTTGGTCTAAACCAGGGTTCAATGATGCCATAATTGGCTTTTCTGTTGTCAGAATGTTTTTCACGACTTAAAAGAGTAAATTTTACTTTTGGATTAAGAAAATTGATGGCTATAAAAGAATGTCTTCCTTGCCCCACTTTTCTCTTCATGTTAGAATCTTTTCCTTTTAGAATTAGTTTAAACACTGTTAAACCAATCAATAAAATATTCCAACCACCCTTTTTATATCATTTTAAGCCTTTTAAACACGGGAAAAGATCATTATAATCATTTTTTATAACTCTTATAATCATTTTTACCCCTGAACCACCCCAAAAGTGAATTAAAGAATCTTTCATCACTGTTAACTTTGTCACTTTGTTTCCAAATTCACTCTGGTCACCTTTGGGGGTGTTTTCTCTTTAAATATCTTTTTAAAAGACCTTGTTATTTTATTGATTGCTTGCTGTCCTTTGCTCAATTAATTCCAATTGAAATTGCTCTTGAAGAAATTTCTGTTGTAGCCTTGAATATCTCTTGTAGAGTATTTTTGGATAAATCTTTATTGTTGGTAAAACAATAAATTTTTATTATATTGTTTTTTTATACTTATGGAGTTAAAAACAATAAATTTGGCAGGCTTTCTCTTTAAATATACTATTTCTTACTATTTCTAAAGAATTCTACCTTATACAAATTTTGAGGACAGGAAACGTACTTGATATTTTATCAAAGTTTCATATCCACACCTTACATTTGCAGTTCCAGCTGTGATATTTTACCTGTGAAATATTTTTTTTACTCTTTTTAATTCTTTTCCTTATATTGGAAAATTTAAAAAACATATAACAAATACTTATAATTCAAAAAATCCATAAAAAATAACTTTTTTTCATATTATAAGTGAGGCTTATATTTTATTTCTTTTTTTTGAAAAACCTTTTTTTTACTTAATTAATTGGATTTTCAATTAATTTCAGTGTCTGACAACGTGGTAAGACAAGAAAACATTGAAACAGCCTCCACAGTTACTAGCATTATACCTGCAAGCACCGTGATTTCTAATCATAATAGTACTGTTATTATAACTCAGAATAACCAACAAGAGCCAATTTCTTCTGAATTGATCAACTTGGACATCAGTAATACTCTTCACAAAGCTAGAAATTTGGCAAATAGTACATTTTTGACATAAAATTACTATTTTAAACCCTTTTGAATCATAAATATGCCTTCAACCAGATCAGGAGAAAGCTATAAGCCCTCAAGCAGCTCCCAAAAAGGTCATAGACGTGATTATGGCAGAAGCCAATTGGATACAGAAGGACAAGGGTCAGCAAAAGACTTCCACAACAATACATTGTCCAATTCTGAAGCTTATGACACTATTTCCCCTTCCTAAAGAGCTGAAACTGCCACAAGAAGCCTCAGTGGACATCTACAAAGCCAGCCAGAAGGCTTACAACAATGCACTTCAGCACAAAGAGTACAAGATCCTTGCAGATGTGTGGAAAAACTGCATGAACTCATACCTGACTGTAAGAAAATTCCTGGGTCATCCCAACACTTTCAAGTTACTCAATAGATGGCATCCATTGATGGAAAAGAAGAATATGATGCTTTTAACAGAAAAATGGAGGAAAAACAACCCTCCACCACCAAAGCAAGTGCCAAGACCAACCCCAGTGGCCAGCAGCAGCAATTCCATTGTGAAAAAGCAGCCACAAGCTCAAAGGGAAGGCACCAGCCCCAAAAACTTACAGTCAGAGCTACAGGATTCCAAAGATTCAGCAGGATGCCATGGAAAATGTTTTTCAGATGGCCAGAACCATGATGGAATTCCAGAAGAAGGAGGAGGCCAGATTAAGATTCAAGAACCGATTTCTGATATATTTGATTCCATCCCAGAGTTGTATGAAGCTATAAAATATGTGAAAAAACATCTTTATGATAAAAATGAAACCATTCGTAACAACATTAAGACAAACAACTTGAGTCTGTTCCAAATTAATGAAACACTTATGTTTTTTGAAAAAGCTTTAAGAACAATTAAAACTTCCAATAATGATAATTTCTTTGGCAATAAAATAAATGAACAATCTGCTATTATTAAAGAGTTAACAGACAGATATTCTAAATTCAATATTGATGACATAATTGAAACAAGAATTAAACAAGCCATCAATATTATCAAGACAGATAACAAGAAAGTCCTTGATGACATTTCAAACTCATTTAATGAGGTAAATACATATACCATTGCCTTGAGAAAGTTTTTTGATGCTTAACAAGAAGAAGTATCAAAATTATCAATGAAATTGAATGAAGTCACTGCTGATAATACAAGACAGAATGAATTATGGCAAGAACTGACACATAAAGAAGACATGTATAAAATTGAAGTTATAAATTTAATACAAGCCTTCCAACATGAATACAGGAATTCCCAAAGGTGTAGCAACAGTGAAATGAATGATATTGAACAAATACTGAACACCTTACCAAGAATTTCTACACCTCTGAATCAAAATGAGGGCACAAGAATTCCAAATCCACAAGTATTGGACCCTGATAATTCACAGTTAAAAAATGAATTATACACTTCTTTTCATAGCTTGGAACCATCAACGGGCCAAGCACTTTTGAAAGAAGTACCAAAATTTAAAGAATGGCCTCACTTCAGTGGTGAATGAGAATATTAAAATATGGAATTCATCAGAGGAATTGAGATGATTGAAGAAGATTTTGAATTACCAGACAGATTGGTAACAGCAAGATTTAACACCTTGTTTACCAGATCAGCTCACAGATGGTATATCAAATTAAGACAAGCACATGGACACCAAAGCTGGACTTGGTGGAAAACCCAAATTATCAACAAATGGGCCAATGATGCTTGGAGATTTGAAGTGGAGACAGCCTTTGAATCTGCCAAATTTCATGCTGATCAAGACAAAGCTTTACCATGGATTTGCCAACAAAAAGGTAGACTAACAGCATTATACCCTGACATGTCAGAATTTATGATCCACAGAAAGATTCTGAGACAATGTGGGGGTGACTGAAAGCATTCTGTCAAAAGCAGGACTACTGAACAATCTTCAGCAGAGGATATTATCAATATATTAGAAGAAGTAACCACCAGGACCAAAATTGGTTCTAGTAGGTTGAATCTCAAAACAAGGTTTAATACACCTTGGAAAGATTCTGTGGACAAAAACCCCAAGGAAAATTCCAAAAATAAATATAAATCTGCAGATACAGTCAGAAAGTGCCATATTTGCCAAAGCACCACCCATCTAGCCAATACATGTCCAAAAAGAGGGAAAATCAATGAAATTGATATTGAAAAGGAACCTGATCTTGAGAAAGATGATATAATTGAAGACAATTCAGATGATAAGTCATCAATATTTTCTGAATCTTCAAAATATATAGAAAATATTAATGCCACTTTTGAAATCATGGAATAATATTCCCACTTGCCACAATTGAGCAATGGTCAACTTGATTTATCAAAAGTTCAAGATGCACAGCTTATGAAAACCAAACGAAACAGGGGCAAAGGTTATACAGCTGGTAACTCCTGTATAACAGAAGTGGTGATTGACAAAAAGCCCACTAAACGTTTGCTTGACCCAGGAGCCTTCTGCTCTTGTGTTGGTAAATATTTTCTTAAAACTTGTGTACCAAATTTTGAAGACCAATTGTTGCCAATTGATGTTATAAAATTCAATAGTGCAAGTAATCCAATGAAAGCATTGGGAATTTTTGAGACCAATGTAATATTCCCACACATTGATGGGAATTTAAGAATCACAGTTGAATTTGTTGTTATGGAAAATTGCTCTAGTACCCATTCTATATTGGGAAATGACTATTTAATCATGTATGGAATAGATTTGCATACCAACAAAGACAGATAATTTACTATAGGAGACAATAACCATCAGAAATTTTCCTTTTTACCATTTAAAAGACAAATTACAGTAAATAAAGGATCACCAGTCAACTTGGAATTAGAAAAATTCAAATCTGAACAGTTGAGTGAGGCTGAAATAAGCCTTAATCTGACTGATAAACAAGAAAATGAACTTTCTTCCCTTTTGTATGACCGCAAAGGAGAATTTGCTTCAGACAAAGAACATCTAGGAGCAATTATTGGTAATGAATTTGACATCATTCTTAATATTGAAAGACCTTATCCACCACTCTTGAGAAGACCTGTATACCCAGCAAGTCCCAAGTCAAGAGAAGCTCTGGAAACTCACATCAAAGAGCTTCTGGACCTTGGTGTAATAAGAAAGGTTGGCCGCAATGAAGAGGTAGAAATAACTACACCAGTAAAAGTGGCATGGCATAATGGAAAATCCAGAATGGTTGGAGACTTTAGAGCTCTGAACACTTACACTGTTCCAGATACGTACCCAATGCCAAACATCCAAATTGCCCTTACTCAAATATCTCAAGCAGTGTATATAACCACTATGGATTCCCTTAAAGGATTCCATCAAAATATGGTGACACCAAGAGCAAGAAAATATTTGAGAATTATTGTTCATTGTGTAGTGTATGAATATTTAAGAATTCCCTTTGGTATCAAAAATGCGCCTTCACACTTGGAAAGAGTGATGAATGAAATCTTCCCTGAAGAACTTTCAGAGGTATGGTTAATCATTTACATTGATGACATTATTGTCTGTTCCAAGACTTGGGAAGAGCACATGTACAGATTTTCCAGACTTTTGACAAAAGCTCAATCAGTGAACATGAAAATCTCTTTGAAAAAATGTCATTTTGGATTTAAAGAACTTAACTCACTAGGACATGTTGTATCTGGTTTCTCCCTTGGAATTGACAAAAATAAAGTTGCAGCAGTATTGCTAAGACCCATGCCTCAGAAAAATAGGAAATTCAGTCATTTTTAGGTTTTGCAGGATATCACAGGCAACACATTGAAGATTTTGCATCCATAGCAAGACCACTTTATAAATTGTGTGACAAAGACACAGTATTTGAAATTACTGTTGACAGAGTCAAACCTTTTGAGTCTTTAAGAGAAGCCTTGACCACTGCTCCACTCTTACTGATGCCAGACTTTAAGTTGCCTTTCAAATTGTATATTGATGCATCAGGGGATGGGCTGGGGGCTGGACTTCACCAAGTTCAGATCATAAATGATAAACCTGTGGAAGGACCCATATGTTTCATATACAGGCAAATCAAACCAACTGAAGCCAGATATGGAGCAAGTCAAATGGAATGTCTATCCCTTGTCTTGGCCTTAGAAAAATTGAACTACTTCTTAGAGAGATGTGTTTTTGAAGTGATAACAGATTGTACAGCTGTCAAATCACTTTTAAACATGAAAACACCTAACAGAAATATGCCCAGATGGCAAATAGCCATAAAAGAATACAGGGGCAATATGACTATTGTTCATAAAGATGGGAATGTTCACAAAACTGCAGATGGACTAAGCAGATGGCCATTACCAAATGATATTGATAATTCTGATTAGGTGCCAGAAGAAGCTTCACCACAGATCCCAATAGAAGGAATAAGTGTTACAGACTTGAACACCACCTTCTTTGAAGAAGTGAGAAACAGTTACACTCAAGATAAGAATTGTAGCATCTTATTCCAATTACTTAACAAAGACTGCAAAGACAACTCTCTGATACACGCCTTGGATGAAGTATGGAAGAAATCCTATGATGAAGGAAGATTTCACCGACTGGATGGTATAACTTACCACAGAGCAAAGCACACATGTGTCATGACAGTTGTAGACAGGTCATTAATCAATATTGTACTAAAAGAAGGCCATGACAGCCCCTTTTCAGGACATCTGTCTGAAGACAGAACAAGAGAAAAATTAAAGACCTGCATATGGTGGCCAATGTGGCAAATTGATGTTGCAGAGTATTGCAAAACCTGTGATAGATGCCAAAAGGCAAATAAATCCACTGGCAAGAGACTTGGAAATATGATGAAAATCCAAGAACACGGCAGACCTTGGGAAATTGTCCATATGGACTGGGTAACTGGCCTACCACCAGGAGGTGACAGAAGTTATAATGCTTGCCTAGTGATTGTAGACAGATTCAGTAAAACTCCAGTCTTTTTACCATGTCACAAAGATGATACAGCCATGGATACAGCTCTTCTGATATGGAATAGAGTAGTGTCATGGACTGGCATGTTTACAAATATCATTAGTGACAGGGATCCCAAATTCACTTCAGCACTATGGACAAAGCTTCACCAATTATTTGGCACTAAGCTGTCTGTCTCTACAGCCTACCACCCACAAACTGATGATCTAGCTGAAAGGATGATCCAGACCTTAGAGGACATGGTAAGAAGATTTTGTGCATACAGCCATGAATTAAAATATTGTGATGGATTTACCCATGATTGGTGCACTCTGTTACCAGAACTGGAATTAGCATATAAAACATCAATCCATGCCAGTACCAATCAAACTCCTGCTATTCTAGAAAAGGGATGGAACCCCAAATTACCCCAAGATTCCTTGAGGAAAGATTTGATTGAAATACATCCCACAGCTGCTAGCTTCAAGGGAATGCTAGAAAAAGCTAGAAAGCATGCAGTGAGGTGCATGGAAGACTCTTTTGCATCTGCTAAGGACAAATAGGATAAATCACATGCAAATCCAGATTTCAAAGTAGGGGTTTAGTTCTTGTATCCACCACTAACTTCAATAACATCAAAGGATATAAAAAGCTGAAAGACTCCTTTTCAGGAACCTTTTTTATTAAGGCCCTCCATGGGGAAAATGCTGTTGAAGTAGAGTTATCTGAAGAACTTAGCAATAAGCATCCTACATTTCCAGTGATCTTGATAAAACCATACAAATCTAGTGATGCTGAAAAGCTTCTATTGAGGAATAAAGTTCCCCAAGCTATACCTCCTATTGAGTCATCTGGAAGTAAGAAAATTACCAAAGTTCTCAAAGAAAGAAAGTTGAGAACCAACAAAGTAAGGGAATACCTTGTTAGGTACAGTGACCCAAGTTGTGAAGATGAATGGTTACCAGAAAAAGACATACCTGAAGCTACTAAACTTCTCAGAAGGTTTGAGCACACTAGAAATAACAATATTACAAAGTAATATTCCCTTTTTAGGGGGAGGGAATGTGAGCCTTAGACGTATTTTCATATACCCAAAAGACCACAAATGATAAATTAAGATACAAATATAAATAAAATAAATTTATTCATATTTGAAAATAAAAACTTAAATATAAATACAAATTTATATTTAAAAATCAAACTTTAACTATAATTTAAAAATAAAATTACAATAAAATTTATAATTATGAAATTACATTTTTACTTGTAAAAATTAATTAAAATGAATTTTTAATGAAAATTGTGAAATTAAAATTTTTTTGGTAAGAAGTTATATAAAATATATTATAACTTTTTATCCAATAAATAAACATAAAGAAGTTATCACACTATTGGATTCCTCATAAAAAATAAAGTAGGGTCACCTCTAGATGAAATTTCTGTAACTCAACTCTAAATAAGCTTAAATTAAGTTTTTAGTATTTTTTGTACAAAAGTATGAAAATACTCAAAACCTTAATTTAATTCAAACCACATGTGGTGTTAAGGATTAATTTTTGTGTTAAAATTGAGGTGTTGTGTTTAGTTTAGAAGTTATGAGGAATTGAAGTATTTTCAATTGAATTCAATTGAAATGTCAAAATGTGCATGTGCATTACATAAGTGAACTTTAATTTACATATTAGGTATCATATATTACAGATGTGCAATTAAAAACTCAATTGAATTACATGTGTAAGTTCTAATTGTATTACATGATGAGAAATTAAAGAAAAAATAAATTGGAAAGATTAATTCTGGGGGGGAAAAGACACTCTAGCTCTAAGGGGGAGGTAGACCCCCAAAATCCTTGCTGCCTGGCGTGAGATGTCAAAATCCACACAAAAATTGATTAATTTTGGCCTGAAATTGAGTCACAGGGTCTGTGACTCAATTGATGTTGAGGTTTTGATACCAACCAGGGTAGTTTTAACTGCTGCCAAAAGGGTAAAACTACCCTTAAGCTAAATAAATGTGAGTAAAAACAGTTTTAACTGGCTTCTACGCCTCTTACACACATTCTTACGTGTTTTAAAGGCTGTAGAGCAAGTATTGCTATAGTAATGGCCGATTTAAAGGTCTAAAATGGCTTAAACCAGCCTTTTTTGGTCTAAACCAGGGTTCAATGATGCCATAATTGGCTTTTCTGTTGTCAGACTGTTTTCCACGACTGACAAGAGTAAATTTTACTTTTGGAGTAAGAAAATTGATGGCTATAAAAGAATGTCTCCTTTGCCCCACTTTTCTCTTTGTCAGCCTGTGACTCAAAACCAGAGCACAAGCATGACAGCCAAAATAACATAAGCCAATGGTATAGCCAAGATACCACCAAAACATGGAGCTGGTCCGAATCAGCTCAAAAGGTATCAAAAGAAAGAGGAAACTCACCCCTTTCTGAAAATATAAGTCCCATCACCATAGGACAAGAAATAACAAAGTTATTCCTGAGCATAAACCTTAATTTTCACCTCTCATCTAAAATATGGAAGGAGAGGCTTAACCCCATCAAATGGGTACTCAAAATGAAGCTCTAAGCCAGGGCTATCCAATGGTACCAGCCAAACTGAGCTAGCACCAATATTACTGGAGTTATGGTCAATTTCAGGCCAAATAAGGATGAACAAAACATTCACCTCTCATCTAACTTCTACAGTTTTAGTGTGGGATACTTGAAGTGGGGTCTTTTTGGAAAAGGCACAATCAGGGCTATCTTATGGTGCCATCCACTTCATATCTCAACTATAACAGAAGGTATGGGGAAAACAAGCTCAATACAGCTTTTTGCCCAAACCACGCCTATGTACAAAAAACCTTGTACATGGGATAACTTTGTCATATTTAATGATAACCACACCAAATTGGGTATCATTGTGTAGAGCTCATACATTGCTATTCAATGAACCAACTTTGAGCATGATATCTCAAACACTGACAGAGTTAAGGTCATTTGAAAGCTATAATCCCACAATATGACCAATACAACTGTATTATGACAGGATACAGTTGTACTCTGATTATGAGGTGTCAAACAGATGAAGAAGCATGTTAATACTTCAATACCTCATAGGTAAGTCAATACTGGGGTCCCATACAGTTTTTGTACAATATTCTACGCGTCATACATGTCAGAATGAGGCTGTGAGGTCCCCAGACGAAAATTTTCACCCTGTATTGGTGAAAGCTGCCCAGATGTGGTTTCAAAACCACATCTGGGCCCAATACAGGCTATACAGGCTGTTTGCAAACCACAAGCCAGTCCTAGAGAGTGAAAAATCTTCATTTTCTCTACGTGTAAAGGTCTAGCACCCTTTCCACCCCATTTCAGGATAAAAAGGAGGCTTTTCACTGCCAGAATTGTCTCCTCATCCTGCTCTTGAATACCCTCTGTAGTAAACTGTCAAAAACAGCTTTACTCTTGGGTAATAACCAGGTATACTCTTAATTTAAAGTATTGTAGTCTTTATTATTGTAACTCAACAGGTAAAGCTGCACCCAGGGCTTTCAACAGTGCTCACCACCACTATATTCCTTATAGTAAAGCCCTCTTATTATTAAACTAAACCACCTTTAGCTCTTATAAAAATCTTTTAAATCTTTATTTACCGTGTCACAGTCATAGTTAAGAGTTGTAAATACTTTTTAATACTCTCATCATAGACTCAGCCTGACATTTTGGGGACCTGGCCGTGTTTTAAAACCTTTTTTGGACCCTTACAAGTAAGTTTTTTCTCTTTTATCATTTATTGACACTTGTTTTATCTTTTTTAGGCGTCATTTTCTTTAAAGATATATATTTTTATATATTTTTCTTTATTTTTTAAAAATACTCATATTTTAAAGAGTATCTGTCACGTGGCTAATAACCACAAGACCAGTATTTTTGGCGTGTTTTGTATATAAAAACACTTGTAAGCCACTAATACAGTCTTAATTCTTAATTGAATCAAGACAGCTCATACTGATAAACCAAGAGTTTAGGCGTTTTTGGGCACATTGTTAACTCAATTGCCCTCTAATACACCACCTCTGACAGATTATACTTGCTAACTACAAGTATTCTGTAAGATATTGGTATACAAACAGTCTGCCACATATCAATAAGCTGTATTTTTGACATGGAATTGTTAATTCAATTACACTGTCATCATACAAGGGCATATTGTAACAACATACAAGCCCAGAGGCCATTCTTAGACGTGCAAAACCAGCCTTTTAAGAAGTCTTAACTGACATAAGCCCTCTTTTCCTGTTTGATTCAGTGGAAGAAAATTTCCTACCACTTGAGACCCAGTCACAGGCCAACACACCAGTGACACCCTCACAACCAGAGGGCAGCAAGGGCAAAGGGAAAAGACTTAGTGAAGGCCTCATTAAAGCCAAAAAGTGGACACCAATAGCCACTCAGAGGAGTAGAAAACCACGAAACTCTGCTTCAATACAAGGTAAACCAACCTTAACCACTTGTACAGGAAAAATTACAATTATTAACCCAGTTGTAACCTCCAAAGGAAAGCTGCCCAAATCAGCAGATATCAAATTTGTGCAAGGCACAGTCAAAGGTAAATACCCTAAGAACATAAAGTTTTTGATCGCTTGCAAACACTGATATGTCCCCTGCATACCTCAGAGACCTTGGCCTCCAAAGGAACCAGCCAGAGGACAGAGAAGGCTTGTCCAGAACCAGAAGACCTGGAAGAGGACACCTTGGACACACTGGTGGATGGAAAAACAATGAGGGAGATAATATCAACCTTGCCATTCAAACTCCAATTCAACAGTAACCTCAAACCAGAGGACTGGAAGGATATGGATCAGGTTCTTCAGCTCCACCAACTCCTCAAAGATTTATTTCAATGGAGCATGGACAACAAAAGGTTAAACCTGGCAAGTCACTGGGCATAACTTGGAGCAAGTTGCCAGAATATCTGTCTTAAAGAGATAGACTTCAAAGACCTGATGGTAATCACCAAAGGCTGGCATCCTACCAGGCAGTTCAGACTCCTGGAGGCAAGGGCACAGAGGATAAGGGAGAATCAAGCCACTATCCAAGCTATAGAAGAACAGTTAACCCAGACAGGGCCTACTCAGATTCCTTCAGGCTCACAGGGAGCAGGACAAATAAGCTCTCCAGTGGCTTCACACCATTCAGAAACCAGCAGATCAGTGGCCAAGAGTCACCATTCTTCACAATTCCAGGAAGTTTCCAGGAGAAGACAAGGAAACAAGGGAAAGAAAAAAACCTCCTTCAACCAGAGGAGGAAAGAGTCAGGCCCTATGATTCAGAAGCTTTTGGATTTGGTAAAAGAAGTGCACAAGAACCAGAAGTAGTTGTAAACCACTCTAGAATCAGTAGTCCTAGTAATAGAAACATTACCCCCACTCAGACTGAACATAACATTGTCACATCTGAGAGTAACATCAACAGTGATACACTGTGGCTACAAATGTCCCAATATGCTGAGAAATCTGCAAAGCAGTTTGCAGAAATTGAAGCTGGCCAAGAGAGGATGAGAAAAACTCAAGCCTCCTTGGAACAGATAGTTAAGAATCTTCAAGATGGATATGCTCAACTGAGAAAAGCCACTGAAGAAACCAACAAAAGACTGAATACATTATTTGAAGAACAACACCACAGCAAAAGTGACAGAGATTGTCTGGACCAAGACATAAACAAATTGTTTAATGTCTACCATAACTTGAAGCCCCAACCACAAGGCCAAGTTATGGAGAATCCATATCAACCAGATGACATCAAACCAAATTCCATGTTGATGAAGAAGGAAAGATCTCCATCACAATACCAGGATGGAGATGGAATGTCTTATTCAGAGAAGGAAGCCTTGAAACAGCTTCCTGAGGCCTCAAGCTGGCCCAAATTCTCTGGATCAGGAGAATATGATCATATGGAACTCATAGATCATATTGATGGACTCTTCATTGATGTAACAAGCATACCAGACTACTGGATTACTGCCAGATTGAATACTTCATTTAAAGGTCATGCTAGTATATGGTACACAGAAATGAAAGGAATCCATGGCAGAAGAAACTGTCCATGGTGGAAGAGTCAAATCATCCAAAAGTACAGTAATGAAACTTGGATATGGCAAAGGATCATGTCATCTGAAAATGACAAATACTCTGTGGACAAAGATCCATATGAGTGGTGTCTCAGACAGTCTAAGGGACTTAAATCCATTAACCCTCAGATGAACATCCAAATGAGGAATCACAAACTTCTGACACAATTGCCAGGAGGACTAGAGAATGCAGTAAAATGCAGATGCAACCAAAATTGCACTCTAGATGACATTGCCAACACCTTACAAGACATAAGGAAAAGGACTAATATAGGGAAATGCACCCCATATAAGAGCAGTAGTTTCAAAGAGAAACAACCTTTCAAGGTAGAGCTTAGAGACAAACCCAAAGAAAGAGTGGAAGAAGTGGCAAAGAAGAGGAATTCTTGTCACAATTGTGGTTCAACAGACCACTATGCCAACAACTGTCTAAAGGCAAAGAAAAAAGTCTATGCCATAGAGAAAGTCCCTGAGGAAGAACCTCCAACAGAGGATTCTGAATCAGACTCCATGGGTGATGCCATCAGAGAACCATCTGATGATGATCAAGACCCAAGAGAGGAATTTCTAGGGGAATACCAAGAGGAAACCCCACTAGAAATTCAGGACATACAGTTGGAAGCAGGCATACCACAGGACACTGCTAATAAGAACTTGTGCAAACACACACAAGATGCACAAACATTCCTGGTTACACCAACCAAAGGAATGGCATATATACATGGGACAGCCACAAAAATGACTGTTTGCATTGACAATGTCAGCATCCACTGATCATTGATAGTGGGGCACACTGCTCCATAGTGGCCACAAGCTATCTGATTACCCACTTCCCAGAATATTTTCCATTGGTGAAGAACCATTAGGAAAGATCAAAGGCCATGATATAGAACTATATCTGGATGTGGAAAGCCCTTATCCACCCATGCTCAGGAGACCGCCTTATCCAGCAAGCCTGGAAACCAGCAAAGAAATTGAGAAACATATCAATGAACTCCTAGATATGGATGTCATCAGGAAGATTGGACATAATGAAATAGTGGAAATCACCACCCCTGTCCTAATCACCTAGCATGATGGCAAGTCTAGACTGTGTGGAGATTTCAGAGCTCTGAATAACTACACAAAAGCAGACAGGTACCCTATACCCAGGATACCTCATGCCTTGGATAAACTGGCAAAAGCCAAATACATAACCAAAATGGATTGTATGAAAGGCTTCCACCAAAATGGAGTTAAACCAAAATTCATGAAATTACTCAGAATAATATTCCATATGGGCATATATGAGTACACCAGAATGCCATTTGGCATCAAGAATGCATCAGCCCACTTCCAAAGGATGATGGACACAATATTTCAAGATGAAACATTGGAAGGCTGGATGGTAGTATATATTGATGATATCATTATATGCTCAGAGACATGGGAGGACCATGTGCAATACATAGACAGAGTACTAAGTAAATGCACACCCATAAATCTCAAAATTTCACTTAAAAAGTGCAATTTTGGCCAACAAGAGCTACTGGCTCTAGGACATAAAGTCTCAGGTCTTAGTCTGGCAATTGACCAGAATAAATTAGCAGCAGTAATGCAAAAGCCAGTACCAAAAAGCATCAAAGAGATGCAATCTTTTCTTGGGTTTGCTAGCTACTATAGAAACTACATCAAAACCTTTGCACACATAACTAGTGGTTTATACAAGTTATGTTCAAAAGATGTAGTTTTTGAAATAACCAAGGAAAGGGGGGATACCTATGAGAGGATCAAATATGAACTCACAAATGCACCTGTGCTCATCTTACCTGACTTTGAGCTACCATTCAAGTTATATATAGATTCAGCATGCAGTCAAGGCCTAGGAGCAGCCCTTCACCAAAGGAAATTGTGGATGGTGAACCAAGAGAGGGTGTAATATGTTACATCTCTAGGAAACTGAAAGATTCATAAGCCAGGTATGGCCCCACCCAGACTGAATGTCTATGTCTAGTCTGGGCTCTAGAGAAACTCCATTATTATTTGGAGGGTGCAGTCTTTGAAGTATACACAGAATTCACAGCCTTGAAGTCTTTAATAAACATGAAGACTACAAACAGACACATGCTGAGATGGAAAATAGCTATCCAGGAGTATAGAGGGAACATGACCATCATATACAAAGAAGGTAAAAGTCATAACAATGCAGATGGCCTTAGCAGATGGCTACTGGATAATGTCAAGAGCAATCCAGCTTATGACCCTGAAGTTGCAGCCAAAATCCCTATCCATTTCATGGAAATAGATAGGAGAAAGAACTTCAGATTGTCTGAATGGGCACCAGAGAGTGGTACCCCTGACAGTGGAAACACTGATTCAGAGGAGACAGAAACTCCCATATTGCAAATAAGTTCCTCTGAACTGCACAATGAATCTTTTAGTGCAGTACTGAAGTCTTATGCCAAACACAAACAGTGTGGAATACTACTACAACTCCTTCAACAAAAATACAGGAGTCCAGAACTGGAAGCCCAACTGGAAGAACCCTTGTTGAGGGTCTATAAGGATAACAAGTTTTTCCTTATAGATGGCCTTCTCTACCACAGAGAAAAGCACACAAGTGCACTCACAGTGGTAGACAGAGACCACATCTCATTGATCCTGCAGGAATGCCATGACTACCCCTATATGGGACACATGAGTTAAGACAGGACCAAAGAGAGGGTAGCAAGCACAGCTTGGTGGCTCAAGTGGGAGCAGGAGTTGAGTGAATACATAAACACCTGTGAAAGATGCCAAAAGGCAAACAGGAAACATGGGAAGAAGTATGGGTTACTTCAGCACATAGAGGAACCCAAGCACCCATGGGAAACCATCAACATGGACTGGGTCACAGGGCTTGTCCCAGGAGGCAAAGAAAACTACAATGCCTGCCTAATCATAGTTGATAGGTTCAGCAAGAGCATGAGGTGTCTACCATGCCACAAGGAGGACACAGCCATGGATACTGCCCTGTTGTTTTGGAATAACATCATATCTACCTGTGGAGTCCCTAAAATCATCATTAGTGATAGGGACCCAAAATTCACATCTGAAATTTGGACCAACTTTTATGACATTCTTGGGACCAAGCTTACTTTTTCCACAGCTTACCATCCCCAAACAGATGGCCTAGCTGAGAGGATGATCCAGACTATGGAAGACATCCTTAGAAGGTTCTGTGCCCATGGCATGGAATACAAGGACCATGAAGGATACACCCAATGACTGGGTTACCCTTCTACCAGCTGTCCAGCTGGCTTATAATACAAGTAAGCACTCTACAACAGGAAAAACACCTGCAGTGGTAGAGAAAGGGTGGAATACCCTGTTGCCTATGGATCAGTTAAAGAAGAATCTTCTAACCATCCACCCCACAGCCAAAGACTTCCATGATATGTGGAAGAGGGCTTGTGACACAGCTGCCAAATGCATAGCTGAGGCAAAAGAATACAATAAGCATAGGTGGGACAAGACACACATGGAACCTGACTTTAAGGAAGGGGACCAGGTGCTAGTGTCTACACTGAACTTTAATAATCCTAAAGGACCCAAGAAGATGAGGGACTCATTTGTAGGGCCTTTTACTATCATTAAGTTGATAGGAAATAATGCAGTAGAAGTCAAACTTACAGAGGAATTTTCCAGGAAGCACCCAGTCTTCCCAGTAAGTTTGGTAAAACCATACTTCCAGACAGAGGAGGATAAATTCCCCTCCAGGAATAAGAGCCCCACACCACCTGATATAGTGGAAGTGGAGGATTCCCCAGGACCTGTGAGTAAAATCATCAGGGCCAGGAAGATCAGAGTTAATGGAAAGGATCAAAGACAATACTTAGTCAGATTCAAACACCAAACAACTGATAGAGACAAATGGTTGGCAGAAGATTCCATACCAGATGGGAACCTTCATCTAAGAAGATTCAGGGCCTCTAGGAGGACTGTACAGTCTCATCAGTGATGCGCCTTTTTTTAGAGGGAGGGTATGTCAGCCTGTGACTCAACCAGAGCACAAGCATGACAGCCAAAAATAACATAAACCAATGGTATAGCCAAGATACCACCAAAAACATGGAGCTGAGCCAAATCAGCTCAAAAGGTATCAAAAGAAAGAGGAAACTCACCTCTTTCTGAAAATATAAGTCCCATCACCATAGGACAAGAAATAACAAAGTTATTCCTGCTCAAAGTTATTGCTGAGCATAAACCTTAATTTTCAACTCTCATCTAAAATCTGGAAGGAGAGGCTTGACCCCATCAAATGGGTACTCAAAATGAAGCTCTAAGCCAGGGCTATCCAATGGTACCAGCCAAACTGAGCTAGCACCAATATTACTGGAGTTATGGTCAATTTCAGGCCAAATAAGGATGAACAAAACATTCACCTCTCATCTAACTTCTACAGTTTTAGTGTGGGATACTTGAAGTGTGATTTTTTTGGAAATAAGACAATCAGGGCTATCTGATGGTGCCATCCACTTCTTCATATGTCAACTATAACAGAAGTTATGGGGCAAACAAGCTCAATAGAGCTTTTTGCCCAAACCACACCTATGTACAAAAAACCTTGTACATGGGATAGCTTTGTCATATTTAATGATAAACATACCCAATTGGGTATCATTGTGTAGAACCCATACAGGGCTATCCAATGAACCAACCTTGAGAATGAGATCTCAAATACTGACCGAGTTATGGTCATTTGAAAGTTATGATCCCACAATATGACTAATACAGGTGTATTATGACAGGATACAGTTGTACTCTGATTATGAGGTTTCAAAAATACAAAGAAGCATGTTAATACTTCAATAACTCATAAGTAAGTCAATACTGGGGTCCCATACAGTTTCTGTACAGCATTCTATGCGTCATACACGTCAGAATCAGGCTGTGAGGTCCCCAGATGAAACGTTTTACCCTGTATTGGTGAAAACTGCCCAGATGTGGTTTCAAAACCACATCTGGGCCCAATAAAGGCTATAAAGGCTGTTTGAAAACCACAAGCAAGTCCTAGAGAGTGAAAAATCTTCACTTCCTCTATGTGGAAAGGTCTAGCACCCTTTCCACCCCATTTCAGGATAAAAAGGAGGCTTTTCACCACCAGAATTGTCTCCTCATCCTGATCTTGACTACCCTATGTAGTAAACTGTCAAAAACAGTTTTAATCTTGGGTAATAACCAGGTATACTCTTAATTTAAAGTATTGTAGCCTTTATTATTGTAACCCAACAGGTAAAGCTGCACGCAGGGCTTTCAACAGTGCTCACCACCACTATATTCCTTATAGTAAAGCCCTCTTATTATTAAATTGAACCACCTGTAACTCTTATAAAAATCTTTTAAACCTTTATTTACCGTGTCACAGTCATAGTTAAGAGTTGTAAATACTTTTTCATACTCTCATCACAGACTCAGCCTGACACTCTTCATGTTAGAATCTTTTCCTTTTATAATTAGTTTAAACACTGTTAAACCAATCAATAGAAAATTCCAAACACCCTTTTTATATCATTTTAAACCTTTTAACCACGTGAAAAAATCATTATAATCATTGTTTGTAACTCTTACAATCATTTTTACCCCTGAACCACCCCAAAAGTGACTTCAAGCATCTTTCATCACTGTTAACTTTGTCACTTTGTTTCCAAATTCACTCTGGTCACTTTTGGGTGTGTTTTCTCTTTAAATTTTTTTTAAAAGACTTTGTTCCTTGATTGATTTCTTGCCGTCCTTTGCTCAATCAATTCCAATTGAAATTGCTCTTGAAGAAATTTCTTTTTTAGCCTTAAATATCTTCTGTAGATTATTATTGGATAAATCTTTATTTTTGGTAAAACAATAAATTTTTATTACATTATTGTTTTATACTTATAAAGTTGAAAATAAGAAAATTGGCGTGTTTTCTCTTTAAATATACTATTTCTTACTATTTTCAAAGAATTCTACCTTATACAAATTTTGAGGACAGGAAAAGTACTTGATATTCTATCAAAGTTTCATATCCACACCTTACAAAAATACCATCATCAATGGACTTTTGAGCCATTGGTTATGGTAATTAAAGTATTTCTTTCCTCCTTTTATTATTTGAATAAAAAAAAAACAAAAAAACACTGTTGATGGTGCCAACAATTCCCAGAGGCAGCATAAACAGTGCTGACAAAGTCTAACGGAACTGTAAATAGTGCCAAATACCTAAGAGATTCTTATACAGTGTCTCTCAGGGGTTTCTCCCCATTATAGCCAGTTTTTCCTGAAAGAAATCAAAAAAATGATGAAAAGAAGGAGAAAAATACAAAAAAACACACCAAAAAACACAAATGAAAAATAATGTTTTTGGTATTGTGTTGAAAGTAAAAAGGAGTATGCAATTGAAAAATAAACATAAATCAAAAAATTAAAAGAAAATGCAAAAAATACAGAAATAAATAGTGAAATGTACTATTTGAAAGAATCATAAAACGCAAGTGAAATTCTCTCCAAAAAAAGAACACTCAAAATTAAATAAAATAAGGAAATATAAGGAAAATATAAAAAAAAAAAAATTAAATTAAAATACAAAAGGCCAAAAAGCATCAAAAAAGATTTTACTAATGTTGCAAAAAAATATAAAAAATGTATAAAAACATTATAAATAGCAAAATAAATCGAAAAAGATATATGAATTAATAAAAGAAAGAAATAATAAAAACATCCTGGAAAAATAAAATAAGCACTTTTGTCAAAAAAGCCACATAGTTACTTGTTTTGACTAAGAAAGCATAGATTTGATTTGCAATTTTGGAAAGACACGTAACAATCTTGGAAAAAACCTAAGCCATGGTTGGTGCAACCTTTTTTGAAATCAATTTATACTCCCTAATTAGAGCCTTAGTTAAGATTCAGAAAATCATGCTATCAATGCTAATACAAAGTTGTTTTGGGATGAAAGAGATTATTATCACTGAAAATGACCTAAAAAACATTCAGTCAATGGAAACATTGTTTTTTTTCATAACCATGGGATAATTTGTGAATTAAAATGAAATCATTATGATTAAAACAAAGACATCTTGGGTATTTGAAATATCCATAATTTCTTTTTATCAATTTCATATTTTGTATCAAACAATGCCACATTTGGGAAAAAATAATCTTAGCTTGGAATTGAAAAATTATGGTAAAGAGAATTGCAACAATGCAATTTGTTTGCTTCAAAGATACCATAGCTTTAAGTACAAAAACTAAACTTAATGCTAATTTTATAAACATTATTAAACTCTATGACAACCCCCAGACACAACATGAAGGAAACCTTTTTGGGTTCACAACATTTATTTCAAAAAATACCCTGAAATATGAGAAATTTGAGCAATTGACATCAATTTTCTAGAGGAATTTCAGAAAAGGTTTAAGTTAATTTGGCCATTTTTAACAAATTTTTGTTGAAGAAGGAAATTCTCAAAAAAAATATTGACCACATCCACTATCTTTGAGAATCCACTACATAAAAGAATACCAAAGTAAATGGAAGAATCCACCCAACTTCTTTTTGAGGGGTTTTCCCC
Organism: Austropuccinia psidii; assembly: GCA_023105745.1. Taxonomy (NCBI): domain Eukaryota; kingdom Fungi; phylum Basidiomycota; class Pucciniomycetes; order Pucciniales; family Sphaerophragmiaceae; genus Austropuccinia; species Austropuccinia psidii. The sequence continues at coordinate 174,794 of JALGQZ010000020.1, forward strand.
AAAAATCCCTCATCAATGTGTGTTTAACATATAATTGTGCCTTTTCCATAATCATATAAACAAACCAGGGGAGATTTAGTTTCAATAAATTTTGAGATGCCTTTTCCAAATAAGTAAGCATCAAAAAATGATTTAGAAATATATGTAAATGTGAAAAAATTTCCAAGATGGTTTTATAAGAAATACAAAAGCCCTTTGAGAAATATTAAAAATTGAATAAGAATACAAAACATAAAAGATAGTGGTAAAAGTAAAAAATGAATAAATATGTTAAAGAAAAGAATGCTAATGAATAATTAAGAATTATTTGAAGCTCAATGAAATCAAAATAAACAAATGCAATAAAATTGAGAAAGAAGTATTCAATAAAAACTTCACACAAATATAAATATACGAGGCAGAAATGGAAAAAAATCTCCAATTTTATCAGATTTAATGAAAAACTCCCCACAATTTTGGAAAATATCAAAAATTGTTAATATTTATAGAAATTGATAAAAGCTTATGAGGTATTATGAAAGCTCAAGAGAAATGAGCCATAATTCTTAAAAAATATCTACCAAATAGAAAATACCAAGGCATTTTGATCACAGGTTTTGAATTACCATCTGTTCCCATGAGAAGCCTTTTCTTGCATTTTGCATAATAAGAAGCTTACTATAAATATTTCTTTTTTCACTTAATAAAAATAAGCTTTAAATAAAAAAAATGTGTGATTTTTCCTTTTAACTTCATTTGATAATATTTATTCCACTCTTTGAAAAATCATGTGATTTTTCCCTTATTGTAAACTTGATTATTCTGAATTATTCCAATACAAAGATAACTAAAAATAATTGAAACTAAAATCTCCAATCCTTATGAAATTTGTTTTTAGAAGAAGCAAAAGATTACTTTCCAATATATATATGAGGTAAACTTAGATAAAAACTCAACCCACAGTATTTCTAATATTTCTTGTCAGGATTTATCAAGGAAGAGATTCTGTCATTATTTTTTGTTGTAGCCATTCTTAATTTCATGTAGAATCAACATAAATTCCAATAGTATTAACCACAAAGCCACCTGAATGAGTAACTCTACAAAGTAAAATTTTTTATCTTCCTCCTCTCATTTGAATAGACAAAAAACTTTTTCTTGTATGAAAGACTCTCATGTTATGAAATTTGTTGAAACCTAAGTATCTTTCATGAAGGCAAAAAGCCTATAGATTTAGGTACTATTAATGAAGCTTATTAAGGACACCTTGGGCTTCAAAAAGCAATCAAAATGAATTCTATTTATCTCCTTTGAATATATTTCCAATGCCTGATGAGAAACATATTGCTGAAAATATGTGTGTATTGAGTGATATAATGGTAGATTATATTACACTCAACATAAATATTGATTGAGGATTTTGGATATTGTGTTAGTAAGTGAGAATATCTCAAGATATCATGTAAAATGCTTACCAGTAGTAATATTTATTCTCAAAATTTCTCAAGTAAGTATTTAAACAAAATGGTTCATGTAGAGAAAGTTCTTAATTAGATTGAAAGATATACCACAATAAGAGAAAGAGAAATATATGAAAGAATAATTAAAATATTATTCCAAAATTATGTTTGAAATAATATAGTATTCCTTTATTTCTGAAAAAAACTCATATTTCTTTGAAAAATACTAGAAAGTGAAAGTTTCAAGGAAAAAATACTACTTTCGAAAAGCCCAATCATAACACATGCTATTGTACTTTGGAAAAAAAACTTGAGTTGAATTTATTCTGTTTTCGTGAAAATTTCAAAAGAATTACCACGTTTCTCTGGGATGACTTTCTTGAATAAGGAAGATGTGGTGAAAAAATGAAAGCCACTTTATTCAAGTCTCCATCCTTGATGATATAAATTTAAATTCTCAATTACAAATTACCATAATTTCTGCAAAGAATTTTAAAAGAGTTACCATTTAACTCAACTGTAATTTCATATTTTTGTGTGCCTTAATCTATAATATATGGCACCTGCATAAATATCCCTTTTGGAATAGTAAATAAAGGAGTGACGAAATATTTTCTCAAATTTATCAAAATTAATATTAGATTTTTTGGTTCACTATTAATATAGCCACCAAAGATTAAATGATAACCATAGATGGGCTCTTGAGAGAATATCATTTGTGAGACTCTTTTGAGCTCCTAGCAATGATAAGATTCACAGAAAGGGGGAAACTATATTTAAAATTATATCTCAATATATTCAGCTTTGATATTTTGATTAATTCATGTCCTTTATTGTATTTAAAATCACCTTTTTATCTATCAATAATTTGACATTTTAGCAAACTGTTGAGTGGATATTTCATGAATTGAACCATATGTTCCTTCTTTAGTTATTAGATATTCACCCAAAAAGAGTGAATATTTTGAATGGAGTTTTCCAGTGGATATGTTATTGATAAAAAAACACTAATTAATAAATTTCTTCAATTGGCCAATCTTTTTTTATTCAACTTTCAATCTAAAAAACAATAGATGTATATTTCAGCTCACTCATGCGGACACCTGTACCAAATACCACTCATATACTTACTCATGTAGGAAGTTAATCTTGAAGCCTTTCTATTTCTTTCATTCTTTTATTCAGGGAAAGCATAATATGCAATGTTATTCTTTGTATAATTCATTCTGGTTTGCTACCAATTTGTCCAAGTATCACAGAATTCCCAAGAAATTTATGTATTTCTGAAATTTACCAATAAAAGGAATCAAAATTTCATTGTTTAAAGACTTTTTATTTTTTTTTTAGAAAAATATATACTATGGGCTGGTAATCACAAATCTCATCAAACCTATAGAGAAGCTGGAAGGGAGACAATCTTCTTTCACTAATATATTCCATGTCCAAAAGAATATATATAAAAGCATTGGGAAGATTATATTTTCCTTTTTAATAAAAAAATCATACTGATTTAACTGTCTCAAATATTACCCAGAACTTTTATTCAATGTCTAAAACAAAGTATGGGAGGCAGATTGTAAAGCTGATGAACAAATAATGCTGCATATTATGATAGCACTACAATTTTTTAGCCATAAAAATGGTTTATTATAGAGCTTTAATGCTTAAATATCCATTTTAAGAATTAAAGAGTCTATATTTGAGCTTTGTGTAAGCTCTCCATATTTTTCTCAACATTTATATACAAGGCTTCAGGTTTGAGATTTAACTAAATATCAGGTTTATTTTTCTCCCAATTTTCTTCCTATGGTGCTTGGTCAATTATGCTATAGAATGGTAAACTCAATTTTTTTTCTAAAATACTTCAAGATAATCCACTCTTAATAAAACATAGCAAATTATTTGTTCATTTGAGAAAAATTGTTAGTATAGTTTTTAAATGTTCTATGCCAGTGATGAATAAAGGATAACTGTCACAATGCTGTCTGCCAGACCTCAGCAAAGGGAACTCTTGCCGAAAAGTCTATTAAACCAGTTGAAAGACCGATTAATACTGGAAAGTTGTAGATCACATTCCACCATGTGACAGTACCCCCGGGTTTAGGGCACTGCGTCCCAAAGTGCATGTAACTGATGGTATTACCCATGTCTCCCTCATGGAGTTACATTAGTCACCACAGGAGCCTACAAGGAACACCCAAGGGGCGGAACCCTTGTACGCCAATGGAGCAGAAAACCCAGCAGTTTCTGGCTGTTTGATTGAGACCACCTTTTGTCTCCAACCGCAATCAAACCCATGACGTTGGAAACCGGTTTATTGTCACAATGCTGTCTGCCAGACCTCAGCAAAGGGAAGTCTTGCCGAAAAGGCTATTAAAACGGTTGAAAGACCAATTAATACTGGCAAGTTGTAGATCACATTCCACCATGTGACAATAACACAGTTTTGAGGGACATAAATTCTTTCAGCCTGCTCAGTACTTACATATTTTTGTCCATTAATACTTTTAAGCTTGGGAATAATTTCATAAAGAATAAATAAGAATTTGTTTTATTGAAAAATATTTCACAAAAATATATTATTTCAACAACTTTTATTTTTGAAATAGAATTCTCATTTCTGCCATTCCATTTAAATGAAAGTAGCCTTTAATCCTACTGAGCCTCATTTAATATGGAAGATGGAGGGTTTTAATATTATGAACAACTTTTTAATGGCTTCTTCAAAAAACAGATGTTCAAAACTGGCTAATGAGGGTATTTAAAAATATGAATCACCCTTTTAGTCAGAAAAAATGTTTTCTGAAACAGGAACACCTTTTGCGCTTAGTTAACCTTCAAAGTATTTTCCAAAAACTGCTTTATTATAAATATGTTTGAGAAGCAGAAAGCTCATCCAAATTTCATATTAATGGTAATAAATACATCTTCAACAATAGAATTGAGTAGGTTTAGTTGAATTTTTAATTGAATTTTGCTCATTATTTTCATGAAGTTTTGCTTTCTGTATTTCCCATTGAATAGGAATAATTTGAGAAATATTTGGTGAGATATGTAGTATGAATTATTCCATATTTCAACCCCCATATATGTTATGAGAATTGGGGCCTCAATAATTTTGATAAGATTTGGAAAATTTCATATCTTGTTACATTAAAGAATTACCGAAAAAATAGGATCTTTTATTCAATATTTGTCAAATTCTTTGATTTTAATGATGAAATGAATTTTCAATTCATTCTATGAAATCAAACTTTATAGTTTTGTTATTTTACTATTAAAACATTATAGATGATAAAATGAGAATAATTGATTTACAAAACAAGATATTTGGGTTTAAAGTTACAATAAAATTCTTATTCCATTTAAACAAAATAATAATTAGAATCGGATTGAAGACACCTTGAATTCACTCAAAAAAGACCCAAAATAGAAGGTTTTGTCATTGCACATGTCTCTGAAATTGGTTATAAATATTGAAGAGGAAATTAATCTTCAAAACAGACTCCAACATAAAAAACCATAAGTTCTGAATTTCAACTAGTTGGAAAATCTTCAATTGGATAAATATTGGAATAGATAAGAATTAAGATCCTATGTAAACCAGTTCTGTCATGCATATCTATCTGAAAAAGGAAGATGTTTCATATAAACTGTATTAATTGAGACATAAGAGCTCATCCCATGAGATCTTAGAAATGAAAAACAAAAAATTCAAAGAAGATTTTTTGTGAAGGACAGAAATATCTCATTGCATAATTTCCCAATAAGCCTATTCATTACTCCATTTAAATTTCAGAAATTTGGGTAGTAAAAATATGTAGTAAATTATATAGAAAGCTTTCAATAAGATATTTGAATGTTATTTCAAATAAGCTTTGTGAGATTTTCCAATACAAAAGAACTGTACTTTATAGCCATTATCCCCATAATTTCTATTTTTCAAGGGAAAAATTGAAGCATTGTTTGTGTTATTTGTGACAAAAAGAATAAATAGTAAGCAATTTTCCTCAAAATCAAAATATTTTTTACCTTTATGTGCATATCAAAAGACCATCTAAGCTGAAATGAAAAAACTCACACTCAAAATAACTGAAAACTCATAAAAGGTGTTATCGTATTTTTAGGTGTGCATCTTTTGGAAGGGTATATCTTGGTATATAAATTACTTATTTTGATAATGCATTTTTGAAACCATCACTTAAATTTGGGGGAAAATGAAATGAAAAAAGAATTTTGTCTATTTGAAATCCTTTTTTTAACCAGTGCTTAAATGTTTCATTTTAGTACAACCTCAAAAAGACATATTAAAGAAATTAATGTGTCATTTTATATCTTCATATAGGATTGAAAAGGAATTGTTTTGGTATTATTCTCCTAGTTTCTTTATCTATATTCAAAATATTCAAGAATAATATATGTTTTAATCTAAGAAAAATAATAAAAAAATATAGAATAAACATAATAGACCATAAATCTCTATCTTGACTGCATCAAATGATGAGAAATGTGATGTCTAAACTATAAATAATGATTAGAATTATCTTGAGATATCTTGTTTCAGATAAATTTGGAAATGAGCTATAACCAAAAAAAAATAATTGATAATTGAAATTATATTTATCTAAATACAAGAGTATTTTAATTTATAATCCTTTAATCTATAAAAATACTATGCAATGAGGAATTCCTTATAAAGAAGATAAAATTTGTTTCCTATTTTTTGAAGCTACGTTTGGGAGAATATTCCATTATCTACACAGCTTCAGAGTGTAAACCTCAACTTAAAAGGTATAATTACCCCTTGAAAGGCTGATTGCAGTGCATTTTCAATGAAAATATGTAGCTGCAAATTCAGAAACTTTCACTTTAGCATCAGTAAAGGGGAGCTATCACATGAATACACAAAGAAGTGCCCTAATAATGTATATGAAAAATCATTTCAAAATTTTAAGCACATATAATAGTTATATGCCCAAAAAATCTCTCTTAATCTTTTGTGGGTGCACCAAATTATAAACCTCTGATACAAGCCAACATTTCCAAAAGAATTAGCTCACAGATATCTCGGTCAGCTACTAGTATATGAAGAAAAAAGAAGGACACAACAATGAATATACTTATAATATCTTTGATCTAATATTCTTCATTGGACCATACTCAAAGCTGTAAGGAATACTAGGGATTTTATTTGTCACCCCTTGTATATTGAGTGTGTTTTTGCTAAAAATGAATCAAAAAGGTTTTCTCGCTTAAAAAGAGAACAAAGATAAAGAAATATGGAGTATCTATAATCTGTAGTATTCATCTCGTTTTTTAAAAAAATGATAGAGAATGCTCTTTCATTTAAAAAGTCCAAAAAATCCCCATTTCTTTTTTATTCATTAAAATCAAGATTTACCTGGAATTCTTAAATATATTATCTTAACAGGATGCCTTTTCCGTGTTTTTTTTTGAGAATATTTAGATGGCTACCCCTCAATGAATTTTTGAATTGAGTGTGGAAAAAGAACAATATATTCCTTTTTACAAATTGTAAGAGATATGATTGTAGGTCTTTAAGGAGAGCATTAAGACATTTGAAAATATGTTCTTGAGGGTTTTATAGTTAATAAAGTAAAGTGAATTTATCACAATATTCATACCAATAGGGTCAATATAATTTCAAATTTTCCAGGAATATTCCAAAATATTCAAAACTGTGTATATGGTCAGATGTTTTTTTATTAGTGATAAAAAGAGCTGGGACCAATTCTGTGGAAGCTTGTTAGCAGGTTAATATCAAAGATTCAAAGGCTAACTCTTTGATATCTCATTCAATAAATATTTCATTGGAATGAACAAGTCCATCTTAAAGGAAAAACATTTCTATTTTTGCATTTCAATGTTTATAGCAACTAGTTCCTCATGAACTGTTTTGTTTTCAAGAAGCTTTATTTTTGGGAGGACCTTGGGGTAATTTGAATTAAATGTTCTTGTATTAGAATTTGAATAATAATTTTTAAAGAAAATTTCAAATATGAAATCAAATTTTTATTCATGGTCTAAGTGTTCTGCTATAGCCCATGCAAAGATAAGATTTATATTAATACATTTTGGTGACTAAATTTTTCTATTTATCTCTAGTACTTACTCTATTTAATAATGCAGAAACATTTACTCTTTCCTAATACTTACAAAATTAAATCATTAGAGTTTATCTCACTTTTTATACAACTTCACATTACTCTGTGAGAGATTGATTGTTGATAAACATCAGTGACTGACTACCCAGGGCTGGTAAATATAAAAGATATCTTATTTTTTCCTAGCTTTTGTGTAATGATAACATGTTATTGGGCTTTTTTTAGCTTCTTTTAGTCTATTGAGAGTTAAAATTTGGGAAAAAATGCCAAATATTAAATATAAATTTTGAATAATCTAACTTTCTTCAAATATGTTTTTGGGAGACCACAAATTTGAAGTATCCTCATTATCTCAATATTACTATTATCTGCCTTACCATTTTTGAAGATGGTGTAGAATATCTGATTAATTTTTATAATGCATTTGTGACTTGGTGGCTTTATTTATCCACATGTGTGATACTGATTTGTGCCATAAATAAAATTAATTTAAAACCCTATGCATTTAAATTTAATTAAAATATCTTACCAATTTATATCTTATGGAAATTCAGATGACATAAAAATACACATAAAATTAACCCAATGGTTTTGTAACAAATTCAATACCTGAATGAAACTCTTATACATCATTTTTAAAATCTCAAACCATATTATTTAATTATGTGCCTTTTGCAAAAATGAAAGAATAATTATTAGTATTCTTCCTGGGATGTTTAGTCTGAATGATATTTTGATAAAAATGCTGATCACAAAGAATAATCTTGTTAGAAGATTCTGTTTTCATTTGTGTATAATGAAATCTTCATCTTATAAAGTTAAACGATCATATCATCTCATGATTTCCCTTTTCTTCTAAAGAAAGCTGATATATTCAAAAAATATATTCAATTTCACAAAATGATCAATTTAAAGTTTGGATTGCACATGGCCAAAGCCACTTCAAAGCCCTTGAAGAAACTTTCCAAAAAATATATCCTCAGGATTCTTTAAGAAGTATTTTTGTATATTCTGAAATTGAGAATGTACAATTTTTCTTGAAAATATTGAAGAGCTAAGTTTTTGAGCTTTGAAATAAGTGATTGTATAATACCAAGCCAACTTTATAGACTGTAATGATTTCACTTCGATATTTCAAGATTACTTCTTAAGAAATAGATGATGAATGAAGACAAAAATTTAGTTTTAATTTTTACCAAATTGTAGAAATTTGTTTGGGGGAATTATTACCAAATATTAAGATTAGTCAGATATAAAATTAAATTTCCATTTCTTTCAGAAGACTGCCCCTTTTGATTTGGAATTTCAAAATCTTTCAAGAATTCTTTCTCAATATTTTTCTTAAATCATTATATCTCAATAAAAATTAATAAAAGGATGAATCAACAAATTCTAATGGAAAAAGTACCAAACCTTGTCTCAAAAAATTGGAACAACCTATTATACAATTAGGGCCTTTAAGATTAGAGAAGAAAAGATTGTGTAAAAAAAGTCTTTTGATGTCTTATTTTACAATATAACTGTCAGAATTGTAGGAAAATACTTTGAAATTCTAAATATAAGTCAGGATTCAACCACTGAAGGTTTCATTTCAGCTCATTTTTATAGATGTTAAAGATATGGGGAGTGTATTCCAATTTATTTTTTGAGGAATAATAATAAAGAAAAAACACAAGCCAAATTATTTTCTCAACCTTTCAGGCTTAAAATTTATATTGTATCTGCTTTTAGAGTTTATATTGGATGAAGTTAGAAATGAATTAATTCAAAGGATCTTCATTTAGGAATTAATCTGAATCTTATATATATTTTTATGGAAATCTTTTCTTTCTGAGTTTTCAATTCTGACATAATTGACCAGGTGTCATGGGAACTGCTGTGCATTTGGGATAAAATGAGGCAGTACCTGTGGGAAACTTATTTGTATGTATGGGTTTTCAATTTTTACCTGAGAACGCCCTCTATATCCACTATGGAATCATGAGAGCTGATCTGCAGGCATAAAAGAGCCTGCCCATCACTGCTTTTTTCAATAAAAAATCAATCATTCCAATTATATTAGACATTTAAAAAGGTAAAGTTTTATTAAAGATAAAATATTATTATTAAAGGAATTCGTAAGTTACTTTATTCTTTATTAATTTTAAATTGAATAATTGAAATCAGAGAATTCATATTATTGTTGTAATCACCAATAATACTTTTTGTTATATAAGACAATTATCTTAAATATCTTTCAAAATCAATAAATTCCTTTCAAGAAATTTTTAATCAGATTTTTATCATAAAAAGTTGTTTTATCTTTCAAAATATTGATTTTTGGCATGTTTTTAACTTATAATAATTATAAAATATAATAACTGTTGTTTTTGACTTCTTGCATTGAATATATATTATAAGTAAGTTTTTCTCTAAAGCTCTATATTTTTTATGTATTATTAGTTTTTTATAAAATTTCTCTTTAAGAATTATCTCTGAAAAGTGTGTGTGACAATTTCTTTTATAAATAGTATTTATAATATTTATAAGTGGATAAATATCATCATTTTCCACATGTAATTGTCTCATTAAGAGCTTTACACTTCTTATTCTCAGAATCATCAGTGACTATAACAATAATATAGTAATTTGAATCCATTATAATTATTAAATTTCTTTTTTTATATACTTCTTGATCAATAATAATATGGAATTGTGGCTATAATGGTTAATTATATTATATTTTCTACTGAGCACAGTCATATTACTCTTGATATTTGCTACTATTATCAAGAGGTTCATAGAGAAACCTTAGATTTAGTGGCCTGGCCATGAGTTTAACCAATTTTTGGGGCATAAATAATATTCTAGACATGAATTTAGTGTTTTGTGATGTAAAACTGCCATATTTACTTTAATATCATCTTTTTTGAGACCTATCCCTCATAGTTAATCCTTATAATATTAATAAAGATATTTTCTGAAGAATATTATTTGAAGCAATATACTATTGAGGGATTTGGAATAAATTTCTATTGTCTAACTAGTGGCTTTTTTACATCATAGACTTGAAATTTATTGTTGGAGTTATTCTAGTATAAAGTGAATAATAATACAGTTTTTATTAATAAATTATTAATTACATAATTATTATTTCCTTAACAAAAATCAAAAATAAAATAAAAGATTATAAAAGTTAAAAATCTTTACTCAAAAAAATGTCTTTACTTTTTAGAAATTTTCCTTTATTTTTGACCTAATATGGCATAAATTACATTAAAACAACTTTTTCCAAAAAGCTGGGTTAACAAGTTATTTTGTATTCTTTAGTAGAATGAATTATGTTTCCATTCTTATCTAATGTCATCCATTAGAGAAAGCTAATCTGACTCTAGTACCTCAGAGTCAAGTATTGCAATTCAAACCAGCCCACCACCAAGGCGTTTAATTACCAAAGAACCCTTTAGAGGCTCAGCAGGTGAATTCAATCCAGTTCTTAGTCTAATTTACTTCAAATTGACGTGAAATAACTCCTACTAGAAGTGGAAGCAATTACCACATCAACTCGAATGGATCTGGACCAGGACATTCAAGTCATAAGTCAAGAAGACAAGAGTCTCAGCCCAGAGGAGAGGGACAAACGGAAGATTCCAGAACTTCCACCAGTTCCCAAAGCCTAGCAAGAACCTTTGACACTCTTATTGAGAGTCCAGAAGCTGACATAACTGCTATTACTGTTGTCATAACTGAGCCATTCCCAACAGGAAACAATAGAGATATATCAGTCTCAGTACAAGAACTGGTTTATGGCAGCAAAGCAACAGGAGTGGGAACCTCTGCCAAGTGTTTTGAAGGGCACAATGAACTCTTATCTTTAAGTGAAGAGGTTCATGGGCACAGAAAAGACCAAGGATCTTCTGAGGGGTTGGAAACCCATGTTTTGCAAAGTTCAAGTCCAAAAGATAAAAGCCTTGTTGAAAAACAAAAGCATGTTATCAGATGACTAGAAGAAGAAGTTGGCCCAGGGAAAGGACAACAGAGCAGTGGAAGGTCTTCAAGCCACTACAAGAAAGAATCTGCCTCAAAAAGTGCCAAACAATGACAAGCCAGCCCCAAAGAGAAATTTAAAGGGAAAGGGAAAGACCATGTGGAACAAGCCTTACCCGCACAATTACAGAATTCCAAAGAGAGGAAAGACAGCCATGGAAAATATGTTCAATATGGAAAGAACTCTGATGAAATTTTCAAGGAGGAGGAAAAAATGAACCAACCATTTTCAAAGAAATAGACCTTGTAAGACTTGTAACTCAATTTGAAACTTGTAATAAAGAAATTTTTGCAAAGCTTAACAATTTTTAGTATATCCAAGAACATTTGGGTAGAGAAACTTTACAAGTAAAAGAGACAAAAAAGGAAATTATTTCTCTAGAAAATGTACATAAAGACAATATTTTGTCTTTTAGACAAATATTTGAGAGAATTGAGTCCAATCTCACCTTACTCAATTAACCAGATGACAATTCTATTTCTTTTATTACTCAACAGCTTCAAGAACTAAGAATATGTAACAACCACTCACCAGGGGTAAGGGTATTCATTAATAAACCCACTCAAACAGCTCAAATCAGCAGATCCACTATTTGCATCAGCATTCAGTTTGGGAAATCTTCCTTTCTGAAACATGCATACAGTCTGGTTCATCAATACAGCCTGTCAATACTTGTACAGGTTGGAATTACCCAATACAGTTTGGATACACCATTTTCAAACTGTATGATCACTCAATACCACCACACCTCTTTTACAGGCCCTGTACAGCTGTACAGGACCTGTATTGGCCAGACTAAATTTAATAATCATTTATTCTCATGAAAATTCTGTTTCTGGATCAGGGCTGGTGATTCTCACATATACCAGCCCCTCTTTCTCCCCTGGGGACTTTTCCCCAGTTAATTAATTTAGTTTAATTATTATTTTATGAATATTCTTATCCTTATTTTGGTTATTATATTTATTTAATATTTAATTAGTCTTTGCATTTTTTCTCTTTGCCTGTACAGTATGAGTTGGGTGGCCATATCCTTATTAACCCTTCTCTTTTCATTCTGACAGGTTGAAACAGTGGACTTGGCCTTGTTTGTGGTTGGATCTTCTATTTCTTACTCTTATTCCTTTGTTGCTGCTTTTCTTATATTTCTTGCATTAGTAATTCATCTCTCAACACTCTTAAGTGTATTCCTTCTTACCATATACTGAGCTCTCCATATGTGAGTCCCAGTTTACTGAGTGCCAGGCCCTCTTCACTTAGAAGATCCCCTGTGACAAAATACAAGTTCAAAACTTGGGAAATTATACTGGTCACACTGCAGCTCTTTCCCAATAACAATTGAAAGAAAGTCATAAAGTAAGACTTAAATTGAAAGAAGATATTCAACAAAGTATTAATAATATATCACTGAAAAATGGGTTTCCAAGACAGTCCACACCAATTCTTGAAAGAAATATGTTGAGCTTGAATAATGACTTAAATCATACAGCTCCAAGTAATGCAGAATTGGAAACTACCTGTCATTTCAAGAACATTTCCACACTAGAGGAATGGACAACCTTCAGTGGTGAAGGAGAATTCAATCAGATGGAATTTATAAAGACAATTGATATTCTTAGAAAAGTCTTTAGCATACCAGATGAATACATAAGTGCCATATCACACTCCTTATTTACGAAATGAGCAAATAAATGGTATTATAAAATGAGACAAGAAGATGGTAAAAACTCTTAGCCTTTGTGGAAAGAAAAAGTTATTTCCAAATGGGCAAATTATTCCTGGATATTTAAAGTGGAAAGCTCTTTTTAAGAAGCCATTTTTAGTATTGAGAGGGACAGGTTCATGTCCTGGTTTCTCAAACAGAAAGACAGATTAACTTCCCTCAATTCTGATATGTCTGAAGCAATGGTACATAAAATGATATTAAGAAAGTGTGGTGGTGGCCCTGAGCATGCTATGAGAAACAGATGTATTGAGCCTTGCTCTACAGAAAATTATATCAATGTCATAAAAGACATCACTACCAGAAAGAAAATTGGAAGAAATTGATAATTACCCCCAAAATACAATAAGTATGGTGGGAAAACAATTTCAAGCCCAGTTGAACCTCAAGACCAAGACCCTTTGAAATGTCATAAGTTTGGAAGTACATCTCATTTGGCTAGTTATTGTCTAAAAAGGAAAAGAATAAATGTGATAGAAATTGAACAAGCTGAAGAAACAGAAGAAAAGGATGATGTATCCTTACAGGAAAGTGATTTTGAACATTCTCAAGAAGAAGAACTTCCTGATCAACTTAGTGTAGAAAACATTAATGTATTTTTTGGAGTCACAGAAGTGCATACTCACCAATAAAAGTATAGTAATGAGTATATGGATCTCATACATGTGCAAGATGCTAAAATGCAGAAAGCCAAGCCTTCCAGAGGTAAAGGTTATAGAGCTGTATCATCTTTCATAACTAATATTGTGATAAATAACAAAGAAGCCAAGATACTTCTTGACTCAGGTTGCTTCTGCACATGTGTTAGCAAAGATTATCTTGACAAAATATATACCAATTGTGTCAGGGTGACCCTATGATATAGCTGTAAAATGATAATAAAAAGCTACAACTATGAGTGTGACACAAAAATAATGATTATGATTAGGTGAGTAGATGATGAAAAGGGCTATACTAAAAGAATTTAGTGATGGTGAGTGCTATTGATAGCTCTGGGTGAAGTTTTTACCTGTTGGTTTACAATACTAAACCCTACAATAATTACAATTTATAATTATACCTGTTTGATTCTAAGAGTACCACTTATTTAAGAAATTATACCACATAAGAATATTGAGAACAGGATGATTGATTGGCCTTCTGGTGAGGAAAAGCGTCCTTTCATCTTCTTCTGGGGTAGTGGGAGGTTGTTTGCCTCTGCACACAAACACAGAGTGAAATCTTTCACTACTGGGGGCTCTTTTGTGGTTCTAAACACTCAATAAAGACTGTAATTGGGTGGAATTGTCATTTTAGAACCACAAGCTGTCACTTTTACCCTATACAGGGTGAAGACTTTCACCAATGGAGCTTACAGGTGTGTTCTGGTGCTTCTGAGGCATTGGAAGCTGTACAGGACCTGTATGAACCCCTTGATTTGACTGAACTATGAGATATTGAAGTATGAACAAGATTCTTTGTCTATTTTACACCTCATAATCATACTTATGAGAAAGTATCGCACAGTAAAGCTGTATTGGTTTAAATGTGGGTGTTTGAACTTAAACCTGCTATGGCTTTGTCAGTTTTTAAGATATTGAGCTCAGAATTGGTTCATTGTGTAGCCCTGGATTAGATATACACAATGGTTCCTCATTTGGTATGGTTGACATTAAAAATGGCAAAGTTATGCCATGTTCAATTTTTATTTATCCAGATATATGATTATCTCAAAATCTGTATGGAACTTGTTTTGCCCATAAATTTTGTTCAAGATGGGATATGGGGAAATGGATGACGAGATCAGATAGCCCTGATTTTTCACTTTCTAAAGAGACCCCACTTTGGGTATCTCACACTAAAACTGTAGAAGCTGAATGGGAGGTGAATATTTTATTCACCCTTATTTGACCTTATTTTGGTGCTGGTGCAATTTAACTAGTACCATTGGATACCCTTATTGAGAGCTTTAATTTAAATACCAACTCAATGGGGTTCAGCCTCTTTCTTCAGATTTTAGATTAAAGGTGAAAATTAAGGTTCATGCTCAGCAACTGCTTTGAGCTTAAATAACTTTGTTATTCTTTGTCCTATGATTATGGGACTTGCATATTTGGAAAAAGGTGATTTTCCTCTTTCTTTTGATACCTTTTGAGTTTTTTTGGCTCAGCTCCATGTTCTGGTGGTATTTGTCTCTACCATTGGTTTATGGTATTCTGGAAGTCATGATTGTGCTCTGGCTTTAGTTCACAGGCTGACATACCCTCCCTCTAAAAACAGGCTCATCATTAATGAGAATTTCCTGCCTTTTTTGAGGTAATAATGTGGTTCATGTAGCCTTGATCCAACAAATTTCTTGTGGTCTACCCCTCCCTGTCTGGTGGTTTATGTGTCAAACCATCCAGATTTTTGGTTGTTGGTTTCCTTCTTTTGAAGTGGACTGAACCGATTTCCTTTGTTCCATGGTTCTTGAATTCAAAAAAATATTCCTCATTTGGGTTAGGTTCACTGTATGAATTATTTCCAAAGCCATTCCCCACACTATCAGAGTCAGATTCATGACCTTCTTGGTCTTTTCTTGTTTCTTTCTCTATTGCAAATATCTGTTCCCTGTCTTTGAAAATGGTTTCTGCATAGTGATTGGGTGATTTGCAGTTGTGAAATCCTGTTTTAATTTCAGATTCTTAATCATGAGTTTCTTTTACTTCCAGGGTTGGATTCTCCCTGTTATCACCAGTACTATTGTCAGGGTGACTCTATGATATAGCTTCAAAATGATAATAGAAGCTATAAGTCTGAGTGTGACCCAAAAATGATGATGATATTTAAAGTGAGAATATGAGTAAAAGGGCTATACTAAAATAATTTAGTGATGGTGAGTGCTGCTGATAGCCCTGGGTGCAGTTTTTGTCTGTTGTTTTACAATAAAAAACCCTACAATAATTAAACTTATCATTATACCTGTTAAATTCTAAGAGTACCACTTCTTTTAAGAAGTTATAACACGTAAGAATATCAAGAGCAGGATGCTGGATTTGCTTCCTGGTGAGGCAAAGCCTCCTTTTATCTTGTTCTGGGGTAGTGGGAGGTGGTTTACCTCTGCACACGACGACAGAGTGAAAGTTTTCACTACTGTGGGCTGGTTTGTGGTTCTATACACTCAATACAGGCTAGTATTGGGTTAAAATGTGGTTTTAGAACCACAAGTAGTCATTCTTACCCTATACAGGGTGACAATTTTCACCAATGGAGTTTACAGGTGTATTCAGGTGCTCCTGACGCGTAAGAAACTGTACAGAGCCTGTATGGACCTCTGTATTTGACTTAACTATGAGTTATTGAAGTATAAATAAGCTTCTGCGTCTGTTTGAAACCTCATAATCATACTTATGGGATAGTATCCCACTATAAGGCTGCATTGGCCAAACTGTGGGATTTCGACCTTAAAACAGCCATAACTTTGCCAGTTTTTGATATATCAACCTCAAAATTGGTTCGGTGTGTAGCCCTGAATGTGTTCTACACAATGGTATCTCATTTGATATGTTTATCATCAAAAATGGCAAAGTTATTCCATGTATAAGCCTTTTTGTACATATGTATGTTTTGGCCAAAAGCTGTATTGTGCTTGTTTGCCCATAACTTTTGTTTTAATTGAGATATGAGGAAATGGATGACACCATAGGATAGCCCTGATTGTTCTCCTTCCAAAACAGCCACACTTTAGGTATCTTACACTAAGACTGTAGAAGTTAGGTGAGAGGTGAATAATTTGTTCAACCTTATTTGGTCTAAATTTGACCATAACTTCTGTAATATTGGTGCTAGCCAAGTTTGGCTGGTACCATTGGATAGCCCTGGCTTAGAAATTCATTTTGCATACCCATTTGATGGGGTTAAGCCTCTTACTCTTTATTTCAGATGAGAGGTGAAAATTAAAGTTTATGCTTGGCAGTAACTTTGAGCATGAATAACTTTGTTGTTATTTTTCCTATGGCGATGGGACTTACATTTTCAAAAAGGGGTGAGTTTCCTCTTTCTTTTGATACCTCTTGAGCTAATTTTGCTCAGCTCCATGTTTTGGTGGTATCTTGGCTATACCATTGATTTATGGTATTTTGGCTGTCATGCTTGTGCTCTGGTTTTGAGTCACAGGCTGACAACTATGGGTATTGTATCTACCAATAGATGTTCCAATTCTTACTTCTTGCAAAGTCACTGATATTTAATCCAAGGTGAATTATTTGGAGCATCTTCATTTTACTGCATTCTCTAAGTATCCTGCTAGTTTGGTCAACAGTTTTTGATTTCTCATTTCTGTTGTTATGTGAGGCTCAATGGCTACTACCCTTTTTTGACTGTCTCAGACACCAATCCTATGGATTGTTTCCACTGTGTATCTATCATTTCCAAATAAAAGGGTTTTCTTCCATATCCATGTATCATTCATGTACTTTTAAGTTATTTGGCTCCTCCACCAAGGCCAGTTTCTTCTACCAGGAATATCTTTTATTTAAGTATAACATATAATAGCATTTCCTTTGAATTCTGTGTTCATTCTAGCTGTCATCCAGTAGTGTGGTATGCTTGAAACATCAATGAGGAGTCCATAAACATAGTCAATGAGCTCCATGTGATCAAATTCTCCTACACCAGAGAACGTTGGGCAGCTTGAGGCCTCTGAAAGCTTATTCAGTGCTTCCCTCTCTGTGAGCCTGTGAGGTATTTATAACATACCCATAAGTCCAAAAATGCCTTTATATACAGTTGATTTAGTCTTCAACAGACTTTTCAATTGAATTTAAAATAAAAAAAACATAAAATAAGTATAGCTTTTTTGTGATAAACGAGGTTATAAATATCATGTCATTTTTGGATTTTACACCAAAAATAACCTAGGGTACACCCATAGGGTGTTATACCCAAAAAGGCTTATTTCTTATGTTATTGGAAGATTTAAAAATATCAAAGTACTAATGTAGCTTCTCTTGACATTTTTTTTAAAATTGTTAACTTTAAGCTAAAATAAGCTTAAATTTACAGTTGCATAAGGTTTATGCAAACTTACCAAATTTTTAGTTAAAATTGAGGTGTTGTGTATATTTACTAAATTGGCTGAAGATTTTTCATACAGAATGTAAATCCTGCATGAGCTCAATTCAAAAGGCTTTAACGCCATAGTATGGCTTTAAATAAATAAAAGGGCGAAATTCATGCAAAAAGGTGGGACAAAGGAAAAAGACCAAACAGAGCTGGGGTACCCAACGTTTTGGATCTGCAAGGATTCAATTAAGGTTGTCCACCTGTATTGGAGGATCTTCACCCTTATTTAGGCTTTAAGATTAGACTTTGATCCAACCTTAAGGCTTAAACTGGTTTTAACCCAAGTTGGACAGGAATTTCAAGCTGCCAAAGGGTAAATCCCAATATGCAGGCTTGATATTAAAGTTTTTCAACCTTTCAAAGCTTAAATAAGCTCAAACCTTTAAGGGTACAAGCACTAAAACCTTATCCAAAGTTAAGGTTTGGTGTGTATTGCTATTTTACGTGGAAAAATAGCAATAACTTCAAAAATTCATTTAAAATCCAATTCTTAATGGATCTGCTTGACATTTTCACACAGCTTACAATTAAATATTATATATATATAAATTAAATTTTAAGTATCTTTCATAAATAGAATTCCTGGGTAATTAGCCTGAAAATTTACCTTTTTAATTACTCTTAAAGAAAATTAAGATTTCTTTAAAAATTAATTAAGAATTGAGTTTCAGATATTTCTGCTTGAAACTTTATTATTAAGTTTTTAATGTGATGAAATTTAGTATAAATCAACTTATTTTATATTAAAACTTGAAATAATTAACTTAAATGAGGATTAAAGTTACTTGAAGCTAAGAATAACCCTGGTAACTTTGAATTGGAATTAAAAATAAGTTAGCTTAAGTTAAGAACCTTACTTTTAAGCATGGTTTTTCAGTTTTGACCTGAGAACGCCCTCTAAATCCATTATGAATCATGAGAGCTGCTCTGTAGACATAAAAAGGGTGTTTTCATCACTGTTTTTGTCCATAATCAATTATCAATCAAATCATATTAGACATTTAAACAGGTAAAGTTTTATTATATAAAAAATCTTATGATTGAAATATTTCTTAAGTATTTTATTCTTTATAAATCTTAAAACTAAAGAATTTAAATCATAGAAATTAGATTATTGTTGTAATCACCTATAATATATTTTATTTTATAAGATTATTGTCTTTAAAATATCTTTCAAAATCCACATTTCCTCTCAAAAACTCTTTAATCATAATTTTATTATAAAAGTTTTTCAATGTTTAAAAATATTGCTTTTTGGTGTGGTTTTAACTTATAATAATTGTTTAATATAATAACTGTTGTATTTGACTTGTTGTATTAAATTTATATTAGAAGTAATCTTTCTCTAAAATACTATATCTTTTTTCATCTATTATTAGTTTTTTTATTTACAATTTCTCTATAAGAATTATTTCTTCACAGTGTGTTTTTTAATTCCTTTATAAATAATATTTATATATTATTTATAAGTGGTTCAAGATTTTTATTTTCCACATGTACTTGTCTCATTAAGAGCTTTACACATCTTATTGTTATAATTGTCAGTGACTGTAACAATAATAGCATAATTATAATTTATTGTCATTATTATATTTTTATTATTATTATTGTATATGATAATTATTAAATTTCTTTTTTTATATAATTACTTTTAATAATTATATTTCAATTATGGCTATAATATTTCACTATATTATATTTTTCTACTGAGGACAATCATAGTACTCTTGATATTGTTACTATTATCAAGGGTTTCATAGAGAAACCTTAAAATCTCTGAATAAGTCATGCTATATCCATCTTGGTATTGTGATGGGGATCTTGGTTTATTCTCCAACAAGGAAGCTGGTCTGATGTCTTCCTGGTTGTATGGACTAGCCAAAACATTGCCTTGCATTTGGGGTTTTATGTTTTGGAAGACATCGAATTTTTTTTAAATATCTTGATCCAGGTATTCCCTACTCCTTTTGCAGTGATTTGGCTCCTCCAAGACTTGATTTAGTCTTCCTTTTCTCTCTTTGGAGGCTTTACTTAATTCAGTATGGTCCTTTTTGTGAGCCTTTGAGATATGACCACATATCCAATAAGGTCACAAAAAAGAATAATAATAATTATACCTTTAATATAATTATATTAAAATTAATTAGAATAATTATACACTAAAAATAATTACTCAAATATACAAAAAATACCATAAATTGGTACTAAAATTGGTTTAACTTAGAAACCAATGAATGAACATGTGAAATAAATTATACCATTGGATTCCCCATGGAAAAATACACATATACCACTTTTATGGCATATCTGTAAAGTCAATATTTAAGGAATTATAAGGTATAATACCTTATAAAAACCATAAAACCTTATTTATCTCAGAAACTAATGAAACAACATGTAAAACAAACTGTACCAGTGGATTCCTCACAAACATCCACATATAAAACAATTAATAAGCTAATTCCCAAAATCAATACTTAAGGAATTATCCTGAATATATGCACTTTTTTGGTCAACGCATATATTCAGTGATCATAGCTAATATCTTCTAAAATATACATGATAGAATGATGAACCAAAAATAAAGTTACCACGTAATTACTGTAAGAACACAGATATGAACTTTATTTTACAAGTTATAAACAAGGTTAAAACCTATGATGAAATATTGATAAAATTCAACAGAGCTGTTGACCACTTTGTTGTGAAAGTGCTCCAAACTTAAAAAAAAGTACACAGTTGGATTCTACTAGTTCATTCGTGAAGAATGATGTAATTTTTATTATTAAATTCAGGGTATAACCCCCTGAAATCAAGGTTTGAAGTTTAAAATATTGAATTTCGACAGAAAAGATGAGTTACAAGAAAAATCATCAAAATTAGAGTTTTGATGATGTAATGAAAAGCTCTTGGCAGCATAATAAGGTTATGTCAGGCTATCAGAATTCACTCTCTGAATTGCTGTAGCGTGAAAACCTTAAAAGTTATTGAGGATCAAAGTTTGAGCTTAAATTGAGCTGTTATGATCACACACTGTAACCTTAAATTAAGTTTAACAGTCTTAATAGTGATAAAATTGGTGAATACTATTAGTTTATGATTAAAACTAATAAAATCCACGAAATTTGGGGTTCTGCCAAGCCTCTGATGTCATCACATTTAGAGTTATAGTGATAACTCTAAATAATGGTGTAATAATGATGTAATATGGTTTGATCATGATGTAATCACCCTCAAACCTTAAAATATTGATCAATTCCAGTGGATATGATCAGTACACGTCTACTAGAAGCCTGTTGGACTCTAGGAGGGAGGTATTTACTATAAATAGAGCTCTTTTTACTCTGTTTTCCCCTCAGACGCATCAAAAACATTAAATCAATTAAATCAAAGGTAATTTCTTTATTCTTTATATATAAAACTGTTATATTATTAAAGACCAAAGACCACCTTGCTATAATCATCTATTTTGACGTGATTAAATCATTTATTTAATTGTTTTTGTTAAAAATCTCTCTAAAACTCATTTCCACGTAAAAATACTGAATAGTTTGTAATTTTCTTTATTTTTATTGTAAATACAATTTGAAAAGGTTGTATTTATATTTTTTGGCGTAAAATACTTCAAAATTATTATATTAAGTGTTAAAAGTAGGTTATTTTCCCTTATTATAATAATTTCTCTATTATTACTCTTTTAATAATTCTTTAATTAATATAAATAGTATTTATATTAATTCATAACTTTAATATTAGTAATATTATTGTTATTAATTGTTTTTTATTAATAAAAAACAATTTTTTACGCCTTTATTATTTGTTGGTAACAATAATAAAGAGCTTTATAATATATTAATTATTTTATATTAATATATTATTTATAATATTATATTTTTATATCATATTAATTATATTATTATATTTATTTAATAATATAATAAATTTACGCCATAATAATAATATTTCTTGATTATTATTATTATTTTAATCTTATTTATTCATTTTATAAGGACATTCAGAGTACAATAAGTAATAAATTGGTAATTTTTACTTATTGTTTCATAGTCAAACCTTACATTTGGGGGCCTGGCCGTGATATTTACTTAAAAGACCTTTTAAAAGATTCTATTTGGGTTTATCCATAATAAATTATATTTATAATCATAAAATTATATAATAATTTTATATTTTATTGATTTTAAAAGCTATTGAGGCATTTGGAAAGCAATTGTACTGTCTTACACGTGGTTTTTCACATCCTTAGACTTGCAAGAACTTTCTTTGAGTGACTCTAGTGATTAAAAAAGATAATTTATAAATTAAAAATAATTTTTATTATAATTTAATTTCATAAGAATCATATTCATTTTTTATTTTATTCTTTAAAAATAAAAATATACATAAAAAATATTAAAAAATATTAAAAACCAATAAAAAAAGTTATTTTTATTCATTTTTATTCATTTCTTTATTTATTTCATTTTTTTTAAGATATAAAAGCAATTTCTACGTGGAAAATTGCCATATCTTGCCAAAAATAACACTTATTATAAAAAGACTTATATTTATTTGTCTTTTTTTTTTTTTTAGTGTTTGAAGATAACCCAACAGAAGACAACCAAACTACTGTTGAGAGATTGGTGGAAGAAACTTGTCAAAGTTCTCCTACACCAGTTATCACCAAAAGAAAGAAAGCTAAGAAATTAGACTTTCCAGGGCCCACCATTCAAGACTCTGAAGGTGAGCACCTATTTTTAAATTGCCATAAAAGAATTTTATTCTAAAAAACTTTTATTTTTTTTTCTTTAATTATGACTACCAGAAGAGGTTCCCAATACTCCATCCAATCAGATGGAGCTGGACTCAGAAGTAGAATTGATCCCTCAAAAGGGAAGAGAAAGGGCAATATCCCCAGTGGAACAGAATCCACACAAGGAAGTGCCTTATCCCAAAGGCAAGTCCCAGAAATGCCCATGATATCTGAGCCTGAATTGGAACTAAGTATGAGTAACTCAAACAGGTACAAATCACATTCAGAGGGCTCAGATAGACATCTACATGAGCCAGTACAAGAAGTATTACACAGTATACAAGGACAAAGACTGGGAAATGCTGCCTCAAATACACCAAGGAGTGATGAACTCCTGGCACATCCTGAAAAAGTTCCTCAAAGAGGAGGAGATAGTGAAATACTCCAATGGATGGAATCCACTGTCATCCAAACCTCAAATCAAAAAAATCAAGGATTATCATGCCAAAAAGAGGGAGGCAACCAAGGAAGAAGCCCCAGTAGCTTCTACCAGCAAGCCTCAAGCCAACCCACTTCCCCAAGAAGGGAAGAAGAACAAGAAAAAGCATTGGAGGAAACCATATTCCCCAAGCTACAGAATCCCAAGAATCCAAAAGGATGCCATGGACAATGTTTTCAACATGGCCAGAACCTTGATGGAATTCAAGGACAAGGAAGAGCAAAGAATGAGACAACCTCATTTCCCAAAGAAATAACCTTGTCCAAAGATGTTGTAAATACTTTAACAGAAATTAAAAATAGTATATTACCTCTAAAAGAAATTAAAGACAGTTTATTATCATTACAAGAAATAAATAACAATTTATCTTCTTTAACAAAAATTGTTGTACAAAACAAAAAAGAAATTGACAACACTAAGTTTATTGTTGAAAATAATAAACCAAAAAATTTAATTGACAATACTCAAAAATTAATACAAGGACAACAAGAATTGTATAAATACATAAAAGATATCAAAGACAAGACTTTGACAATCAATTATGATGTGAGTATTGACAATCTTACAGAAAAATTAAATAAATTAAGTATTTCTGTAGAAAAATTTGAAGAAAAGACTTCATCACACCAAAAATTACTTTTGGACCATGTGGAAA
Organism: Austropuccinia psidii; assembly: GCA_023105745.1. NCBI lineage: Eukaryota > Fungi > Basidiomycota > Pucciniomycetes > Pucciniales > Sphaerophragmiaceae > Austropuccinia > Austropuccinia psidii. The sequence continues at coordinate 199,094 of JALGQZ010000020.1, forward strand.
AAAGTGATGAAGCAAGAATGCATCTGAGAGATGATATTCAAAGTGAAATAAGGCTTATTACAGAAAAAATGGATAAGATTAATGAGGCTAATTTAAATATGCCAAAGTTATCAACACCATTTTCTCATATAAGAAGCCCTGTTAAAACAAAAGAAGAATTGTCAAATCCTTTCATAACAGACTTGAGTCATCAAGACAACAACCAAGTCTTAATGAAAGAAGCACCTCAATTGAAGGAATGGCCAACATTCACAGGAGAAGGTGAATATGACCACATGTCATTTATTAAAACAATTGACATGTTACAAGAAGACTATGCCATACCAGATGAATTAGTCACTGCAAGATTACATTCATTGTTTGAGAAATCTGCAAAAAGATGGTATTATGGCATAAGACAAACAAATGGTAAAAATACCTGGTCTTGGTGGAAACAAGAGATAATCACCAAGTGGGCAAATGATGCCTGGAGGTATAAGATAGAAAATGCATTTGAAACCTCTTTCTTTGACCCAGTGAAAGATAAACCTTTAACTTGGTTCTTAAAACAAGTTGAAAGGCTTAATGCACTGTACCCAGAAATGTCACAGAAGATGGTGCATATGAAAATACTTAAAAAATGTGGAGGGGAACTAGAACATGCCCTAAGAAGCAGGTGTATAGAACCATGCTCCACAGAAGAGTATATAAATGCACTAGAAGATATAGTGACAAGGACAAAAATTGGCAGGACTTGGAAAAAATTGGACATTAAAAGCCCAAATAAACCATTTATCAAAAAAGATAAATCAAAAGAATCCTTTAAGCCCATTACATCCAACAATAATGAGCAAAGAAAATGCCATAAATGTGGAGGTATTGGACACTTAGCCAATAATTGCCTTAAAAAAGCAAAGATTAATGAAATTGTGGAAACAGAAAACCACAATGACAAAGAAGAAGAATCTGACTCTGAAAAAGAGACAGAAGAGTCAGAGAGCTCTGAAAGTGATGAAATCAATATAATTAATGCACAAATTAATAATATTGATATAATTTATGAAGTACTGGATGTCAACTCAAACTTGCCACAAGTTGGAACATCTGACACAAACCTGACAAACATACAAGATGCCAAAATGTATAGAACCAAACCTGCAAGAGGAATGGGATATACAGCTGGAAAATCAAGTATAAGTATTGTTATGGTTGATAACCAAGAAGGAAAGATTAACTTGGATACAGGAGCATACTGCACTTGTGTTGGCAAAAGTTATCTAAAAACCATTGTCCCAGACTGGCAAGAAAAACTTATGCCAATACAAGGTGTCAAATTTAGTAGTGCAAGTGAAAGCATGAAGCCCCTTGGAATAATTGATTTAACACTAATTTTTCCTCATCCCTCACAATGTGTCAGAATCAAAGTAGAGTTTGTAGTAATGGACAACTGTACTAGTAATCATTTCATACTTGGAAATGACTACTTATCAATCTATGGTATAGATATCTCCAACCAAAAGGATAGATATTTTACCATAGGAGATAATAAAAGACAAAAGTTTGGATTCTTAAATAACAAAAAACAAATCACAGTTATTAAGAATGAGGAAAAAATTCCAGAAAAAGAACTTTTTATATCTGAACAACTCAAAGAGGCAGAATTCAATCAAGAATTAACAGAAAAAATGAAAGAAAAATTGATTGACCTCTTATTTAAGTATAAAAATGCCTTTGCAACTGACAAAGAGCCACTAGGTGCCATAATTGGACATGAAGTGGATATAATTCTTAATGTAGAAAAACCTTACCCACCTTTATTAAGAAGACCTGCTTATCCAGCCAGCCCAAGAGCTAGAGAAGCCTTAGAGGTGCACATTAAAGAATTAATGGACCTTGGAGTATTAAGAAAGGTTGGACATAATGAGCAAGTAGAAGTTACTACACCTGTCATTATAACTTGGCATAATGGAAAATCAAGGATGGTAGGAGACTTCAGAGCCCTGAATACCTATACCATTCCAGACAGATATCCAATACCCAGAATCCATGAAACATTGACCCAATTGTCACAAGCTAAGTTCATCACAGCTATGGATGCTCTTAAGGGTTTTCATCAAAATGTCTTAACAGACAATGCCAAGAAACTACTAAGGATAATAGTCCATTGTGGAATTTTTGAATACTTAAGAATGCCATTTGGGATAAAAAATGCACCTTCCCATTATCAAAGAATGATGAATACCATATTTCCTGAAGAATTATCAGAAGGATGGTTAATAATCTACATTGATGATATCATAGTTTGCTCAGAAACTTGGGAAAATCACCTTACAAGACTAGAAAGGGTACTACAGAAAATAGTCCAGGTAAATATGAAAATTTCATTGAAAAAATGTCATTTTGCATATAGTGAATTAAAAGCCCTAGGACATGTAGTATCTGGCCTTAGTCTAGGCATAGACAAAAATAAAGTAGCAGCAGTACTACTTAAACCAATGCCTCAAACCAAAAAAGAAATGCAATCATTTCTAGGATTTGCTGGTTACTATAGACAGCATATAAAGGACTTTGCAAAGATTGCTAAATCCTTGTATAAGCTATGTGACCAACAAACAGTCTATGAGATGACAGAAGAAAGAGTCAAGGCATATGAAGAATTGAAAAATTCCTTAACAAATGCCCCATTTCTTCTAATGCCAGATTGGAAACTACCCTTCAAACTGTACATTGATGCTTGTGGAGAAGGACTAGGTGCTGCACTTCACCAAACACAAATTATCAATGATAAACCAGTGGAAGGACCAATTTGTTTCATTTCAAGGCAGATAAAGCCAACAGAAGCAAGGTATGGAGCAAGCCAAATGGAATGCTTATGCCTAGTATGGGCTTTAGAAAAACTGCACTATTATTTGGATGGCACAGTATTTGATGTAATCACAGACTGTAATGCTGTGAAATCACTATTAAATATGAAGACTCCAAATAGACATATGCTGAGATGGCAAATTGCTATCCAAGAATATAGAGGAAATATGACTATTGTTCATAAATCTGGAAATATTCATAAAAATGCAGATGGTCTTAGCAGATGGGCTCTAGCAAATACCCCTGACAATCCAGCATGGGTACCACAAGAAGAGCACCATATAGAAGGAATATGTGTTACAGACATTGGCACAGAATTCTTTAACCAAGTTAAAGAAAGCTATAAGACAGACAAAAATTGCCATAGCTTAAGCCAACTTCTAATGAAAGACTGCAAAGATCCATCACTTTCATCAAAACTAGATGAAATATGGAAAAAGGCATATGATGAAGGAAGATTTCACCTCCTTGATGGAATCCTTTACCATAGAACAAAACAAACATGTGTTATGGCCTTAACAGATAGAACACTAATAAACACTATTTTACATGAGTGTCATGATAGTGTTGCATCTGGACATCTCTCAGAAGATAGGACACTAGAGAGGGTGAAAACCTGCTCTTGGTGGCCAAATTGGAAGAAAGATGTTGCAGAGTACTGCCAAACCTGTGACAGATGCCAAAAAGCCAACAGAGCCACAGGAAAGAAATTTGGAATGATGATCCAAATCCAAGAACCAAAATCCCCATGGGAAATAGTTCATATGGATTGGGTAACAGCTTTACCTCCAGGAGGAGACAGGAGTTATAATGCATGTCTAGTGTTAGTTGACAGGTACAGTAAAACTCCCATGTTCTTACCATGTCATAAAGATGACACAGCTATGGATACAGCCATAATGATATGGAATAAAGTCATTAGCCACACAGGCTTATTCCAAAATATTATAAGTGACAGAGACCCAAAGTTCACTTCAGCATTATGGACAAACCTCCATAACTTGTTTGGGACAAAGTTATCATTCTCAACAGCTTATCATCCTCAAACTGATGGTTTAGCAGAAAGAATGATACAGACCCTAGAGGATATGATCAGAAGATTCTTTGCTTATGGGCTAGAATTCAAAGATTATGATGGTTTTACCCATGATTGGTGCACACTAATACCAGCACTTGAACTGGCATATAAGACATCAATCCATTCTTCTACTGGCAAAACACCAGCAATGCTAGAGAAAGGTTGGAATCCAAGACTTCCTTATGATACCCTCAAAAGAGACTTAGTGGATATACATCCAACAGCAAGCAGTTTCAAGATAATGCTTGACAAAGCAAGACACCATGCAAACAGATGCATGCAAGATTCTTTTAAATATGCAAAAGAAAGATGGGATAAAAGTCATAAACCACCTGACTTCAAAATAGGGGACTTAGTTTTAGTATCAACCCTTAATTTCAATAACATAAAAGGCCCAAAGAAATTGAAAGATTCCTTTGCAGGACCATTTATGATAAAAGCACTTCATGGACCCAATGCTGTGCAATTAGAACTCACAGGTGAACTAATGAACAAACATCCAACTTTCCCTGTAAGTCTGATAAAACCTTACAGTTCAAGTGATAAGGAATTATTTCCACTAAGAAATAAACCCCCACTTGAAATTCCCCCCTTGGAAGAAGGAGAGGAAAAGAAAATAGTAAAAGTCCTTAAAGAAAGAAGGACAAGAAACAAAAAAGAAAGGGAATACCTTGTGAGGTATAGAAATTCTACTCAAGAAGATGAATGGCTACTTGAGAAAGATATAACAAATGCTGATAAGCTACTAAGAAGGTTCAGACATGAGAGAAAACCTGAAAAATAAAAAATTAGCATTATTGAGCTTCAAGACTAACAAAGTCTATTGAAGAGGTAGGACAGTGGATGATACCCTAATCACATATATCAGATTGTGGTACAATCTTTTTTGGTGGTAGGGAATGTGAGCCTTTGAGATATGACCACATATCCAATAAGGTCACAAAAGAGATTAATAATAATTATACCTTTAATATAATTATATTAAAATTAATTAGAATAATTATACACTAAAAATAATTACTCAAATATACAAAAAATACCATAAATTGGTACTAAAATTGGTTTAGCTTAAAAACCAATGAATGAACATGTAAAATAAATTATACCATTGGATTCCCCATGGAAAAATACACATATACCACTTTTATGGCATATCTGTAAAGTCAATATTTAAGGAATTATAAGGTATAATACCTTATAATAACCATAAAACCTTATTTATCTCAGAAACTAATGAAACAACATGTGAAACAAATTTACCAGTGGATTCCTCACAAAAATCCACATATAAAACAATTAATAAGCTAATTCCCAAAATCAATACTTAAGGAATTATCCTGAATATATGCACTTTTTTGGTCAACGCATATATTCAGTGATCATAGCTAATATCTTCTAAAATATACATGATAGAATGATGAACCAAAAATAAAGTTACCACGTAATTACTGTAGGAACACAGATATGAACTTTATTTTACAAGTTATAAACAAGGTTAAAACCTATGTTGAAATATTGATAAAAATCAACAGAGCTGTTGACCACTTTGTTGTGAAAGTGCTCCAAACTTAAAAAAAAGTACACAGTTGGATTCTACTAGTTCATTCGTGAAGAATGATGTAATTTTTATTATTAAATTCAGGGTATAACCCCCTGAAATCAAGGTTTGAAGTTTAAAATATTGAATTTCAACAGAAAAGATGAGTTACAAGAAAAATCATCAAAATTAGAGTTTTGATGATGTAATGAAAAGCTCTTGGAAGCATAATAAGGTTATGTCAGGCTATCAGAATTCACTCTCTGAATTGCTGTAGCGTGAAAACCTTAAAAGTTATTGAGGATCAAAGTTTGAGCTTAAATTGAGCTGTTATGATCACACACTGTAACCTTAAATTAAGTTTAACAGTCTTAATAGTGATAAAATTGGTGAATACTATTAGTTTATGATTAAAACTAATAAAATCCACGAAATTTGGGGTTCTGCCAAGCCTCTGATGTCATCACATTTAGAGTTATAGTGATAACTCTAAATAATGGTGTAATAATGATGTAATATGGTTTGATCATGATGTAATCACCCTCAAACCTTAAAATATTGATCAATTCCAGTGGATATGATCAGTACACGTCTACTAGAAGCCTTTTGGACTCTAGGAGGGAGGTATTTACTATAAATAGAGCTCTTTTTACTCTGTTTTCCCCTCAGACGCATCAAAAACATTAAATCAATTAAATAAAAGGTAATTTCTTTATTCTTTATATATAAAACTGTTATATTATTAAAGACCAAAGACCACCTTGCTATAATCATCTATTTTGACGTGATTAAATCATTTATTTAATTGTTTTTGTTAAAAATCTCTCTAAAACTCATTTCCACGTAAAAATACTGAATAGTTTGTAATTTTCTTTATTTTTATTGTAAATACAATTTGAAAAGGTTGTATTTATATTTTTTGGCGTAAAATACTTCAAAATTATTATATTAAGTGTTAAAAGTAGGTTATTTTCCCTTATTATAATAATTTCTCTATTATTACTCTTTTAATAATTCTTTAATTAATATAAATAGTATTTATATTAATTCATAACTTTAATATTAGTAATATGATTGTTATTAATTGTTTTTTATTAATAAAAAACAATTTTTTACGCCTTTATTATTTGTTGGTAACAATAATAAAGAGCTTTATAATATATTAATTATTTTATATTAATATATTATTTATAATATTATATTTTTATATAATATTAATTATATTATTATATTTATTTAATAATATAATAAATTTACGCCATAATAATAATATTTCTTTATTATTATTATTATTTTAATCTTATTTATTCATTTTATAAGGACATTCAGAGTACAATAAGTAATAAATTGGTAATTTTTACTTATTGTTTCATAGTCAAACCTTACACTTTTCAAGTGTATTAATAGTTTTGGTTTGTGATGTATTGACCTCTTGTAGCTTTGAAATAATTTCATGGAGTCTTTCAAACTCTTTTTGAGTTTGTTCTACAAATTGGGAAAATTTCAACCTTAGAGTATTACTATGTATGGCACTCTGAGATATCACAACATTGTGTTTAATCTGAGTGGAGATATCATTCCTTATTTTAGGGCTGCTAGCTTCATTAGAAGTATTTACAACTTTTTGATGTTTTTCTTACTTCTTTCAGCAGGTCCAGCAATTTCTGGATCATAGGGTCTGACTCTTTCTGCCTCTGGTTGAAAGAAGTCTTGTTGCCCTATGATCCTCTGCCTATCCAGTATATTACTTGGGATTGGGAAGTATGGTGACTCTTGGCCACTGGTCTGCTGGTGCCTGAGTGGTGTGAATCCACTGAGAACTTTGGTTTGTTGACCACTCCTTGTAAGCTTGAAAGAGTCAGAGTATGATCTCCCTGGTTCTATTTCTCTTCTATGATAAGTTCTTTGAAGAATATCTCTTTGAGGGAAATCTTTTGAATACCTTCTACAAGTTCTTTCTAGTGGAACTCTAGGTTGAATTCCCTCTCCTCCATTCTCCTTTGGAGAAGCTCTTTGAAGATTTGATGGGTCAGAATAAACTTTTCTATGAAAGACATTCCTGGAGGTTTGCTTTTGAAAACCATCTTGAAAGGTGTAGGAACGTTCATTTTGCCATGTCTTATGACTTTGAACATCTTCAACCTCTCTGATTTCCAGGCCTCTATTCCTGCTGATGGTTAATTCTCTTTGTAAGGAATATTTCCTTGGAAATCCAAAGTCTCTGAAATGTGGTGGCAGTATTTCTGATTTTTAAAGTGAGAGTTTTGTCTAGTTGATTAAATACCTGTTTTGTTAAGAATCTATAGCTCAGTTTGGAAAAATTATTATTGAAACTATCAATAATAATTATCAAATCAACTTTCCACACCAATTTTGATGGCAGAGCTCAATTATAAGGGTTTCACTTGAAGAGAAATTCAAAAAATATATTCTTTTTATATAATAAAAAAGAATTAAGTAAAAGAAATAGGATTATATTTCTTTTAATAACTATTATTATCGAGATTATCAATAATAATGACTATTATCAATTTTTCCACACCAATTTGGGTAAATAAAGAAATTATTTTAAAAGTTTTTCCTTGGAGAAAAGTCCAAATAATATAATTTTTGTATATATTATTGAAGTAAGTTTAGAAAAAGCAATATGGTTTTATTTATTTTTAAATGGTTAGTATTATTGAAATTATCAATAATAATGATAAAAATCAAATTATTTATGCCAATTCTGGTAAAAACATGAATCATAATTGTATTTGTCCAAAACAATCTATCAAAATATACTTTGTATATATTATTATGAAAAAATCAGTAAAAGTAAAGGATATGATTATATATTATTTGTAGTATTATCATTGAAATTATCAATGATAATGATAATAATCAATTTTGCATGCAAATTTGTGTGAAAGGATGAGCTATAAGAGTTGTTCTCTAAGAATAACTCAAACAATATATACTTTGAATACATTATTCTGGAAAAAATAAAAAAAAATTGATTACATTTTTTTAGAAAATAGAGTATTGTAGAGATATAAAATATACATTCATAACTCTTCAAAATGATGAAAAAGATTTGTCCAGTTTTTTTGTTTTTTATTATGTTTTTGTTTGTTTTCTTTTTCAGTAAGAAAAATCAGAATAGACAAAACCACAAAATTAATCCCCTGTCACAGGGGCTCCAGTAGAAGCCAAGAGTGGCATAGCACTCCAGAATCAAGAGCTCACTTGGAGGGCTCCAAAAGAATGAAGAAATAACAAGGATTATATTTTTTTAAAGAATAATGAGAGTAAGGACAAGTATGCCAGAAATAAAAGAACAAGGAGGCCAAAGGCCAAAGATAATGAAGAAAGGCAAAAGCCAAAGGGCCAATAAAATGAATCCTCAATTCACTGTTTCAACCTGCCACAAAAAACAATGGAATTAGTAAAGGATATGACCACCAATATCTACTGAAAGGCAAAGAAGAATGGTTGAGAATGACTGACTTAAGATTATCAGTATTTAATTTAATAAATGAAAAGAAAATAAGGATAAAAAAATCCAATACATTAATTAACTGGGGAAAACATCCCCAGGGAAGAAAAGGTGGCCAGGATATATGAAAGGTTGAAGACTGTGTCTGGAGGGTTGATCACCCAGCTGTATTGACTGTTTTGGGTCAATTCATATCTGGCCATCTTGAGAATTGAACTGTTTGATGGAATTCCCACAGTGGAATATGAATTGGCCCGAAAGGGACAAGGTCATACAGGCTGCTTGAATACAGCCTCTTTAGACCAATTAAAATTTCCAAGGAATACTGAAGTACTTGATTTCTTGACAACTGATTGAAATATTGATAAACTCTTTAAATTCCCCTTGGAATAATCCTGAAAAGAAAATACAACCCAACTCCTGCAGGGCCAGGTGGTTGGGGTCCTCAAATTGTCTTCTGGTAACTGCCAGGGATTGCAAGACTGAATGACTGAAAAGTCTTCTTTCAAAATGGTTGATGGATTTGGGTACTTGAATTGAAAACACATTATTTGGTCCTTAAAACATCACCATTTGATTGCTGAGCAAAAATGGTGCATAATGGTATATTATACCATATATGCACCATGCCTGGAACCTTTGGTACAGGGTACCTTGGTGAAGGAGAGGTCTTCCGGTGAATTGAGGGCAGCTCTTTCCGGACCTGATCTGGTGGCCTCTGGTGGTTTTCAGAGGCCACAGGTTGGATGTGGACAAAATGTGGTTCTTGGCCAATTAGGTTCCTGGGGTCCTTTTTGGCCATTTTGGGATTGATGAGATTAGGGGCCAAAATTGGCTCAGGTGGGCCCACTTGTGGCTTGGGACCCACCTGGCCTTGGGGGCTAGTGGAATTCCCTCTTGGTCTCATTGTATTCAGGCCAAAAGGGGCCTAAGGGTCACACAGACTGTGGCCCATAGAGGGCATAGGGGGCCTAAATGGCCCAAAAAGGCCGCCATTTAGGCCTTAGAACCCATAAGCAAAGAGGTTAGGCCAAAGGCGCTGGTTATGGCTAGAGGGGCCAGAAGCCCCTGGAAGACAAGATGGACCCCCAGGCCCAAAACAAAGGTATCAGCCTGCGGGTTGGTGTGGTGGAGAATTGGCCAAAAGGGCCAATGGTTGCAGGATATTGACATGGCCAATTGGCCATGAAATGGGGTCAGGATAGATTTGCCATAAACACCCATTGGGGGTGATTACACATGGTTATGACAGTACCCCCCACCTTTAATTGTGAGCTCCTGAGCACCAAACCAAGGTAAAAGGCTTTTGAGGCTGTTGAGAAGGATTGGACATAGCGATTTCAGAGGTATTGAATCTGGAAAGAATTTTTATGACTTGTGTGAGGTTGCCTTATGAAATGAGGATTATTTGGTCTTATTTTGAAATTTGGATTTGGAAGTTTTGAAAAGTTGAGTTGACATAAAGATTTTGGAATTAAGATTATCAGAAAGAAAATTTTCAAAAAATATCAAGAAACATAAAAGGAAAATAAGAAAAGTAAATAAAAGGATATGAAATCTTGAGGGGAATTCCAATCTTAATCAAAAAAGTGGACAGCTGATTTGAATTGTCCAAGGACCTGGAAAACAAGATTTTATTCCAGGTACTCACAGAGTGGCAAAGGTGATTTTTTGAAAGATTGTAGACCCCTCAGGGAAGTGCACACCAGGTGAGGAACTTACTTTTGGTAGTTACCACTCCTGCCAGTGCCATGAAAAATAAAAATTTGCTGAAGGAATGATTTTGAAATGAAAGAACTTGGAAATTTAAAATAAAAGTGAATGCTTCATTTTCCCCAGTGAAAATGGCCATAAGGATTGAAATTGGTGTTGCAAGCTTGGCCAGAGTCCTGTGTCCAGAAATTAGACAAGTGCTCACAGAGTGGCCAAGGGGATTCATACAACAATAAGTGGTAGAGTAATTCTAAAGGTGCATACCAGGAGTGGGACTTACTTTTGGTAATTCCTCTCCCCACCAAGCACCATAAAATAATCAAGCTCTTGAAGAATTGGGTCCTGGCTTGTCAGGATATGAATAATGAAGATCCTTGATAGGTTCAGGGAAATTGTTGAGGTTTTAGGCTGGTTTGCATGTGGATCTTTCTGGGTATTGACTGAAACCTTTCCATTCCACAAAATACCATAATTTTCCTCCCTTGATCCAGGAATCCAGAATTTGAGAGACTTCCCATTCCTCTCCTTCTTCAATGATGATTGAAGGAGGAGGCTCTCGATGCCAATTTGAGATTTTTGATGTCTTGACTGGTTCAAGGAGGGAAATGTGGAAGCTTCAGGTGGTTAGCATGAGTACTGACTTCATTCAAGATTGGAGAAGGACCCAACCATCTTTCTGACAGTTTTTTTATGGGTCTAGTTGATTTGATGTTCTTGGAAGAAAGCCATACTATGTCACCAGGATAGAAAACAGCTGTAATTGATCTACTTTTATCTGCATACCTCTTAAACCTGTTTATGGCAAATTCAAGCTCTCTCTTGACATCTTGCGGTACGGATTGGATTTTGTTGATAACTTTCCAGCAGGAGTATCTTGAGTGATGTGAACTGAGTCACATTGTGGGTCTCTTCCATAAACAGTCAAAACCATTGATTTTGTTGTCAAAGAGTGATCAGAATTATTATAGGAAAATTCAGCCAGAGGGCGCCAGGTGTCCCAATCATCTTGATAATAACTGAAATACAACCAAAGGATGTTTATGCGTAATTGGGGCACCAACTTGCAATTGATCCTATGTAATGAAATTTAATTGCAATTTATTACAAAATTGAAGATTTGGACAAGTTTTGCATTGAGATTTTATGCCAAGTCTGTTGGAATTGAAATTGATTCTCCCTCTGTATATCCTTTCTTTTGCATTTTTTGCCAAATAAAAGTTGATGACCACTTTTTTCCTTTTTTTGGAAATGGTATTTTACGTCATTTTATTGTTTTTGACATTTTTTTATTTTTTTAATTTTTTCTGGTTTTTCTATATGTTTCTTCTTTTTTATTTTTTATTTTAAATTTTCTCAACTTTTAATTTTGAATTTTAATTTTTAATTTTTTTTTAGTTTGAATTTCAAATTTTTTATTTTTTATTTTCACCCCTTACTCTTCATTTTTGGTTTTTTTGGTTTTTTTTTAGATTATGCAAAAAAAATCACTCTTCTTTTTTAATTCAGGTAAGTAATTTCTTTTTGTTTTTTTCAAAACTCTAATTCTTTCTAATTTTATTTGAATGCTTTCATTCACCTCCAATATACTCCCACCCATCAACTTCCACCTCCAATTTACCCCCACCCATCACCATCTACCTCCAAAAACCCCCCAAAAAGACTCCTGGGAGGTTCCAGGGTTTAATCGACTTAAAACACTCCAAATCGATTCAGAAGCTTTTTTTCATTTTTTGATGTTAATGGCCTCCAGAGGCCATTAACATCATTTATTTAATTTTGTATTTTATTCATTTTTTTGATTAATTTACTAATTTTTATTTGTTTTCTTGTATTTTTTATCATACTTATGATTATTTTACTTTATTTTTATAATTTGATAATTATTACTGATTATTTTTTGTTTTGTATTCCTTTTTTTAAAACATGATTCATTACTGACCTGTTTTTTTTTGGTTTTTTCAAATCATCATCATAAATTACTGATGATTTTTCTTTTAATTTGATTTTTTTTAATCATAATAATCTGCTGCTGATGATTTTTTTATATATTTTTTTAATCATGAATCTGCTGATAGTTCTTTATTTATTTTTTTTAATCATCATCACAAATCACTAATGATTTTATTTTATTTCATATATTTTTTTAATCATAATGAATCACTGATGTTTTTTTTTAATCATAACCATCTTTATGATTATTTTTTTTGTTTTTTTAATCATCATCATTACTGACCTCCTTTTTTTTCTAATCATCATCATGAATAACTGTTTTCTTTTTGAATCATAATCAGCTTTATGATTTTTTCCCCTTTTTTTTCATCATTATTATTACTGACATCTTTTTTTTTATTTTATTTTTTAAATATTCCTCATGAATTTCTGATGATTATTTTCTTTTATTTTTATTTTTTTAAATAATAATCATGATTGATTTATGATAATTTTTTTTGAATGATTATCATTACTTACCTATCATTACTTTTTTATTTTTTACTTTTGTTTAATCTTCTTTGTTATTTGTTAATATAGTGGGGGATTATTTCTAAGGGTTTATTGTGCAATGTCATTCCATTTCAGCCCCCTTCCATCTTGTTTGAAATTCAAAAAAAACCTCCTCCTCCATCTCACTCTTCAAATAATTCTGATAATGTCATGGTTAGGAGTAAACCAGATTCAGCACATCATCAGAATGATTTGAATTATGTTGAAAGTACTATTGCTGCTCTTGATTTCATGGTTAGTACTAAACCAAATATAGAACATCATGAGGATAATGACACCAAATCAAGTAATAAAAGAAAACTCACCAAAAGCCAAAGAAAACGCATCCATGATTCAAAACAAATCATGTCTCAACTTGGGAATTCAAAAAAAAGAATATAAGAACTTTTCAACCATTTAAATTGACAAGAAATCAGCCAATGCGTCATGGCTAAAGCTTCCATAACTCAACACTCTACCCCATCCTTATGTACTAATAGATAAAACCAAAAAGCCCTTTTTACCTCTCATGATATATGAAATAACCCTTTTTGATAATTCTTCTGGACACTCTCAGCTTTTCCAAAACCTCATCATGACATTAATTTCCTTATCTCAAAATTGATCAGAAATCAAAATCAATAAGCAACTCCTAGGTAGTATTATGAAAGGTATCGCGTTTTGTCCTGGCTCAGATTCAGGAAAATCTGCAGGTATGTGATCTTTTTTGCCTGTTTTTTTAATAATTAATAGGTAATTTCAATATTCTTAGGTGTTTACTCCAGAAAACCTGGTTTGACTCCTCATCAGACTGAACTTTATAACATGCAATGGACCAAAACTCAACAATAGGACAAATTTGTTTACTCAGGAATCTCCCATTTATAGAAATTTGCTGCAAATGAAAATTGTTCATTAATGGAAGCAGCCAAATTACCAAATTTCAGTCAAATAAAATTGACTTCTGCCAATCAAAAGGAAGAATTCAACTCTTTGACAAATGTCATTGTCACTCAAGATGGATTTTTCAATAAGCCACACCAAGATTTAAATTATCTCAATGCCTGGAATTATAATATATTTTCTTTTTTATCAAAAAAAGATTTCCATCCCCTTCCAACTGTCTTCACCCCCTCTGGACATGGCTTCCACTTCCCCAAATTGAAAATGGAGATCAATTTTTCACAAAACCTGGCATCATGGAAATTCTTTGGAAGAAATCAACAATGGTTCATAATACAACAAAGCCTCCTCCAGAAATTATCAATCAAGACAAAATAACTCATTTTGTATTTTCTTTTTGAATCAACCATAAATTATTTAATGTAGCTGACAAATTCTTGAAAATGACACCCACTGAGATTAATTTTAAAGTCCATGGGTACTTTGAAACAAATATGATGGACCAAAAAAGAACAAAAAAATATTAAATGTAAATAGTTTTATTTTACCAATAACATTTTAGCTCCATTTTATGCCATTAAATTAAGTACATAAATCAATGGTCCTGATGAAAATTACAATTGAATATTCTTCCATGCCAAACTTAGTGGTTCAAGGTTTTCACGCATATTTACCACATCTTCCCCAATGTAATTCTTTCCAAAGGTACTGCTCTAGTATCTGATTTACCCTCTCTGTCTTTCAATCAGTTTCTGGATGGTAAGGAGCTGACAGATCTCTTGAGATCTTGAGCTGCTGACAAATATTGGTCCAAAAGGAAGAAACAAAAAGTGAACCTATATCACTAACAATGCTTGAAGGAAGGCCATGTTTTTAATAGATATTCTTGATGAATAAATGGGCCAAATTAAGTTAAGTTATTGCAGACATGGTTTAAATAAAAAATTCCATTTTTGAGAAGCTGTCCACTACGAAAATAATTGAGTCAATAGAATTGGACAGTGGAAATTGGGTGATGAAATCCATTGAAAGGAAAATCCAAGGACCATTTGGAATTGGAAGAGGCTTGAGGATTACAAACTTCTTATTGTGGATATTCTTTTTTCTTGAACACTGTTCACAGGATGAGACATAATCCTTGATAGATTTAGTCATGCTGGACCAGTGGAAATCCCTCTTGACAAGCTTGAGGGTATTCTCTGGGCCAGGTTGTCCAGCAAGAGGAGGATCATGATGCTTTTGAAGAATTCTGAGTTGAATTGTGGGGTGATTGGGGACCACCACCGGATCTTTGAATAAACAAAGTTGGGAAGAGGAATCAAGAGAATAATCTTGAACAGATTTCCCTTTAACCAAATTCTTGAAGGATACCTCTGTACTGAGAGTCTTGCCATAAGTTATTCTGAATTGACTCAATCAAATTTGAAAAACAATCCACCTTGACTGAAAGAAATCTTGAGGGTTGAAGTTCATCTTGCTTGATGAGTTGTTGTGAATTCATTGGATTCTTTCTTATGAAGTCCTTCCCCCTCTCCAGATAAACGTTTTCCTGATGTGATAAGGCATCTGGAAGAGTCTCTACACAGCCAGGGCGGTAAGTGATAGAGAAATGGAATTCAGAAAAGAACTCAGCCCAGCAGGCTTGATGGCAAGTAAGCCCTTTTGAGGACATTAAGTATTGCAAGGAAGAGTTGTCAGTGAGAACTTCAAAAGGGGAAGAAAGGGAAAGAAGAAAAGCCCTCCAGCACTTGAGAGCCCAGACTATACCAAGGAGTTCCTTGTTATGAGTCTCATAGTTAACCTCTTCTGGAATAGGCTTGCTGCTATCAAATGCAATGGGATGTTTCCCTGAGTCAGAAACCTGACTAAGTACAGCACCCAAGGTATAATTGGATGCATTTGTCTCTAAAATGGTGGGTAGAGAAGGATTAGAGCTGTGGTGAAGCTGGCCAAGAGATTCCTCATTGATGTGAAAACGGCAATCTCTCTGGCGGAAACTGGTGAGTGAACTTATCTTCTTTGAATAATTATTGATGAAAAGGCAGTAGAAATTGGCAAAGACAAGGAATGATTGAAGAGACTTGAGGTGTCTTGGAGGAGGCCAATTGAGAATTTGCTGAACTTTTGCTTGGTGCATCTTGAGACCCCCAGAAGAAACAATGTAGCCTAAATACTCTACACTAGAAACATAAAATAGGCACTTTGAGGCCTTAGCAAAAAGGATATTGGCTTTGAGTCTGTGAAGAACAATGGACACATGAGTGACATATTCTTCCTCATATTTGGAAAAGAACATAATGTCATCCAAACAAAGCACAACCTAAATATCAAGAAGATAATAGAAAATAACATTAACAAGATTTTGAAAAGAGACAGGAGCATTGGTGAGCCCAAATGGCATACCCAAAAACTCATAACTGCCATATTTAGTTTTAAAAGCTGCCAAGTGTTCATCACCCTCCTTGATTCTGAGCAGGTTATATGCACCACACAAATGAATCTTGGAGAAGATAGAAGAACCATTAAAAACAGTGAGAAGCTGATTCATAGGAGGTACAGGATAGGTTTTCTTCCTATAGCAGCATTGAGTTTGCATTAATTAACCCACAAACAGAGGCCACCTTCTTTCTTTTTGAAAAAGAGGACTGGTGCCCCTGTTGAAGGAGAGCTTGTCCCAATGAAGCCTTCCTCTACATTATTTAAAATGTAGGCCCTGAGTTTATCTGACTCTTTGTTTGATAAAGAGTAGATCACCCCAACTGGAGGTAGAGGCCCTCCAGCTCAATAAGATGATCAATGTCAGCCTGTGCCTCAAAACCAGAGCACAAGCATGACAGCCAAATACCATAAACCAATGGTATAGCCAAGATACCACCAAAACATGGAGCTGAGCCAAATCAGCTCAAAAGGTATCAAACAAAAGAGGAAACTCACCCCTTTACAAATATACAAGTCCCATCATCATAGGACAAAGAATAACAAAGTTATTCCTGCTCAAAGTTGTTGCTGCGCATAAACCTTAATTTTCACCTCTCATCTGAAATACAGAGTAAGAGGCCTAAACCAATCAAATGGGTATGAAAAATGAAGCTCTAAGCCAGGGCTATCCAATGGTACCAACCAAACTGAGCTAGCACCAGTATTACAGAAGTTATGGTCAAATTCAGGCCAAATAAGGGTGAATAAAATATTCACCTCTCATCTAACTTCTGCAGTTTTAGTGTGACATACTTAAAGTGAGGTCTTTTTGGAAAGAGACCAATCAGGGCTATCTTATGGTGCCATTCATTTCCCCATATCTCACCTAGAACAAAAGTTATGAGGCAAACAAGCCCAATACAGCTTTTTGCCTAAAACATGCATATGTACAAAAATCTTGTACATAGGATAGCTTTGCCATATTTAATGATAGCCATACCAAATAAGGTACCACTGTGTAGATAACCTACCGGGCTACACACTAAACCAATTTTGAGGTTGATATCTCCAGAACTGACAAAGCTATGGCTACTTTAAGGTCAAATTCCCACAGTTTGGCCAATACAGCCTTACCATAGGATAATATCCCATAACCATGATTATGAGGTGTCAAACTGACAAAGAAGCTTGTTTCTACTTCAATACCTCATAGTTCATTCAATACGGGGGTCTCATACAGCTTCTGTACAGAATTATACGTGTCATACACGTCAGAATCAAGGTGTGTGGTCCCCACATAAAGGTTTTCACCCTGTATTGGTGAAAACTGCCCAGATGTGCTTTCAAAACCACATCTGAGCCCAATACAGGCTATACAGGCCTTTTTGTAAACCACAAGCCTGTCCTAGAGAGCGAAAAATCTTCACTTCCTCTACATGGAAAGGTCTAGCCACCTTTTCACCCCATTTCAGGATATAAAGGAGGCTTTTTACAGCCAGAAAAGCTCTCCTCATCCTGCTCTTAAATTCCTACATAGTAAACTGTCAAAAACAGTTTTACTCTTGGAAAATAATCAGGTTATACTTTAAATATTAGTACTTTAGCTCTTATTATAGTAACCCAACTGGTAAGACTGCACCCAGGGCTTTCAGCAGAACTCATCACCAGTATCTCTTGATAGTAAAGCCCTTTTATTTTCTTAAATGCCCTTATTATCTTTAAATATTTATTCTAAACCTTTGTTTCTGTGTCACAAACATAGTTAAAGCTGTAATTAGTCTATTTTTACACCTTTATCATAGTTTCATCCTGACATTTTGGGGGCTTGGCTGTGTTTTTTTGAAATTTTTGGAGTATATGACTCAGTTTTTTACTTATTTATTGCTTTCTGACAATTGTTTCTATGTTTTTAGGTGTTTTTTTTCTGAAATATATATCTATTATATATTTTATATTGTTAATTGGTGTATATACCATTTTATACTCATATTATAAGAGTATTTGTCACGTGGCTAATAACCACAAGACCTTTATTTTTGGCCTGTTTTACATATAAAAACACTTCAGCCATTGAGAAGTCCTGTATTTTTGACTAAATAAGGACACCTCTGACTGTAAAACCAACAGTTGAGGCGTGGTTAAGTGTATTGTTGACTCAATTACACTTATACAGAACCACTTCATACAGGTTGAAATTGAAAACCACAAGTCAATCTGGGGGATACTGGTACGCAAACAGTGTAACAGGTCACCAAAGTCTGTAATTCTGACAGGGAATTGTTAATTCAAGTACACTGTCACTATACAGGGAATATTGTAGTGATATAAAAAGCACAGAGGCCATTCTTAGACGTGCAAACAGCATTTTAAGAAGTCTTAACTGACATTAAGCCCTCCTTTTCCTGTTTTGATTCAGTGGAAGAAAACTATATCCCACTAGAGACCCAGTCACAGGCCAACACACCAATGACACCCTCAGAGCCAGAGGGAAGCAAGGGCAAAGGAAAGAGGCACAGTGAAGGCCTGATTACAGAAAATAAGTGGACACCAATAGCCACCCAGAGGAGTAGAAAACCACAAAACTCTGCGTCAATACAAGTTAAACCAACCTTGATAACTTGTACAGGGAAGATTACTATAATTAACCCAGTTGTAACCTCTAAAGGTAAATTGCCCAAATCAGCAGCCAACAAATTTGTACAAGGCACAGCCAAAGGTAAATACCCTAAGAACATAAAGTTTTTGACTGCTTGCAAACACTGATATGTCACCTGTACACCTCAGAGACCTTGGCTTCCAAAGGAACCAACCAGAGGACAGAGAAGGCTTGTCTAGGACCAGAACACCAGGAAGAGGACACCTTGGACACAGTGGTGGATGGCAAAAAAATGAGGTAGATAATATAAACCCTGCCATTCACACTCCAATTAAACAGGAACCTCAAACCAAAGAACTTGAAGGATATGGATCAAGTTCTTCAGCTCCACCAACTCCTCAAAGATCCATTTCAATGGAGCATGGACAACAAGAGGTTCAACCTAGCACCTCACTGGGCAGAACTTGGAGAAAGTTGCCACAAGATTTGTCTCAAAGAGATAGACTTCAAAGACCTTATGGTAATCACCAAAGGTTAGAATCTTAACAAGCAGTTCAGACTCCTGGAGGCGAGGGCAAACAGGATAAGGGAGAATCAAGCCACTATGCAAGCTATAGAAGAACAGCTGAACCAGCCAGGGCATACTCAGATTTCTTCAGGCTCACAAGAATCAGGCCAAATCAGCTCTCCAGTGGCTTCACACCATTCAGAAACCAACAGATCAGTGGACAAGAGTCACCATTCTTCACAATCCCAGGAGGTTTCCAGGAGAAGACAAGGATACAAGGGCAAAACCAAGACCACCTTCAGCCAGAGGAAGAGAGAGTCAGACCCAATGATCCAGAAGCTGTTGGATTTGGCAAAAGAAGTGCACAAGAGTCAGAATTAGTTGCAAATAACTCTAAAATCAGTAGTCCTATTAATGAAAATATTACCCCCACTCAGATTGAACATAGTGTTGTCACACGTGAGAGTAACCTAAAAAGTAACGCACTGTGGTTAAAAAAGTCCCAATATGCTGAGAAAACTCAAAAGCCGTTTTCAGAAATTGAAGAAAGCCATGAGAGGATGAAAATATTGGCAGCCTCCATGGAGAAAATTGTAAAAACCTTCAAGAAGGACATGCTCAATTGAGCAAATCCTCTGAAGAAACAAACAAAATACTGAATCTAGTCTTTGAAGAACAACACCACAGCAAAAGGGACAGGGATTGTCTGGATCAAAACATAAACAAGCTGTTTAATTTCTACCATAGCATGAAGCCCCAACCACAAGGCCATGTTATGGATAATCCACATCACCAGGATAAAATCAAACCAGATATCATGCTGATGAATAAGGCAAGATCTCCATCACAATACCAGGATGGAGATAATATGTCTTATTCAGAGAAGGAAGCCTTGAAACAGCTTCCTGACGCCTAAAGCTAGCCCAAATTCTGTAGAACTGGATAATATGATCACATGGAACTCATTGATTATATTGAACGACTCTCAATTGATGTACCAAGCATACCAGACTACTGGATTACTGCTAGACTTAATACAGCATTTAAAGGACATGCTAGTATATGGTATACAGAAATAAAATAAATCCATGGCAGAAGAAACTGGCCATGTTGGAAGAGTCAAATCATCCAAAAGTACAGAAATGGTACTTTGATATGGAAAAAGACCATGTCACTTGAAAATGAAAAATACTCTGTGGACAAAGATCCATATGAGTGGTGTCTCAGACAGTCTAAGGGACTTTAATACATTGACCCTCAAATGAATACTCAAATGAGGAATCACAAACCTCTGACACAAATGCCAGGAGAACTAGAGCATGCATTGAAATGCTAATGCAACCACAATTGCACTATAGACACCATTTCAAATACCATACAAGATGTAAGGAAAAGAACTAATATAGGGAAATACACCCCATATAAAAGCAGTGGTTTCAAAGAGAAACAACCTTTAAGGGTGGAATTTAAAGACAAGCCCAGAGAAAGGGTGGAAGAAGTGGCAAAGAAGAAAAATTCTTGTCAGAACTGTGGTTCAACAGACCACTATGCGAACACCTATCTGAAGGAAAAGAAAAAAGTCTATTCCATTGAGAAAGTCCCAGAGGAGGAATTCTCAACAGAGGATTCTCAATCAGACTCTATGGTTGATGCCATCAGAGAACGATCTGATGATGACAATGACGCAAGAGAAGAATTCCTAGTGGAATACTAAGAGGAAACCCCATTAGAAATCCAAGACATTAAGTTGGAAGCAGGCAGGCCACAAGATACTGCCAACAAAAATTTTTGCAAACACACACAACATGCACAAACCTTCCTGGTTAAACCAGCCAAAAGAATGGCATACATACATGGAACAGTAACAAAAATAACTGTTTGTATTGACAATGCTCAGCATCCATTGATCATTGAAAGTGGAAAATGCTGCTCCATAGTGGCCAGAAACTATCTGGACAACTACTTCTCAAACTGGGAAAGCCAGCTCTTTCCCACCAAGGCAAAGAACTTCAAGAGTGCATCAGGGAAGATGACTTCCATTGGAACAATTATCAAAGAGATAATTATACCACATAGGAAAGGTAACTTCAGACTCCACCCAGAGTTTGTTGTGCTTGCGGATTCCCACATCCAAGGGTTTTTGCTGGGAGCAGATTACCAGAGGATGTATGGGATAGATATTTACAATAGTAAAAACAGGCAAATTACCATTGGTACCAACAAGGAAAAGAAACTTTCACTTGATATATACCAAATATCTACCCAAGATCCTCTTGAAGATCTACTTAATTAATTCAGAGAGGGGCAGTTTAGCACTACCCTCACCAGTAGACAGAAACTAAGTTTACTGAAAATGCTGAGAAAGAATAGACCAGCATTTGACATTGGTGAAGAACCATTAGACAAGATTAGAGGCCATGATATAGAACTATATCTGGATGTGGAAAGACCTTTTCCACCCATTCTCAGGAGACCTCCTTACCCAGCAAGTCTGGAAACCAGGAAGGAAATTGAAAAACATATCAATGAACTCCTGGAAATGGATGGCATCAGAAAGATTGGACAAAATGAAATAGTGGAAATTACGACTCCTATCCTGATCACCTGGCATGATGGCAAGTCTAGGCTGTGTGGAGATTTTGGAGCTCTGAACAACTATACCAACGCTGGCAGGTACCCTATACCCAGGATACCTCATTCCTTAGACAAACTTGCAAAAGCCAAATACATAACCAAAATGGATTGTATTAAAGGCTTCCACCACAATGGAGTTAAACCAAACTCCATGAAATTACTCAGAATCATATGTCATATTGGCATATATGAGTACACCAGGATGGCATTTGGCATCAATAATGCACCAGCCAACTTCCAAAGGATGATGGAAACCATATTTCAAGAAGAAATATTGGAAGTATGGATGGTAGTATATATTAATGACATCATCATATACTCAGAGACTTGGGAAGACCATGTGTAATACATAGACAGAGTGATAAGTAAATGCACACCCATAAATCCAAAAATTTCACTTAAAAGGTGAAATTTTGGCCAACAAGGGCTACTAGCTCTAGGACATAAAGTCTCAGGTCTTAGTCTTCCAATTTACCAGAATAAAGTAGCAGGAGTACTGCAAAAGCCAGTACCAAGAAACATCAAAGAGATGCAATCTTTCCTTGGGTTTGCTAACTACTATCGAAACCACATCAAACATTACTCCCACATAACTAGTAGTTTATACAAGCTATGTTCAAAATATGTAGTTTTTGAAATTACAAAGGAAAGAAGGGATGCACATGAGAGGATCAAATATGAACTCACAAATGCAACTGTGCTCATCTTGCCTGACTTTGAACTACCATTCAAGTTATACATAGATGCAGCATATAGACAAGGCTTAGGAGCAGCCCTTTACCAGAGACAAATTGTAGATGGTGAACCAAGAGAGGGAGTAATATGTTACATCTCTAGGAAGCTGAAAGATTCAGAAGCCAGGTATGGGGCCACCCAGACTGAATGTCTATGCCTAGTCTGGGCTCTAGAGAAACTATATTATTGTTTGGAGGTTGCAGTCTTTGAAGTCTACACAGACTGCACAGCCTTGAAGTCCTTACTAAACATGAATACTACCAATAGAAACATGCTGAGGTGGCAAATAGGAATCCAAGAGTATAGAGGGAATATTACCATCATATACAAAGAGGGTAAAAGTCATGCCACAGCAGATGGCCTCAGCAGATGGCCACTGGATAATTCCAAAAGCAACCCAGCTTATGACAGTGAAGTAGCAACTAAAATTCCTATCCATTTCATGGAAATATACAGGAAGAAAAATGTCAGATTTTATAAGGTTTGACTATGAAACAATGAGTAAAAATTACTCATATTTTACTTATTGTACTATGAATGTCCTTATAAATGAAATAAATAAGATAAATTAATTATAATAATAAAGAATTATTATAATTATGGCCTAAAAATAATTATATTATCAATTAAATATGATAATATATTTTATATTATAAAGTATAATATGATAAAATGAATATATTAATATGAAATAGTTAATATATTTAATTGCACTTTATTATTGTTACAAACAAATAATAAAGGCATAAAAAATTGTTTTTTATTAATAAAAAACAATTAATAACAATAATATCACTAATATTAAAGTTATAAATTAATATAAATACTATTTATATTAATTAAAAAATTATTAAAGTAATAATAAAGAGAAAATAACCTACTTTTAATACTTAATATAATAATTTTGAAATCCTTTATGCCAAATAATGTAAATACAACTTATCCAAATTGTATTTACAATAAAAATAGAGAAAATTACAAATACTCTTGAATTTTACATGGAAATGAGATTTTAGAGAGATTTTTAGCAAAAACAATTAAATAAATGATTTAATCACATCAAAATTGATGATTATAATAAGATTATCTTTGGTCTTTAATAATATAAAATATTTATATATAAAGAATAAAGATATTACCATTTTATTTAATGGATTTAATGTTTTCGATGCGTCTGAGGGGAAAACACAGTAAAAAGAGCTCTATTTATAGTAAATACCTCCCTCCTAGTGTCCAACAGGCTTCTAGTAGACGTTTACTGATCATATCCACTGGAATTGATCAATATTTTAAGGTTTGGTGATGATTACATCATTATTACGCCATTATTTAGAGTTATCACTATAACTCTAAGTTTGATGACGTCAAAGGCTTCGCAGAACCCCAAAATTTGTTTATTTTATTAGTTTTAATCATAAACTAATGGTATTCACCGATTTTATCACTCATATGACTGTTAAGCTTAATTTAAGGTTACAGTGAGTGATCATAAATGATCAAATTAAGCTCAAACTTTGATCCTTAATAAATTTTAAGATTTAAATGCTACAGCAATTCAGAGAGTGAATTCTAATAGCTTGGAATAAACGTACTATGCTTCCAAGAGCATTTAATTACATCATCAAAACTCTATTTTTGATGATTTTTCTTGTAACTCATCTTTTCTGTCGAAATTTAATATTTTAAACTTCACACTATGATTTCAAGGGGTTATAACTTGAATATTATAATAAAAAATACATCATTCTTCACGAATGAACTAGTAGAATCCAACTGTCTACTTTTTTAAGTTTGGACCACTTTCACAACAAAGTCGTCAACAGCTCTGTTGATTTTAATCAATAATTCCTTACAGGTTTCAACCTTGTTTATAACTTGTGAAATAAACTTCATTTCTGTATTCCTACAGTAAGTAGATGATGAATTCATTTTTGGTTCATCACTCTATCATGCATATTTCAAGAGATATTAGCTAAAATCCTTGAATATATGCGTTGACCAAAAAAGTGCATATATTCAGGTTAATTCCTTAAGTATTGATTTTGAAGCTTAGCTTCTTAACTGTTTTATATGTGGTTTTTTATGGGGAATCCAATGGTACAATTTCTTTCACATGTTGTTTCATTGGTCTTTGAAATAAATAAGGATTTTTGTTTTTTATAAGGTATTATTACTTATCACTTATTAAATATTGACTTTACAGATATGCCATAAAGATGGTATATGTGTATTTTACCATGGGGAATCCAATGGTAAAATTTATTTTACATGTTGACTCATTGGTTTTTAAGTTAAAGCAAGTTTTATGCCAATTTATGGTATTTTTTTAGCTTTAAGGTAATTACTTTTAATGTATAATTATATTAAATATTTCTTGTGACCTTTTTGGGTATGTGGTCATATCTCCAAGGTTCACAGATTTTCTGAGTGGGCACCAGAAATTGGTTCCCCAGACAGTGAAAAAACTGACTCAGAAGGAACAGAAACTCCTATATTGGGAATAAGCTCCTCAGAACTGCATAATGAATTCTTCAATGCAGTGATGAAGACATATGCCAAACATAAACAATGTGACATATTGTCGCAACTCCTTCAAAAAAAGTACAGGAGACCAGAACTGGAGTCCCAGCTAGAGGAACCCTGGTTGAGGGACTATAAGGACAATAAATCTTTCCTTATACATGGCCTACTCTACCAT
Source organism: Austropuccinia psidii (assembly GCA_023105745.1). Taxonomy (NCBI): domain Eukaryota; kingdom Fungi; phylum Basidiomycota; class Pucciniomycetes; order Pucciniales; family Sphaerophragmiaceae; genus Austropuccinia; species Austropuccinia psidii. The sequence continues at coordinate 224,717 of JALGQZ010000020.1, forward strand.
AGAGAGAAGCACACTAGTGCACTCATAATAATAGACAGAGACCATATATCTTTGATCCTGTGGGAATGCCATGACTGCCCCTATATTGGACACATGAGTGAACGCCAACAAGGGCTACTAGCTCTAGGACATAAAGTCTCAGGTCTTAGTCTGGCAATTGACCAAAACAAAGTAGCAGGAGTACTGCAAAAGCCGGTACCAAGAAACATAAAAGAGATGCAATCTTTTCTTGGGCTTGCTAACTACTATCAAAACCACATCAAACATTTTTCCCACATAACTAGTAGTTTATACAAGTCATGTTCAAAATATTTAGTTTTTGAAATTCCAAAGAAAGAAGGGATGCATATGAGAGGCACAAATATGAAGTCACAAATGCACCTGGACTCATCTTGCCTGACTTTGAACTAACATTCAAGTTATACATAAATGCAGCATATAGACAAGGCTTATGTAAGATTAGACTATGAAACTGATGATAATATCACTATTAATCAACAGTAATATGTCTGTTCTTATGAAATATAATAATAAATTATTATTATAACCACAATTAAATAATTAAAGAATTATTTCTTTCACGTGTTAAACATTACTAGTGATTTTAACAGTGAGCAGTAATTGTCTACAAGAATCAATTACAAGAAGATTTTAATGATAAAACTTCTTTTATTAAAATAATAAAATTATTTTAATATATAATAATCTTTTGCAAGAATAATTATAAATATAATCCTTGAAATAAACGAGTTATTTGGAGAAAAACTTTAAGAATTAAGAATAAACCACGTACTAATATTCCAAAGAACTTATTGAAAGATAAGATAGAGGGTTTTGACATAGAATTGTGGATTTAAAGGATCAAAACCTATTTATAACAGTATTACAACAATATATAGTTGGATTCTATGATTTCACGTCTTTCTTATTGATTCTGAAAGATTCAAAACACTTAAGAATAGCTTTACTAATACTTACTTGAAGGTAATAGTGGCTTAAATGAATAATAAGATGATGACGTAGAAAAAACAGCAAGAGGAGGCCTCTTTTAAGTAAAAAACAGCTCAGAGAGGAGTGACATGGAGCAAACTGAAAAACAATTGAGTGAGAAAACAATAAACCCTTTTGGATTATTGATTGCATCATCTGTTGTCATGTAAGATTATCATAATTACTTAATTGATGCTTTTACATGACTACCAACCCCAATATGGTTAAGAATAAAAGGAGTAACATCTTTAAATCTTCTTTTATTCCAAATTAATCATTTATTTCTCAAAGTTATCAATGTTATTGGAAATTTCATCACAGGTTGTAATTACTGTAAATTTTTGAAGATTCAGTGTTTCACATAGAACAGTCAAAAATGGACTGTAAGTAAAAATTTTAATTTTACTAGTAAAACTGCAATTCTTTTTGGTTTCCCAATAGATAATACAATTCTCCATTGGTCCTGAAAGTTTCAGAAAGATTAATTAAGAATTTTAGTTTTAATGAGTTTTTGAAGTTTTTACCTCATTTCTATGTAGAATTGCAAATATCAGTGTTTAACTGGTTGCTATAAGGTAAAACAATGGATACAAGTCCAAAAAGGGTTTTAATTACTCTTTTGGGGTTTATCCATGGAAAATCATTAAGAATTGACATGGCTAAAGGAGTCTAAGTAGCTTGTTACCTCCTTGGCATGTCAAAATAGCAGGTTATTTGCTATTTTCTTAAGTTTTACAGTAGTTGTAACATGGTAACCAAGTTCCCAAAAGGTTTTAGTTTACCAATTAGGACAAGATCAGCCATGGATCCAAGCTTTGGAGCTGTTCATGCCTCTGAGGCCTCAGAAGTTGGGTACCCTGGCTCCCTTTGATGTCTTTTGTCCCCCTTGCTTAATTTTCACGTCAAAATAGAAATTTAAGCTTAGTGAGATATCCACTATGGGTGTACCAAAAGTCCATGTAAGAATACCATGATATTAAGTGCTCAAAACATGCATAACACTATTCTCAGTGTAAATGTAACATGGGATTTCTCACATTTCCATTATTTTGGCCTGAAATTAAGAAAAACAAAAAATTTCACAGATCTTTTATGTGGTATTGATGATGTGGTATTGAAGTGTTTTCCTTGTTACCAACTCAAAGATTTAGTTTGAGCTTATTCACTCTATGGAGCTACCCTAGGTGAATTTTTGTGTAGAATCCAAATCTGGCCTTAAATCTAAAGACGCAAAAAGATTAGAACAAGGTCTTGTTGAGAATAAGCTGAGCAGAATGGATAAAGACCATTTTGCTCAGTTCTCGTAAGATATTTATATACAACGGAGAGATAAGTACAACATATAACTATAGTGATCTCTAAGTGACTGGGTTGGTCGAAAAGGTAGGAGACCATGGCTAGTTCTGACTAGAGACATGGTTTTGACTAAAGTAAGTTTGAGCTAGTCTAGTCTAGGTAATGCTATAGACATCGTAGAGTTTGGTTAGACTTTAACACCCTCCCATGCTCGAAGCTGACAATCCAATTGTTTTGCAGTGAGCCGCATGTGTTGCCTTCGGAAGGGCCTTAGTAAGCAAATCGGCCAACATGTCCCTGCTTGGGATATAAAAGACACAAATGGTGCCCTCATCAAGAATTTGCCAACACCAGTGTAGGCAAAGTTTAATGTGACGGGTCCGGTGTTGATAAAGTGGGTTCTTTAGTAGCGCCAGCGCACCCTCATTATCACAAAACAGATTTGCGCTGATCGCCAACCAGCTCAAGCAACCAACACAAGTCTTGAAAGCAGTTGGATATGGAACGATACTCGGCCTCGGTTGAGGAGAGGGAAACCACCTCTTGTTTAGACGTCTTCCACCCAACCGGGCCATGAAGGAAGAGACAACTTCCGGAAAATGACCCTGATTCGTAGTTAGAGCCCCAGTCCGAGTCGCAGAAGGCTGATATAACAGAATTATCACCTACCCTTCCTAGAGTGATGCCCCATGTACTAGTTCCGCGCAAGTAACGAAGAACGTTCATGCTCTCGCCCAGGGTTATTCAGAAACTGAGAGAGACGAGAATCTTAGAAGGCAAGATCTGGACGCGTGCAGGTGACCAGATAATTAAGGAGTCCAACGGCCCTACAATAATTGATCGAGATTTCTTCAGAGGCCAGGCTACTAGATACTGGTTCCAGAGAGCTTGAGGGTACTTGAGGAGTTGAGGCGGGTTTGCAGTCATTCATCTTGAAGGTGTGTAAAAGTTTATCGATATAGAGTTCCTGGGTTAGAAAGATGAGACGAAGATTCCTATTCCTAGTAACTTTCATACCCAGAAGAAACTTGAGTTCTCCAAGGTCCTTCATATCAAAGGTGGAGTTGATCTCAGCTCGAAAGCTGTCAAGATTGGCACCGCCAATGACAAGGTCGTCCACATGAATGAAAACAAAGCAAGGATTGGCTGAGTCTTTCATGAAGAGACATGGGTCTGCCGCAGATGGCCAAAACCCAGCAGTCAGGAAGAAGGTTTTAATCTTCAAATACCAATTCCTTGGACTCTGGTGCAGCCCATACAACGATTTCTTAAGTCGAAGGCATAAATCACCACTCCCAGAGGGTTGATATCCTTCAGGAAGAGAGATATGGATTACCTCGTCGAGATCGCCATGAAGGAAGGCGGTCTTTACGTCCATTTGATGAAGATCCAAGTCCTTCTCAGCACAGTACCCAAGAAGGAAGCGAAGAGTCGCCAAGCAACCAGTGAAAGCAAATGTGTCGTGGAAGTCCAAACCCTCAACCTGAAGGAATCCCCGAACGCACAGCCGTGCTTTTTCCTCAAGAAGGTTGCCGTGGGCATCTGTCTTTTCCCTGAACACCCAAGTAGTGCTGAGAAGTCGAAGGTCACTTGCTCTAGCCACCTCCTCCAAGACCCCATGCCGTTCTAGACTGGCAAATTCCTTCTGAATAGCAAACATCCAAGCGTTTGCCTTAGGAGATGCCATGGCTTCCTTAAACGATCGAGGAGCGGTTTTGCTTACCGCTCCAGCAAAGCGGGAGGGAGGTTGGGATTGGCGCTTGCCCAAGACAATATTCTTGGAGGAGATGGTACTTTTGATATTGTTGGGCGCCTCATCGGGTACCAAGTCGAAAGTCCAGCCTTTTGGAACATTGGGTGGAGGTGAAGGATGTTGAGTAGGAGGACAGGTATCGTCCACAGGGCAAGGTTGTTCACCGAAAGAGGGAATTATTGGAGAAGTTGTTGAAGAAAGGGATTCATCCGGATAGGAAGAATGATGAGCGTTTTCAGTATTCGGTTTGTTGGGAGCAGACAAGAGAGGGACAGGAGATTCAGAAGAATCTTCTGTAGTCGAGTGAATAGAGGGAAATTCAGTGAGATTAGAGGGGGAGGAATGGTTGGAGACAACCTTCGGCCAGAAGGCTTCAGAATCCAGGAAAACACAGTCATGTGTAATGTAGATATTCTTACTATTAGGTTCAAACAGACAAAAATTTTTATGCCCGTCCTCAATCCCAATAAGCATGCAGCAGATACCAGTGGTGTCCACCTTTGACGTCCTGTTTGCTTTTGAACAATGCATTATTGCAGTACAGCCAAAAGGATGGAGGGTAGAAATATTTTGAGATTTAAGCGAATCCCAGAGACTGATAGGAGTCGAATAGGTGATTGATTAAGAACATAGGCAGCCATTGAGCATGCCTCTCCCCACCATTTGAGAGGTACCTTGTAGTCGCAAAGGAAGACTCTAATTCGTTCCAACAATGTACAATTACCCCGTTCAGAAACAGGATTTTGCTGGGGAGTATAAGGTGAAGTAGTCAAGTGTTTAATCCCCTTTGTCGAGAATAAGGAAGAGAATTTACGGTTGGCGAATTCTCCCCCATTGTCTGATACAACGGTTTTGATGGCGTTGGAGGTTTGATTCTCAACAAGAGTTTGGAATTTTAAAAAGAAATGGTAAGTGTCTTACTTTTCTTTCAAAAGGTAGACAAACCCCATGTGGGAGAAGCCATCTGTTAACTGAAAGATGTATCTATTTCCCCCACGCGAGATAGGAGTGATTGGTCCACAAAGGTCCATATGGATAACCTTGAGGGTTTGCGTCGGAATTGGAAAGGTCCCAGCGAAGGGAAGGCAATGGGATTTGGATAGTGAACAGGAGGTACAGTTTAGTTGAGAAAAATCGATGCCAGGGTGCATCTTTGAAGCCACTCATGCGCTTGGATGCCCTAGTCTCCTATGTATGGTGAGAGGATCACCAGAAATAGCTGAGCAAGCCAAGTTCGGAGAGGCAGTGTCAATGAGAAGTACATTGTTGTCAATATGAGCTTTCCATGTTTGTTGAGTAGATCGGCACCCCCTTTATAGCCCTTTAAGGTGGCACCATCATTAAGATAGGGACCAAGAGAGACCAACGTAGAAGTAACCGAAGGAACAAATAGGGCTTTGTGAATAAGGAGGCTCCCTATTGATGTCTTCAGGCATAAGGTCCCTTCAGACACAACTTCCATGCTGTTTCCATTAGCAGCTAGAAGAGTTTCTTTTGAGTGAGTAGTATTGAGGAAACCCCTATTGGTCGGGGCAATAGTGTTGGAGCAGCCACTGTCCAAAATAGGTTGCTCAGATAGGCTGATAGAAGAGTTACAGGCAGCTAATGCAATTCCTGTTCCAGGAGCGAGTTGATTGTTTCTGCGTTTGTGATAAGCCTCACGCTTCTCAGGATGGAGTTGGAAACATTCACTTTCAGAATGATTTGACAGGGGATTATGTTTCCATTTATGGAAGAGCTCTTTCTTTGCCTTGGCTCCTACTTTGAGAGCAACATTGTTGTCATCCTCAGTGCCTGACCTTTGAATTATATCGAGTTCAACCTCTTTGAAGACTTCCTCAACAGTAGGAATTTTAGTAGATACTTTGATGGAGTGAAAGACTGCTGTGGAGACATGTCTACAAGTTTCCGGCAACATTCTTAAGACATAGAATGCTAAAACTTGGGGCATGGTATCACCGGTAAATAAGGTAGGGGACAAGGTGCAAAGGAGTTTAAGGGTGGAGCGGAATGAGGAGGAGGAAGATGGAAATTTAATGCTGAATAGTTTTCCGAAGTTGGAAGCTATGTTCTCAGCAGATGAGGAGGCATAGTAGTCTTTGATGTTTTTCCATAGCGTTACTGGATCATTCTCATCTTTGGACACAAATTTGTCATAGTTTTCGTCATCTAGGTGACCAACTATGAAGTAGTAGACCATTTCGCTTTGTTTAAGCTTGATGGGATCTGTTTTCAAGGTACTTGAGTCTTTGTAAAGGATTCCTTTAAGGTTTCTCATACCTAAAGAAGAAACAATACCTGTATGCCATGTGACAAAGTTTGAGGTGGAGAGTTTTTCAAGATTTTTGATTTTGGTGAGTGTGATTGATGAATATGTGGAATTGCTCATGTTTGAGATTAGTAAGTTGATCCTAAACTTATTTCAGCAACGCTGGGCCCATAACCTAAAGACACAAAAAGATTATAAAAAGGTCTTGTTGAGAATAAGCTGAGCAGAATGGATTTCAAGAGAGCACACCTAAAGACGCAAAAAGATTAGAACAAGGTCTTGTTGAGAATAAGCTGAGCAGAATGGATAAAGACCATTTTGCTCAGTTCTCGTAAGATATCTATATACAACGGAGAGATAAGTACAACATATAACTATAGTGATCTCTAAGTGACTGGTTTGGCCGAAAAGGTAGGAGACCATGGCTAGTTCTGACTAAAGTAAGTTTGAGCTAGTCTAGTCTAGGTAATGCTATAGACATCGTAGAGCTCGGTTAGACTTTAACAAAATCCATGGATTTACTTACTCAATAAAAAGCTATTCATCTTTTCTGAAATCAAAACTGATGAATTTTGGATATATGCATGACTTATGAGTTATGCATAATTCAAAATTTCTTTTTAAGATAATTGTGGCCTATTTGGGTATGTAAAATATACCTCATGGCTCACAGCTTAGGAGCAGCCCTTTACCAGAGACAAATTGTAGATGGTGAACCAAGAGAGGGAGTAATATGTTACATCTCTAGGAAGCTGAAAGATTCAGAAGCCAGGTATGGGGTCACCCAGACTGAATGTCTATGCCTAGTCTGGGCTCTAGAGAAACTTCATTATTGTTTGGAGGTTGCAGTCTTTGAATTCTACACAGACTGCACAGCCTTGAAGTCTTTACTAAACATGAAGACTACAAATAGACACATTATGAGATGGCAAATAGCCATCCAGGAGTATAGAGGGAATATGACCATCATATACAAAGAAGGTAAAAGCCATAACAATGCAGATGGCCACTAGACAATGTCAAGAGAAATCCAGCTTTTGACCCTGAAGTCGCAGCCAATATCCCTATCCATTTCATGGAGATAGATAGGAAGAAGAACTTCAGATTCTCTGAATGGGCACCAGGAATTGGTACCTTTGACAGTGGAAACACTGATTCAGAAGTAACAGAAACTCCCATACTGTGAATAAGTTCCTCAGAACTGCACAATATATTTTTCAGTGCAGTATTAAAGTGATATGCCAAGCACAAACAGTGTGGCATCTTACTACAACCCCTTCAACAAAAATACAGCAGACCAGACCTGCAATCCCAGCTGGAAGATCCCTGGTTGAGGGCCTACCAGGATAACAAGTTCTTCCTTGTAGATGGCCTGCTTTACCACAGAGAAAAGCATACAAGTGCAGTCACAGTGGTAGACAGAGATAACATCTGCCTGATCCTGCAGGAATGCCATGACTGCCCCTATATGGGACACGTGAGTGAAGGCAGGACCAAAGAGAGGGTAGCAAGCACAGCTTGGTGGCCCAAGTGGGAAAAAAAGTTGAGTGAATACATCAACACTTGTGAAAGATGCCAAAAGGCAAATAGTAAACATGGGAAGAAGTATGGGTTACTTCAGCATATAGAAGAACCCAAACACCCATGGGAAACCATCAATATGGACTGGTTCACAGGACTTGTCCCAGGAGGCAAACAAAACTACAATTTCTGTTTAATCATAGTTGATAGGTTCAGCAAGAGTATGAGGTGCCTGACATGCCATAAAGAGGACATAGCCATGCATACTGCTCTGCTATTCTGGAATAACATCATATCTACCTGTGGAGTCCCTAAGATCATTATTAGTGATAGGGACCCAAAATTCACATCTGAATTTTGGACCAACTTGTATGACATACTTGACACCAAGCTTGCATTTCCACAGCTTACCATCCACAAACAGATGGCTTAGCTGAGGGATGATCCAGAAAATGTAAGACATCCTTAAAAGGTTCTGTTCCTATGGCATGGAATACAAGGACCATGAGGGATACACCCATGACTGGGTTATTGTCAGCCTGTGACTCAAAACCAGAGCACAAGCATGACAGCCAAAAATACCATAAACCAATGGTATAGCAAAGATACCACCAAAACATGGAGCTGAGCCAAATCAGCTCAAAAGGTATCAAAAGAAAGAGGAAACTCACCCCTTTACAAATATACAAGTCCTATCATCATAGGACAAATAATAACAAAGTTATTCCTGCTCAAAGTTGTTGCTGACCATAAACCTTAATTTTCACCTCTCATATGAAATACAGAGTAAGAGGCCTAACCCAATCAAATGGGTATGAAAGATGAAGCTCCAAGCCAGGGCTATCCAATGGTACCAGCCAAACTGAGCTAGCACCAATATTACTGGAGTTATGGTCAATTTCAGGCCAAATAAGGATGAACAAAACATTCACCTCTCATCTAACTTCTACATTTTTAGTGTGGGATACTTGAAGTGGGGTCTTTTTGGAAAGAGCACAATCAGGGCTATCTGATGGTGCCATCTACTTCTTCATATCTGAACTATAACAAAAGTTATGAGGCAAACAAGCTCAATACAGCTTTTTGCCCAAACCATGCCTATGTACACAAAACCTTGTACATGGGATAACTTTGTCATATTTAATGATAGCCATATCAAATTGGGTATCATTGTGTAGAGCTCATACAGGGCTATCCAATGAACCAACTCTGAGCATGATATCTCAAAAACCGGCAGAGGTATGGCCATTTGAAAGCTATAATCCCACAATATGACCAATACAGGTGTATTATGACAGGATACAAATGGACTCTGATTATGAGGTGTCAAACAGACAAAGAAGCATGTTAATACTTCAATACCTCATAAGTCAGTCAATACTGGGGTCCAATACAGTTTCTGTACAGCATTCTACACGTCATACACGTCAGAATCAGGCTGTGAGGTCCCCAGATGAAATTTTTCACCCTTTATTGGTGAAAACTGCCCAGATGTGGTTTCAAAAGCACATCTGGGCCCAATACAGGCTATAAAGGCTGTTTTCAAACCACAAGCCAGTCCTTGAGAGTGAACAATCTTCACTTCCTCTATGTGGAAAGGTCTAGCACCCTTCCCACCCCATTTCAGGATAAAAAACAGGCTTTTTCACAGCCAGAATTGTCTCCTCATCCTGCTCTTGAATACCCTACGTAGTAAACTGTCAAAAACAGTTTTACTCTTGGGTAATAGCCAGGTATACTCTTAATTTAAAATATTTTAGTCTTTATTATTGTAACCCAACAGGTAAAGCTGCATGCAGGGCTTTCAACAGCGCTCACCACCACTATATTCCTTATAGTAAAGCCCTCTTATTATTAACTTAAACCATCTTTAACTCTTATAAAAATATTTTAAATCCTTATTTACTGTCTCACAGTCATAGTTAAGAGTTGTAAATACTTTTTGATACTCTTATCATAGACTCAGCCTGACAGTTACCCTCCTACCAGCTGTCCAACTGGCTTATAAAACAAGTCAGCACTCCACCACAGGAAAAATACCTGCACTGGTAGAGAAAGGGTGGAATCCCCTGTTGCCTGTGTATCAATTGTAGAAGAATCTTCTGACCATCCACCCCACAGCCAAAGACTTCCATGATATGTGGAAAAGGGCTTATGACACAGCAGCCAGATGCATAGCTAAGGCCAAGGAATATAACAAGCAGAGGTGGGACAAGACACACATGGAACCTGACTTTAAGAAAGGGGACCAGGTGTTAGTGTCTACACTAAACTTTAATAATATCAAAGGACCTAAGAAAATGAGAGACTCATTTGTAGGGCCCTTCACTATCATTAAATTGATAGGGAAAAATGCAGTGGAAGTTAAACTCACAGAGGAATTTTCCAGGAAACACCCAGTCTTCCCAGTGAACTTAGTCAAGCCATACTTCCAGCCAGAGGAGAATAAATTCCCCTCCAAGAAGAAGAACCCCACACCACAAGAAATAGTGAAAGTGGAAGACTCCCCTGGCCCAGTGAAGAGAATAATTAAGGCCAGGAAGATCAGACTTAATGGCAAGGATCAGAGACAGTACTCCATCAGATTCATAAACCAGACAGCTGATAAAGACAAATGGTTGGCAGAAGATGCCATACCAGATGGGAACCTTTGTTTAAGGAGATTCAGAGCCTCTAGGAGGACTGAACAGTCTCATCAATGATGAGCCTTCTTTAGAGGGAGGGTATGTCAGCCTGTGACTCAAAACCAGAGCACAAGCATGACAGCCAAAAACCATAAACCAATGGTATAGCCAAGATACCGCCAGATCATGGAGCTGAGCCAAATCACCTCAAAAGGTATCAAAGAAAAGAGGAAACTCACCCCTTTACAAATATAAAAGTCCTATCATCATAGGACAAAGAATAACAAAGTTATTCCTGCTCAAAGTTGTTGCTGACCATAAACCTTAATTTTCACCTCTCATATGAAATACAGAGTAAGAGGCCTAAACCAATCAAATGGGTATGCAAAATGAAGCTCTAAGCCAGGGCTATCCAATGGTACAAACCAAACTGAGCTAGCACCAGTATCACAGAAGTTATGGTCAAATTCAGGCCAAATAAGGGTGAATAAAATATTCACCTCTCATCCAACTTCTACAGTTTTAGTGTGAGATACTTAAAGTGGGGCCTTTGTGGAAAGAGCACAATCAGGCCTATCTTATGGTGCCATTAATTTCCCCATATCTCACCTAGAACAAAAGTTATGAGGCAAACAAGCCCAATACAGCTTTTCGCCTAAAACATGCATATGTACAAAAATCTTGTACATAGGATAACTTTGCCATATTTAATGATAACCATACCAAATAAGGTACCATTGTGTATATCCAATACCGGGCTACACACTAAACTAATTTTGAGGTTAATATCTCAGAAACTGACAAAGCTATGGCTATTTTAAGGTCAAAATCCCACAGTTTGGCCAATACAGCTTTACCATAGGATGATATCCCATAACCATGATTATGAGGTGTCAAACTGACAAAGAAGCTTGTTTTTAATTAAATACCTCATAGTCCATTCAATACTGGTGTCCCATACAGGTTCTGTACAGCATTCTACGTGTCATACAAATCAGAATCGAGCTGTGTGGTCCCCAGATGAAGATTTTCACCCTGTATTGGTGAAAACTGCCAGATGCGGTTTCAAAACCACATCTGAGCCCAATAAAGGCTATACAGGCCTTTTGTAAGCCACAAGCCTGTCCTAGAGAGTGAAAAATCTTCACCTCCTCTACATGGAAAGGTCTAGCCACCTTTTCACCCCATTTCAGGATAAAAAGGAGGCTTTTCACAGCCAGAAAAGCATTCCTCATCCTGCTCTTGAATTCCTACATAGTAAACTGTCAAAAACAGTTTTACTCTTGGAAAATAATCAGGTTATACTATAAACCTTAGTACTTTAGCTCTTTTATAGTAACGCAACTGGTAAGACTGCACCCAGGGCTTTCAGCAGCAATCACCACCACTATCTCTTGATAATAAAGCCCTTTTATTTTATTAAATACCCTTATTATCTTTAAACCTTTCTTATAAGCCTTTTTTCTGTGTCAAAAACATAGTTAAAGCTCTAATTAGTGTATTTGTACACCTCTATCATATTTTTATCCTGACAATTACAGGTGCGGTGACAAGGAAGTTTTTCTGCTTTCATCTTGGAGAACACATCCAAATACTGGTGATAAGCAGAGGGAACAGCCTTCATCACAGTTTCTACTTCTTCTGGATTTTCCTGTTCATCCCACAACTCCTCCAGGGAGTCATGATAAGTCGAAGGGGGAAGGTCCATATTCCCAGAAAAGAGATTAAGTGAAGACACAGAATTATCTCCTCCAACATCTTGAATCTCTTTGAAGACTCCATCTCTAGAGGAAAGTAAATACGTATGGGAATTAAGGGAAGAATATGGACAGAAGATGGAAATGATGGTGTTCTAGAATCACCAACCGGAGTTGCACATGATTTGGGAGAATAAAAATAATTACTGCAAGAATTTAAAGGAGCATAATAGTCCTTACCATCAGCATTAAAGCTGATCAGCCCTTGCCTCCAATCAATGGATGGATTAAAATGATTAAGAAATTCAAAGCCCAAGATGAGGCCTTCTCCCTTGGGAGTATTAATGACTAAAAACTTCCATTCAAAGCTTGGGAAGGAAGGGAGCTCAACCATATATTTGGTATGGTGAGTCAAAAATAAGGAAGGGGACTCTGAGGAGTCCAGAATAATAGGAGGAATCTTCTCTTGGATCTTAGACATAGTCAAGAAGTATTTGTGAACAACCTGCTTTGCAATGAATGAGTTGGTAGCACCAGAATCAAGGAGAATACTGTAAAAAACATCAGGAAGAGTAGAAAAAACAAAGAATTTGAGAGAATTCTTGACACCAGTATTCAGAATGCACAATTTTGCTTTGGATGGAAAACAGTGAAGATCATTGAACACAACATGATATTCACTCAAGCTTTTCCATGGCTGATATATTTTCCTGATGGTTGGGCAAGCTGGTTTTGAGGTATTTTGAAACAAGATTCAAGACTATGCTTCCCACCAGAAGAGGTACATAATCCCTCCTTGATTCTTCTTTCTTTTTTAGAATTAATCAACTTGAAATCTTCCTTCAGCAAAGACAAGTGGGGCTTGTCCCTCTTCTGAAAATTCTTCTTCTTCTTTTGACTTGAGCTTGAAGAATTTGGAGGATGAGAAGAATTTGACTTTAAGGCTTCTGGCTTCTTCTCTCTATGATGACTCTTTTTCATTTCCTCTAATGGTACCTGGTATCAAGCTCTGGGGTAATATGCAATAAGTCTTGAAGAGAGTCAATTCTTGAAGGATGGGAGGCCAATTGATCCAAAATCCTGGATGGAAATCCCTTCTCAAAATGGTGGATGAGAGCCCTTTCACCCCAATCTCCAATTCCTGAAATCAAACTTCTGAAATTGGCAATGTATAAAGAAACATGTCCAATTTCCTTGATTATTAAGGCATCCAACTCTGCTTCAGCTTTTCTAACTTCATTTGGGTCCCCAAATAAAGTAAAGAGTTGAAATTCAAATAAATTCCAAGAATCAAAAAGGTGGCTTTGTTCTTGATTGGTGAGATTGGAAAGATAAGGCTCAATCAATTTTGCAGCCCTGGCAATAGGCAATGAAGTGGCATGAAGTAGCTTCTTTCTGTCTTGAGAGAAATTCTCCAGATCATTATAAAAAATTAATTGACAACACTGAATAAATCTTCCAACTTTGAAGGGCTGAGTCCCATCAAAGCATTCTGGTGCCCTCATGTATGGATTCTTGAAGGCTGGTGGTCTTGATTATTCAGAAGATGAAGCTGCTTGAAGATTGGCCATAATTTGAGTCATCTGATGCATGATGGCAAATGAGGATGGTCAAGACTGATGAGAGACAGGCTGTTTAGACTGGGATAGAGTTGGCCTCCCAGTACTTTGGGATGCCTCACAGGAGCAGGAACACCTTCAGTACCTTCGGACTCTTCCTCTTCACCATCTTCACCAGGACCTTTGAAGGTGGTCCTAGAAAGTCGTGGAAACCACTAACTACTCCTCAAAAAGAATTCAATCTTCTTGGACCTCTTCCTTCCTTCCGAATGGGGTCCGCTGTCTAATTGGTCCCTCAGTTGAGGAACTGCTGGAGTGCTTTCAAGAAGAGCTTTTGGAGTTGGAGTAATAAACGCTTGAGCTCTGGGCTGAGATCTGGTCTGTCTTGAAAGAGGTGAGTGTTGGATGGGCATGATTTTAGGATAAGAATGAGAATAAATGAATAATAAATCCAAATTTGAAGATGCAAAACTTGAGGCAAATCAACAGGAAACTTGAAGTCAAAATCAAAACCAAAATCAATGTCTTGAAGAAAATCAATGAATAAAAATGAAATATTGAGGTAAATAAATCAATCAATATCAAAATTAAATCAATAAGTCAAATCAATTAAGATCAAAAATCTTGCAGAAATCAATCAATAAAATCAATTATTGAGGCAAAATCAATTTATATCAAAATTCTTGATGTGAAAAATCAGAAAAATAAATGAAATGCTCAGGTCAATTAATATCCTTGAAGTCAATATCAATTTATGTCAAAAAATTAATCAAATTAAATCAAGTGAGTTATTTAAAAATCAAAATTATTGAATAATGAATCAATATGAATCTTGATGTGGAGATTTTGTCTGAAGAATCTTGATGTGAAGAATGTGTCTTAAGAATATTAATGATAAATTTGAAAATCAAATGAAAATTAGGATTAACATGAATTATGGATGAAACAAATCTGATGATTTGGGATAATATTTAAAAAGATAAACAGAAATAAAAATGGGTCAGCTTTCCATTTTCAAAATGAAGAATGAATGACAGAAAATTGGTTGATGACAATTAATAATAAAGTTCCTAAACATTAAAGAGTAATAATCTCAATGAAGTGAGTGAATGGAATTATAAAAGATAGAATGAACATAATGAAAGGAAATTATGAGTTAATTAGTATATTTCACAGGGGCTATAGGGGAAAAAAGAGTGGTGTAGAACTCAGCAATCAAGAACTCACTTGAAGGCTCCAAAAAAATAAAGAAATAACAAGGATTATATTTCTTCAAAGAATAATGAGAGTAAGGACAAGTATGCCAGAGATAAAATAAAAAATAACGCAATGGCCAAAGATAATAAAGAAAGGCAAAAGCCAAAGAGCCAATAAAATGAATTTTCAATTCACTGTTTCAACCTTCCAGAAAAAACAATGGAATTAGTAAATGATATGAACACCAATACCCACTGACAAGCAAAGCAGAAAGTTTTCAAATGACTGACTTAAGATTATAAGTATTGACTTGAATAAATGAAAAGAAAATAAGGATAAAAAAAATCCAATACATTGATTAACTAAGGAAAACATCCCCAGGGAAGAGAAGGTGGCCAGTATATGTGAAAGGTTGAAGACTGGTCATGGAAGGTTGATCACCCAGCTGTATTGACTGTTTTGGGTCAACTGTTTAATGGAATTCCCACAGTGGAACATGAATTCGCCCAAAAGGGCCAAGGTAATACAGGCTTCTTGAATACAGCCTGTTTGGACCAATTAAAGTTTCCAAGGAATACTGAAGTACTTGACTTCTTGAAAACTGATTAAATGATTGATAAACTGTTGAAATTCCCCTTGGAATAATCCTGAAAATAAAATACAACCCAGCTCCTGTAGGGCCAGGTGGTTGGGGTCCTCAAATTGTCTTCTGGTAACTGCCAGGAACTGCAAGATTGAATGACTGAAAAGCCTTCCTTTGAAATTGGTGATGGATTTGGGGACTTTAATTGAAAAGACGTAATTTGGTCCTTAAAACATCACCATTGGATTGCTGAGCAAAAATGGTGCATAATGGTATATTATATCATATATGCACCAGGCCTGGATCCTTTGGAAAGGAGTACATTGGTTAAGGAGAGGTCTTCCCCTTAATTGAGTGGAAGGCTTTCTGGACCTGAGCTGGTGGCCTCTGGTTGTTGAAAGTGGCCAATTTGGGTCCTGGGGTCCTTTGTGGCTATTTTGGGATTGATGAGAGTAGGGGCAAAATTGGTTCAGGTGGGCCCACTTGGCCTTGGGAGCTGGTGTATTGCCCCCTTGGCCCCTTTTTACCTCATTGGAGTTAGGCCAAAAGGGGCCTAAGGTTCCCATGGATCATGAACTGCGTGCTGTAGAGGCCGTAGGGGGCCTAACTGGCCCAAAAAGGACATTTAGGCCTTAGAACCCATAATAAAGGGGGTTGGGCCAAAGGCCCTGGTGAATAATAGAGGGGCCAGAAGCCCCTGGAAGACCAGATGGACCCCTAAGCCCAAAACAGAGGTATTCGCCTGGGGGTTGGTGAGGTGGAGGATTTGCCAAAAGGGCCAAGGGTTGCAGGGTATGGCCTGACGCCCTAAATGAGGTTTGGGGCCATAAGTGGTGTCAGGGTGAGTCTATGTAGTAGCTTAAAAATAGTAAATACAAGCTAGCACTATGACTGTGACACACAAAAAATAATTTTTTATAATAGTAAACAGGTTCTACTGTAATATGATAACAGTGGTGATGAATCTATTGAGAACCTGGGTTGCAATGATTTAATATCAATTGACTGTGAAAATCACTGCAATAATTAATTATTTTTAATTATATCAATATAATCCTAAGAGTACTACTGGTATAAGACAGTTTTACTATATAAGGATGTTAATTCATTATAAGATGAGTCTTTTCCAATGAGGAAAGACCTGCTTTTATCTCCTCTGAGGACTGTGAAAGACTGGTAGGCTCTTCACACGTCTACAGAGTGAACGTTTTCACTCTTTGGCTGGGTTGTGGTTCTGTACCATCAATTCTGACATCAGCATAGTCAGAACTGTGGTTTTTGGACCACAAATGATCATTCTGGATCAATACAGGGTGTATAAACTCTTCACAGGCCACTTCAGCACCATTGTGACGTGTCCAGAGTGTCTGGATGACTAATATTAGTCATTCTGGGCGGGTTTAAGCTTTAAACAACCATTATTTTAAGTATCAAGCCGGTACTGGTTGGTACAGGTTTGGTACAGACCAGTATTGGTCAAAATACTTCCAACCAAGATATCTTAATCAGTTTTTGAGATATCAAGAGTCCAAGAGCACAGAATTGAAGGGCTGAATGAGCTCTTCAATCTGATATTCTCCATGCTTACCCTTCTCTAAGATAGCAAAAGCTATAAGGACTTTAAGCTTTTGGATGTATTTTTGTACATCAGTATGAGGCTTCAAAACCTTCCAAGCCAGATATCTTCTCCAATTTAGAAGATATCTGTATTCCAATGATACAGTATTGTAGGGCTTTATTAGATCTACAGTTTGATATACAACACTTTACAGCTTTATGAATATATTCCAAAGATACAGGGGTTTCTTTATATGGTTAGTTTCAGAAATCCTGTATTTTGAGATGTAAACCTTTAAACCAAGATCCCTCTGTCAATTTGGAAGATAGAGGGGTCTAAGGTATCTCAAATTGAAGCTCTCACTCAGACCTTCAATTTGGCTGTACTTTTGTACAGTTTTGTACAAGCCCTCCTACACCTTTGAGGGGTTGTTGGTGAAAAAAGGTGGTATAATGGTATCTCCTGATTTAGGAGTGCTACAGATGAATAGAGGATACCATTGGATAGCTCTACCTTAGAGCTTCAAGAAAAAAACCATTTTGGTTGGGGTTTCATGAAATATGTTTAAGTTAGATTAGAGGCTAGAATAAGGGTTTTTGCTTATTTGGTCTTATCTTTGATAGGGCATATCTTTGTCCTTTCTTATTATATTTGAGGAGGTTTCCTCTGTATAATTTACTTGTATTGGATATAATTTTCCAATAATCCTCATACCATTACTTATGGTATGTTGGATGTCATGCTGGTGCTCTGTTTTGAGTCACAGGCTGACATACCCTCCCTTGAAAAAAGGCTCATCATTGATGAGACTCTTTCATCCTTATGGAGGCTCTTGATCCTTTCAAAAAAGAATCTTTATCTGAAAAATCATCCAGCTTTACCCATTGGCCTTTTTCTGGTGGTTTATTCCTTCTTTCTGTTAAATAATCCCTATTGGAATATCTTTTTATTTGATTGGGGTTGTCAGTTTCAAAGTAAAACTTTCTTTGTTTGTCTTGCCCAATTATCAAGTAACTCTCTAGGGAATTATGTATGCTTATGCCATAGATTCTATGGTACCCTGTACCCATTAAAAATCCATCAAACTTAGCATTTTCAAGTACCACAAATTCTTTGTGTAATCTGAGGTTTCCCATTTTGTGTGGTATTATAATTATTTTTTGGATTATTCCAAGTGACTTCATTTTGGCTGCAGCACTTTTAAAGCTTCTTGCTTTTGTTAAAAGTATCTCTGCATTCCACATTGGAAAGTGTCTGTCCAAGTATTCTTTGGCTACTACTGAGAAATTTGCTCCTGTGTCAAAAATCAAAGGATGCTTTTTATTTTCAATGTACACATCAAGCTTTGATTTTGCTCCATGAATAAAGGCCATACCAGTTTTGGGTACTTCCAAATACTCTTTAGCATCAATGGTTCTGCCACTTCTGTCTTCACCATTTTTGGGTTGAATGAGTTCTGGTTTCAAAGAGTTTCCTAGGACTGATTCTGTTTTCTCATCCTCATACTCTAATAAATATTGTTCAATAGGCTCTGATCCACTGTCTGAATCCTGTCTTAGCCCATTTCCCATGCTGTCAGAGTCATATTTGTACTCCATGTGTTCTTCTACTAACTCTTCCTCTATTGCAAATATTTTATTTTTTCCCTTGGGACAATTATTTGCATAGTGGTCAGGTGATCCACAGTTATGGCATGTGTTCCTTCTCCTTGGTGCTTCTTCACCATTAGTAAGTTTGAGGTCTTTTTCCATGAGTATCTTTGGTTTTTCTCTGCTATCATGTGACCTATAGGGTGAACTACTGCCAATTTATGTCTTTTTTCTGACATCTTGTATGACATTTGCTATGTCATCAATGCTGCTTATTTTGCTGCATCTGCAGTTTACTGCATGTTCTAAGTCTCCTGGAAGTTTTGTCAGAATCTTATGATTTCTCATCTCTATTGTCATGTTTGGATCAATATATTTGAGTATTTTGGTTTGTTTAAGACACCATTCACAAGGGTCTTTTTCTGTAGAGTATCTGTCACTCTCAAAAGAGATGGTTTTTTGCCAAATCCAAGTACCATTGCTGTACTTTTGTATTATTTGGTTTCTCCACCATGGCCAGCTTTTCCTACCATGTATCTCTTTCATTTCAGTGTACCATATACTTGCATGGCCTCTGAATGCAGTGTTGAGTCTTGTGGTGATCCAGTAGTCTGGTATCTTTTGTACATCAACAAAAAGTCCATTAATATAATCAATAAGCTCCATATGATCATATTCTCCAATTCCTGAGAATTTAGGCCAATTTACCACATCAGGTAATTGCTTCAATGCTTGTTTCTCAGAGTAACTGAGGTTCTCACCATCTTGGTAAATAGACTCAGACCTTAACTTTGGATCCTGGGATTCAGGAGCTTGGTTTTCTGATTCTTCCTCTTTTACTTTGGTGATTGGTTTATCATCTTGAGTTGTTTGAGGGAAGAAATTATCTTCTTTTTACTCCTTTTTATAGAGAAAATCCACTTCTTTTTCCAGGATTCCCTGTTGATATTCTCTTCTCACAGCTTGTTGTTCCTCTAGTATTGAGTTCAACTGTTTGTTTTTAGTTTCAAATTCTGCCCAGATTCTGGATAGATTTGTGTTCAAGTCTTCTATGACTGTTTCTTGGAAGGAATTTTCTTCCTTGAGTGTTTTCATTTCTGAAGTCACTTCTTGAACATGATCAAATGTCCAATCCATGAATTTACCCATGTTGGACCATATGAAACTACTACCTCTGCAATCTGTGGTTTCAAATTTTTGAGAAGGTATTTTATCATCAATAGGCTTAAGCTGAGGATCAATTGATTCTGAGCTAACACTATTGGTAGGTACAGTGTCTTTTAGGATTTGTGTTCCTCTTGGACTAATTTTATTCATTGTTTCATCAAAGTATCTGATTCTATCTTCTCCTTCCTGAAAGAATTCTTGTTTTCTACTAGGGCTCCATCTCCTCTGCTGGAGACCACCGGGGATGACTGGAGAGTCCTGGAAATATTGTCCTTTGGATTTCAAGTCCTGTAGCTGTTGGACTGATGTGGGAAAGATGGAATTTCTTCTTCCATACCTTGGTGTTCCTGAATCAGATTGGGCTCTTCCATATGCCAAGAATTCTCTATGGCTTGGATTTCTGTTTGATTCCCTCTGATTCAAGTCTCTTATGAGAGTATGAAATGGCTGTTGAAATTCCAACTTTTCATTTCTTCCAGAATCTTTTGGCAAGTAATAAGATTGACTCATATTTTTTGCCTCATTATTCCAATTTCCTCCAATGATACTCCCATGGTTAAGGTTTTGTTGTCCATACTCCATGTGGAAAAGTCTTTTAGGAGTACATGAATATGAGTTATTTTCCCTGCATCTGTCCAATTTTTTTGTTGGACTGGGCTGAATCTGGTTTGGGGTGGGACTTTGAGCAGGAGTTTCCTGATAATAAGTCCTTTGTTGGTTATTTGATCCAGAAGGGGGTGGCCTTCTCCCTCTGTTTCTTCTTTGCCTGATTTCTGGCTGATTTCTTGGGTATCCAAGATCTCTGGGAAATGGAGTTGCAATGTTAAAAAATGACAAAGGACAAAAATTCTGTATTTTCCAAGGTTTCTTTACCTTTGAAAGGCCCTTGGACTGATTTCTGCTTTATACTCTTTGGCAATTTGCTTGGGAGTTGGTACTGCCTCCTTGTCTTTGAGGCTGATACAGATGAAATTCACTGTGATTTTGTCTCAAATGGAATGTATTTTTTCCACTTTGAAAGAAAATGGAGAAGGTTTGTAATTCAATTTGAATAAACAAAATTTCCAATTCCTTACTGTTATTTCTTCTGAGTTTGGTTTGATATTTGAGTTTTAATTATTTATTATTATTATTATTTTATTTTTTATTTTTTGAAGAAATAACAGTTTTGTTTCACTTATTTTTATAAGTAAAGTATTTAATATTAAAAGTTTATATTATTAAACTCCAATATTATTGATAAGTTATTTACTTATTGAAATGAAAAAAGCAACTGTTAATAGTTACAATTTTTCTTTCTTTAGAGGAAAGAAAAGGGTCTATATCTTAATCATACAATAATTTTGTTGTATGATTAAGTTTTCTTTTGTTGTTATTTGATTCTTTATCAAATAAAACAAATTTCAATCAATTTCCTCCTCAGTTTAAGAAAGAACAGATTGTATTAAGTAATATTGATCTTGAATATTAAAGAATTAGAATAATGATGAACTTATTATTCAAATATTTATTGCTGGTTTCCCAATAAATATTTTAATTCAAACTAAATTTTACACAAAGTGACAAAAAATAATTGTATTTTTATTTGAATATACTATTTTTATATGAAAATATGTTTGAAAAATTTAATAATAATTACTAATTATTATTATTTTTTGTGAAAAATTGATAATAATGAGTTATTATTATTAAAACTTATTTCTTTTTTTTTTTTTTTTTTTTTTTTTTTTATTTAATAAAAAAAAATTGATGAATTTTTCCTCAACTTGAGTAGAAAGGATTCTTCTTCAATAATATTCAATTTGAATATTAAAGAATTGAAATAATGATAAAATTATTACTTAAATATTTATTGTTGGTTTACAATAAATATTATGATTTAAATTAATTTTACACAATTTGGTAAAAATTAATTATACTTTCTATTTAAATATACTATTTGTATATAAAAATAAGTTTGAGAAGTTAATAATAATTACTTATTATTATTAATTTTCGTGAAAATTGCAATTTAAAGATTTGAAGAGTATAAATACTCAAAAATAAAAAAATATATTATTTAATATATTTTGATAAAATATAATATATAAAAAATATATATTATATTTTTATAATATAAGAGATGAAAATTAGTTTAAAAATGAAAAAAAACTCGAAATCGTACTTACTTTTATAGTAAAAAATCTTCAAAAATAGTGAAAATGATCTAAAAATTGCCAAAATAGGTCCAGAATAGGTTAAAACAACGGCCAGGCCCCCAAAATGTCAGGGTGAGTCTATGTAGTAGCTTAAAAATAGTAAATACAAGCTAGCACTATGACTGTGACACACAAAAAATAATTTTTTATAATAGTAAACAGGTTCTACTGTAATATGATAACAGTGGTGATGAATCTATTGAGAACCTGGGTTGCAATGATTTAATATCAATTGAGTGTGAAAATCACTGCAATAATTAATTATTTTTAATTATATCAATATAATCCTAAGAGTACTACTGGTATAAGACAGTTTTACTACGTAAGGATGTTAATTCATTATAAGATGAGTCTTTTCCAGTGAGGAAAGACCTGCTTTTATCTCCTCTGAGGACTGTGAAAGACTGGTAGGCTCTTCACACGTCTACAGAGTGAAATTTTTCACTCTGGAGGCTGGGTTGTGGTTCTGTACCATCAATTCTGACATCAGCATAGTCAGAATTGTGGTTTTTGGACCACAAATGATCATTCTGGATCAATACAGGGTGTAAAGATTCTTCACAGGCCACTTCAGCACCATTGTGACGTGTCCAGAGTGTCTGGATGACTAATATTAGTCATTCTGGGCGGGTTTAAGCTTTAAACAACCATTATTTTAAGCATCAAGCCAGTACTGGTTGGTACAGGTTTGGTACAGACCAGTATTGGTCAAAATACTTCCAACCAAGATATCTTAATCAGTTTTTGAGATATCAAGAGTCCAAGAGCACAGAATTGAAGGGCTGAATGAGCTCTTCAATCTGATATTCTCCATGCTTACCCTTCTCTAAGATAGCAAAAGCTATAAGGACTTTAAGGTTTTGGATGTATTTTTGTACATCAGTATGAGGCTTCAAAACCTTCCAAGCCAGATATCTTCTCCAATTTAGAAGATATCTGTATTCCAATGATACAGTATTGTAGGGATTTATTAGATCTACAGTTTGATATACAACACTTTACAGCTTTATGAATATATTCCAAAGATACAGGGGTTTCTTTATATGGTTAGTTTCAGAAATCCTGTATTTTGAGATGTAAACCTTTAAACCAAGATCCCTCTGTCAATTTGGAAGATAGAGGGGTCTAAGGTATCTCAAATTGAAGCTCTCACTCAGACCTTCAATTTGGCTGTACTTTTGTACAGTTTTGTACAAGCACTCCTACACCTTTGAGGGGTTGTTGGTGAAAAAAGGTGGTATAATGGTATCTCCTGATTTAGGAGTGCTACAGATGAATAGAGGATACCATTGGATAGCTCTACCTTAGAGCTTCAAGAAAAACACCATTGTGGTTGGGGTTTCATGAAATATGTTTAAGTTAGATTAGAGGCTAGAATAAGAGTTTTTGCATATTTGGTCTTATCTTTGTCCTTTCTTATTATATTTGAGGAGTTTTCCTCTTTATAATTTACTTGTATTGGCTATATTTGTCCAATACTCCTCATACCATTACTTATGGTATGTTGGATGTCATGCTGGTGCTCGGTTTTGAGTCACAGGCTGACAAGTGGCCAGTGAAAGGTGATATGGCAAAAAGGCCATAAAACAAAAAATGGTCCAATTGTCCATAAAACTGATGACATGGCCAATTGGCCATAAAATGGGGTCAGGCTAGATTTGCCATAAACACCCATTGGGGGTTTGATTACACATGGTTGTGACGTCCCCTTCAGGACTTCTTATGATTTAAGAAAAGCTAAAATAAGAAAGAAAAGAAGTATAAAAACTCTAAAAGGATGAAAACAAGCTAAATGTTTGTCTAAAATTGGTACAAAACCAGGCCAGGCCCCCAAAATGTCAGGGTGGCTCTATGATATAGCTGTACAATGATAATAAAAAGCTATAACTATGAGTGTGGAAAGAAAATAATGATGATGAATAAGTGAGTAGATGATTCAAAGGGCTATACTAAAAGAATTTAGTGATGGTGAGTGCTATTGATATCCCTAGGTACACTGTTTATCTGTTTGTTTACAATACAAAGCCCTACAATAACTAAAATTATAATTATACCTGTTCAATTCTAAGGGTAACACTTCTTTATGAAGCTATACTATGTAATAATATTGAGAACAGGATGATTGATTGGCCCTCTGGTGAGGAAAGGTCTCCTTTTATCTTGTTCTAGGGTAGTGGCAGCTTGCTTTCCTCTGCACACAACCACAGACTGAAAACCTTCACTACTGTGGGCTGGTTTGAAGTTCTACACCCTCAATAAGGACTTTTATTGGGTGGAAATGTGGTTTTATAACAACAAGTTGTCATTTTTACCCTATACAGGGTGAGGATTTTCACCAATGGGGTTTACAGGTGTGTTCTGGTGCCTCTGAGGCGTCAGAAGCTGTACAGAACCTGTATGGACCCCTGTATTTGACTTAACTATGAGATATTGAAGTATAAACAAGATTCTTTGTCTATTTTACCCCGCATAATCATACATATGGGAACGTATCCCACAGTAGAGCTGTATTGGTCTAAATGTGGGGTTTTGACCTTAAAACTGCTATAGCTTTGGCAGTTTTTATGATATTGAGCTCAAAGTTGGTTCATTGTGAGGCCCTGGATGGGTCCTACACAATGGTATCTCATTTGGTATGGTTGAAAGTGAAAATGGCAAGGTTATGCCATGTTCAATGTTTAGTTATCCAGATGTATGATTATCTCAAAATCTGTATGGAACTTGTTTGGCCCATGCCTTTTGTTCTAGAGGGGGTATGGTGAAATGGATGATACCATCAGATAGCCCTGATTTTTCATTTTTCAAAGAGACCCCATTTTGTGTATCTCACACTAAACTTATAGAAGTTGTATGAGAAGTGAATATTTTATTCACCCTTGTTTGAACTTATTTTGGTCATAACTTCTATAGTTTTGGTGCTGGCTCAATTTGGCTAGTACCATTGAATACCCTGATTGAGATATTCAATTTAAAAACCCATTCAATGGGGTTCAGCCTCTTTCTCTGGATTTTACATGAGAGGTAAAAATTAAGGTTCATGCTCAGCAACTGCTTTGAGCTTGAATAACTTTGTTATTCTTTTTCCTAAGATTATGGGACTTGCATATTCGAAAGGGGTTATTTTCCTCTTTTGTTTGATACCTTTTGAGATTTTTCAGCTAAGATCCATGTTTTGGTGGTATTGTGCTCTACCATTAGTTTATGGTATTCTGGCAGTCATGCTTGTGCTCTGGATTTGAGTCACAGGCCAACAAATTGGCATGTGAAAATTAATGTCAAATGAAAGAATAAGATTCAGAAGTTCTAGCCAATATATGCATGCTTTGGGCATTCTTGATGCATCAATGATATTTCCTCACCCTGCACAAAGTATCAGACTGAAAGTTGAATTTTTTCTTATGAATAACTGAACTTCAAAAAATTTGATACTTGCAAATGATTATCTCAATATTTATTGTTATGATATCAATAATCATAAAGACAGATATTTCACTATAGGGGAAAATAAAAGACAAAAATTTGCTTTTCCTCTTAGAGAAGAAAGAAATAACTGTCATCAGACAAGTAAGAAATATCAATAAGGAAAATTTTGTGTCAGATCAATTAATTGAAGCACAAATTAGTCCTGAATTAACATTAAAAATGAAAGGAGACTTTATTGAAATTTATTTCAATATAGGGAAGCCTTTGCTTCTGAAAATAAACCACTAGGGGCCATTAAAGATCATGAAGTGTATATTATGATTAATTTGGAAAGACCTTCTCCTCCACTATTAATAAGACCAGCTTACCCAGCTAGCCCCAGGGCTAGAGAAGCATTGGAATCCCATTTCAATGAGATTATGAAACTGGGAGTCCTTCAAAAGGCTGGAAATAATGAGGAGGTAGAAGTCACAACCCCTGTAATCATTACTTGGCATATTTATTAATAAAAGATGGTTGGGGATTGCAGGGAATTGAATACCTAAAGTAGTCCAGACAGGTACCCAACTCCCAGAATCCATGAGACTTTAACTCATTTATCTCAAACAAGGTTTATCACTTTTATGGTTGCCTTTAAAGGTTTCCATCAGGATTTTTTGACATCTCATGCTAGAAAATTATGAAGAATAATTCATCATTGTGTTATTTATGAATACTTGAGGATGCCTTTTGGTATTAAAAATGCACCCTCTCATTATCAAAGAATGATGAATACAATTTTTCCACATGAGCTATCAGAGGGATGGTTAATCATCTATATTTATGACATTATTGTCAGTTCAGAAACAGGAAAATTGGATTTAGAGAGACTTTAATTAGTACTAAAGAAAATTCCCCAAGTGAGCATGAAAATATCTCTTAAAAAATGTAAGTTTAGGTTTCATGTGTTGAAAGCTCTAGGACATGTAGCTTCAGGACTAAGCCTTGGCGTTGATAAAAAAAAGTGGCTGCAGTCTTACTAAAACCAACACCCCAGAGAAAGAAAGGAATGATGTCTTTTTGAGAATTTGCCAGTTATTATAGGCAACACCTAAAGTATTTTGCAATCCCTGCCAGATGATTGAACAGAATTCATGACCAACAAACTGTCTTTGAAATGACACAAGAAAGGCTTTAATCATATGATAAGATCAAGTATTCCTTAACCAATGCACAATTATTATTGATTCCAGACTGAAAACTTCCTTTAAAGCTGTATATTGATGCATGCGGTTAAGGCTTAGGTGCAGCTTTTTATCAAGTTCAAATTGTCAATGACAAACCTTACTAAGGACCAATTTGTTTTATTTAAACGAAAATTAAACCTACAGAAGATAGATATGGAGCAAGCCAAATGGAGTGCCTTTTCCTTGTTTGTGCTTTGTAAAAATGTCATTATTATCTTGGTGGTAGTGTGTTTGAAGTCATTACTGATTTTAATGCAGTGAAATAACTTCCTAACATGAGAAATCTAAGCATACACATGTTAATATTGCAATTTGCTATACAGGATTATAGAGGCAATATGAATATAATAGATAATTCTTGGAATATTTAGAAGAATTCTGATGGCTTGAGTGGATGGGAATTATCCAATACACCTGATAATCCTGCTTATGTTTCTACAGATGCAGAACCTCAAATTCCCATTGAAGGAATTAATATCCCAGATGTATGGACAGAATTATTTGGAGAGGTTAGAGAAAGCTATAGGCCAGATACAAATTTTCATATTCTTGCTTCTCTACTTGTCAAAGATTTCAAATATATATCTTTGTATAATTTTTTGGATGATATGTGGAAAAAATCATATAAAAACAGCAGATTCCATTTATTTGAGGGTATATTATATAATAGCTTTAAACACACATGTGTAATGGTCTTGGGTAGTAAAAGTTTAATTAACACAATATTACTAGAGCTCCATGACAATATTTATTCTGGAAATTCTTTTGAAGACATGAAAATTGAAATAATTAAGACATATGCTTGGTGGCCATCTTGGAGAAAAGATGTCATTTAGTACTGTCACAGTTGTGACAGGTGCCAAAAGGCCAATCAAGCAACTGCTAAATTATTTGTTTTAATTATTCATATCCAAGAACCAACTACCTATGGTAAGTGGTTCATATCTTTTGGGTAAGTGCATTGCCACCTGGTGGTGACAAAGGTTACAAGGCATGTATTGTCATTCTAGACAGGTACAGCAAGACCCCTATCTTTTTTCCATTTCATAAAGATGACATAGCTATTGATACAGCTCTTTTAATTAAGAGCATACCAATATCTCATACTGGTCTCTTTAAAAATATTATTAGTGATAGAGAGTCAAAATTTAAATCAGCCCTATGGACAAATTTACATAAACCTTTGGGTACAAGCCTATCATTATCAACATCTTATCATCCACGAACAGATAGTTTAGCAGAGAGAATGATTGAGAACCTTGAGGACATTATCAGCAGATTTTGTGCTTTTGGCCTTTAGTTTAAAGATTCTAATGGCTTTACCCATGATTGGTGTACACTTATACCAGACTTGGATTTAGCCTACAAGACTTCTATACATGATTCAACAAGAAAGACTCTTGCAATGTTGGAAAAGGGAGGGAACCCTAGACTTCCAGTTGATACTTTGAAGAAAGATTTAGTTCATATTCATCCAGCTGCTTCAATATTTAAGCTATTTCTTGATAAAGTTAGGCATCATGCAAAGCAAAGCACGGCTGATACCTTTTAATATGCCAAACAAAAGGGGGATAAAAGTCATAAAGCCTCAGAATTCAAAGTGGGGGCTTTGGTGAAGTTTGTCTATGAAACTCTTGATAATAGTAACAATATTGAGAGTACTATGACTGTTCTCAGTAGAAAAATATAATATAACAAAATATTATAACCACAAATTAAATATAATTATTAAAATAATTATATTAAAAAACAAATTTAATCATTATTATATAATATAATAATAAAAAGGAATATTAATAAAATAAAATAGATTATTATTATATAATATAATAATAAAAAAATATCAATAATTATAATGAATTATAATTATTCTATTATTTTCATAGTCACTGACAGTTATAACAACAAGATGTGTAAAGCTCTTAATGAGACAATTAAATGTGGAAAATAGAAATATTTAGCCACTTATAAATAATATGAATATTCTTTATAAAAAGAAATTATAACACACACTGTGCAGATATAATTCTTATAAAAAGATTTTATATAAAAAAACTAAGAATAGATAAAAAAATATAGAATTTTAGAGAAAAACTTATTTATAATATATAATGAATACAACAAGTCAAATACAAGAGCTATTATATTAAGTAATCATTAAGCTTAAATACATCCCAAAAATCAATATTTTTGAAGATAAAACAACTTTTCATAATAAAAATATTATTTAAAGAGTTTTTAAGAGGAATTTGTGGATTTTAAAAGATATTTCAAGACAATTGTTTTATAAAATACAATTTATTATTGGTAATTACAACAATAATCTAACTTCTATGATTTCAATTCTTTAATTTAAGATTTATAAAGAATAAAATACTTAAGAAATACCTTAAAAATAAGATTTTATATATACTAAAACTTTACCTGTTTAAATGTCTAATATAATTGGATTGATTCAATTTATGAACAAAATCAGTGATGAATAAGCTCTTTTTATGTCTGCAGAACAGCTCTCATGATTCATAATGGATATAGATGGCGTGCTAAGGTCAAAACTGAAAAACCATGCTTAAAAATAAGGTTCTTAGCTTAAGGTAACTTATTTTTAATTCTAATTTAAAGTTACTGGTGTGATTCTTAACTCCAAGTAACTTTAACCCTCATTTAAGTTAATTATTTTAAGTTTTAATATAAGATAGGTTTATTTACATTACCCTTCATCACATGAACAACTTAAAAGTATAATTTCAAGTAAAAATCTCCCAAACTGAATTTTTATTGAATTTTTAAAGAAATCTTAATCTTCTCTAAGTACTATTAAAACAGTAATTTTCCAGGCTAATTTCCAATAAAACCTGCCTAAAACAGATACTTAAAATTTAATTTATACATAGATAACATTAAATTGTAAGTTGTGTGAAACATTCAAGCAAATCCATCAATATTTGGATTTTGAATGAATTTTTGAAGTTATTGCTATTTTTCCACATAAAAGAGCAATACACACTAAACCTTATCTTTTGATAAGGTTTCAATACTTTTAGCTTTTTAAGTTTTTTAATATTTGACAGGTCTCAAAACTTCAATTTCAAGCTTACATATTGGGATTTACCCTTTGGCAGCTTGAAATTCCTGTCCAAATTGGGATAAAGCCAGTTTAAGCTGAAACGTTTGATCAAAGTCTAATATTAAAGTTTAAATAAGGTTAAAAATACTTCAATAAAGGTGGAAAACCTTAATTGAAGCCTTGAAGATCTAAAAAGTTGGGTACCCCAGCTCTGGGTAGTCTTTTTCCTTTGTCCCACCTTTATGCATTGATTTTGCCCTTTTATTTATTTAAAGCCATAATATGGCCTTAAGCACTTTGATATAGAAGTCACGCAGGATTTACATTCTGTATGGCATATCCATAGCCAATCAAGTAAATATAGACAACACCTCAATTTTGACTAAAATCTTGGTAGGTTTTCATAAACCTTATGCAACTTTACAATTAAGCTTATTTAACCTTGAATTTGAAATTTTTAAAAAAATGTTAAGAAAGTTACATTAGTATTGTGAGATTCTTAAATCTTCCAATAACTTAAGAAATAAGCATTTTTGGGTATAACACCTTATGGGTGTACCCTAGGTTATTTTGGTGTAGAATCCAAAAATGACATAATAATTAAGACTTTGTTTATCCAAACAAAATTTATACTTATTTTTTGTTCTTTTTCATTTTAATTTCAACTGAAAAGTCTGTTCAAGACTAAATCAGCTGTATATAAAGTTATTTGTGGCCTTATGGGTATGTCATATTTACCTCACAGGCTCACATTCCCTACCACAATTCTCTTTAATAGTATACCCCCAAGTCAATTGGGGGATATCATCCACTGTCCAACCTCTCTACTTATACTTTCAAGTATGTAAAGCACATAATTCAGTTGTTTCATTGAGGAATTGGTCTTCTCTCATGTCTGAATCTTCTGAGAACCTTTTGGGAATCAGGTATCTTTTCTGCTACAATCCATTCATCTTCATGTTGTGGATTTTTGTAGCTGACCAAGTATTCTCTTTCATCTTTTGCCTTAAGTATTCTTTATTTGCAGACTTTTAGCACTTTTGTTCTCGTCACTCTGATCAAGTGGAGTTACTTCTAAGGGTGTTTCATTTCTCAAAGTAAATGATTCCCTATCACTTGAAGTGTAATGCTTTGACAGGATAACAGGAAAAGTTGGATGTTTGTTTTCCAATTCCCCTGTAAGTTCTACTTGTACTGCATTTTTCCCATGAAGGGCTTTAATAAAAAGTGGTCCTGAAAAGGAATATTTCAATTTCTTTGGGCCTTTAATATTATTCAAATTCAAGGTTGAAACTAGTATTAAGTCCCCTACTTTGAATTCTGTGGGTTTATGAATTTTATCCCATTTCTGTTTAGCATATTCAAAGGCATCATTCATTCTTTTATTTGCATGATGCCTTACTTTATCAAGCAATAACTTAAAGGTTGAAGCATTTGGATGAATATCAACCAAATGTTTCTTCAAAGTATCAACTGGAAGCTTAGGGTTCCATCCTTTTTCCAACATTGCAGGAGTTTTGCCTGTTGAAGCATGGATAGAAGTTTTGTAGGCTAATTCTAAAGCTGGTATAAGACTACACCAATCATGGGTAAAGCCATCAGAATCTTTAAGCTCCAGGCCATAAGCACAAAATGTTCTGATCATGTCCTCAGGGGTTTGAATCATTATTTCTGCTAGCCCATCTGTTTGTGAATGGTATGCTGTTGAGAATGATAGTTTTGTACCCAAGAGCCTATGTAAATTAGTCCATAAAGCTGATTTAAATTTTGTGTCTTTATAGCTAATGATATTTTTAAAGAGACTGATATGGGATATATCTCTGTTCCAAATCAAAAGAGCTGTATCCATAGCTGTGTCATCTTTATGAAATGGTAAAACAATTGTGGTCTTGCTATATCTGTCAACAATGACAAGACATGCATGGTAACTTTCATAACCTGCAGTTGGTAAGGCAGTTACCCAATCCATAGGAACCACTTCCATGGGGTACTTGGCTCTTGGATATGAATCATTGATCCAAACCTCTTACCAGTAGCCTTATTGGCATTTTGGCATCTATCACAATTATGAAAGTACTCAATGACATCTGTTTTCCAAGATGGCAACCAGGCACATGAATTAGTTCTTTCCATTGTTCTGTCTTCAGATAAATGTCCATAATAAATGTTATCATGGCATTCCAGTAGTTTTATGGTGATAAACATTCTACTACACAAGCCCATGACACATCTGTGTTTAGAACTATGATATAAGATGCCATCAAACAAATGGAATATTCCATTTTCATAAGATTTCTTCCAAATATCATCCAGAGACTTAGCCAGGTATGCATCTGTTCAATCTTTTTCAAGTAGAGCAGTAAGAATATGACAAGTCTTATCTTGCCTGTAGTTTTCTCTAACTTCTTCAAAGAATTGTGTCTTTACATCTGTGATGTTGATTCCTTCAATCAGAATTTTAGGTTCTGCACTTGTAGAAACACAGGCAGGATTGTCAGGTGGATTGGGTAATTCCCATATACTAAACCCATCAGCATTTTTGTGAATATCTCCAGCTTTATGTATTATATTTATATTGCCTCTATACTCCTGAATAGAAATCTGCCATCTTAACATGTGTCTGTTAGGAGTCTTCATGTTAAGAAGTGATTTTACTGAATTACAATCAGTAATTACTTCAAACACACTACAATCAAGATAATAATGAAGTTTCTCCAGGGCACAAACAAGGAAAAGGTACTCCATTTGGCTAGCTCCATATCTGGCCTCAGTAGGTTTGATTTGTCTTGAGATGAAACAAATTGGACCCACATAATGCTTGTCATTTAAAATTTTGATTTGATTAAGACCTGCACCTAGGCTTTCACAAATGCATCAATGTAAAGCTTTAAAGGAAGTTTCCAATCTGGAATCAATAATAATTGTTCATTAGTCAAGGCATACTTGATTTTTTCATATGCTTGAATTCTTTCCTGTGTCATCTCAAGGACAGTTTGTTGATCATAAATTTAGTACAATGATTTGGCATGGATTGCAAAATCTTTAAGGTGTTGTCTGTAATAACTGGCAAACCCTAAGAAAGACATCATTTCTTTTTTTTCTGGGGAATTTGTTTTGGTAAGACTGCAGCAACCTTGTTTTTATCAACACCAAGGCTCATTCCTGATACTACATGTCCTAGAGCACTCAGCTCATGAAACCAAAAAATTACATTTCTTAAGAGATATTTTCATGTTCACTTGAAGAATTTTCATAATTACTAATGAAAGTCACTCTAAATGCAATTTCCAGGTTCCTGAACAAATGATAATGTCATAAATACAAATGATTAACCATCCCTCTGATAATTCATGTGGGAAAATGGTATTCATCATTCTTTGGTAATGAGAGGGTGCATTTTTAATACCAAAAGGCATCCTCAAGTATTCATAAATACCACAATGAGCAATAATCCTCAATAATTTCCTAGCATGAGGTGTTAAAACATTCTGATGGAAACTTTTAAGAGAATCCATAGAAGTGATAAAACTTTCTTTGGATAATTGACTCAAAGTTTCATGGATTATAGGGATTGGATACCTGTCTGGAATAGTGTAGGTATTCAATGCTCTGAGATCACAAACAATCCTTGATTTATCATTATGCCAAGTAATAATTACAGGCATTGTGACTTCTACTTCTTCATTGTGCCCAACCTTTCCAAGAACTCCCAGCTTCCCTAGCTTATCAATATAACTTTCTAATTATTCTCCAGCCCTAGGGCTATCTGGGTAAGCTGGTTTTCTTAATAGTGGAGGGTAAGGTCTTTCCAAATTGAGCATAATGTCCACTTTATGGCCTTTGATAGCCCCAAGTGGTTCATTATCAGAAGCAAATGCCTCTCTGCATTGAAATAAAATTTCAATAAGTTCTTCCTTCATTTCCAATGTTAATTCAGTACTAATTTGTGCTTCAATTAATTGATCTGACACAAATGTTTCTTTATTAACATTCTTTACTTGTCTAATGACAGTTATTTCTCTTTTTTCTGGAGGAAAAGAAAATTTTTGCCTTTCATTTTCCCCTATAGTGAAATATCTGTCTTTATGATTATTAATATCAATTCTATAAATATTGAGATAATAATTCCTTAGTATAAAGTGTTGTGAAGTACAATGATTCATTACAACAAATCCAACTTTCAATCTGATACTTCCTGCAGGATGAGGGAATATCATTTCTGCTTCAAAAATTCTCAAGGGGTGCATATCTTGGCTAGCACTGCTGAATTTTATACCTTCAATTGGCATTAAGCCTTTTTTCCAATTGGTATCAATCCTGTCAAGGTAACCTTTTCCAACACAAGTACAAAAAGCACCTGAGTCAAGAAGTGACTTGGCTTCTCTGTTATTTATCACAATTTTAGTGATACAAGATGCTCCAGCTGTATGAACGTTTCCTCTGGCAGGTTTGGTTTTGCATTTTAGCATCTTGCACATGTATGAGATCCATACATTCATTACTATACTGTGGTAAGTGAGTATGTACTTCTGTAACTTCAAAGGAAACATTAATATTTTCTATACTAAGTTCATCTGGTATTTCCTCTTCCTCAGAAGGCTCAGAATTACTTTCATGTAAATATAAATTATTTTTTTCTTTTGTGTCTTCAACTTTATGTATTTCTATCACATTGATTGTTGTCTTTGTGGCACAAATGTTTTCCAAATGAGATGTAATTCCACATTTATGACATTTCAAAGGAGCTTTGTCATGTGGTTTATTGGGTTTTGGAATTTGTTTCCCACTGGTCTTGTTGTCCATTGGGGGTTTATACCAATTCCTTCCAATTTTTGTCCTAGCTGTGATGTCTTCCATGGCATTGATATAATCTTTTGTAGAGCAAGGCTCAATACATCTTCTTCTTATAGAATGCTCAAGGTCACCAACACATTTTATTAATATCATTTTCTGGATCATTGTTTCAGACATATCAGGATGAAGAGCAGTTAACCTGTCTTTCTGTTTAAGAAACCAAGAAATGGGCCTGTCCCTTTCATTATTGAAAATGGCTTCATCAAAAGAATTTTCAATTTTAAATCTCCAGTTATCATTTGCCCACTTGGAAATAATTTTTTCTTTCCACCAAGGCTAAGAATTTTTACCATGGTCTTGCCTCATTTTTTAATACCATTTCTTTGCTTATTTGGTAAACAGGGAGTGTAATCTGGCACTTATTTATTCATCTGGTATGTTAAAGTCTTCTTTAAGCATATCAATTGTTTTCATAAATTCCATATGATTATATTCTCCTTCACCACTGAAGGATGGCAGTTCCTCTAATATTGGAAAGCCTTTAAAATTACAAGCAGTCTACACTTCTTCATTGCTTCAAATTTTATGATGTAAGTCATTATTTAAGTTTAGCAGATTTCCTTCAAGAATTTGTGTAGACTGTCTTTCAAATCATTCTTCAGTGATATATTATTAATACTTGATTTAATATCTTCTTTCAATTCAAGTCTTGCTTTATCACTTTTCTCCAATTGTTTTTGGAAAAGAGCTGCATTGTGTCCAGTTGAGTTTTCCAAGTTCTGAACTTGTATTCTTGATTCTTTCAACTCTCTGATCATGAAAGAAATAGAGTTGTCATCTTGTTGATTGAGTAAGGTAACTTTAGACTCAATTCTTGCACAAATTTGCATCAAAGACAAGATATTGTCTTTATTTATAGTTTCTTGACCAATTATGATCTTTTGTTAATCTTCCACTTGCAATATATCTCTACCCAGCTTTTGTTGGATATACTCAAGACTATTAAACTTTGCTAAAATTTCTTTATTACAAGTTTCAAAATGAGTTACAAGCTTTACAAGGTCTACTTCTTTGGAAATGATTGTTTCAATATTTCCTCCTCCTTTTTTTTTAATTCCATCAGAGTTATTTCTTTATTGAACAAATTGTCCATGGCTGTTTTCTCTTTCTTGGGAATTCTGTAATTCTGTGGGTAAGGCTTGTTCCACTTGGGTTTTGCCTTTACCTTTGCCTTTTGCTTGCCCTTCTGATTTCTCTTTGGGATTTGCTTGTCCTTGTTTGATACTCTTTGGGGCGGATCTTTGCTTGTGGAGGCTTTGGGAGCTTCCACTGGGCTGTTGTCCTTTCCTTGGACCAACTTCTTCTTCTGGTCCTCTGATAACATGCTTTAGTTGTTCAACCAAGCTTTAATCTGTTGGACTTGTCCCTTGCAAGAAATGGGTGTCCAACCCCTCAGAAGTTCTCCTGTCTTTTCTGGGACCATGAATTTCTTCACTTGAAGATAAGAGCTCATTGTGCCTATCCAAAGACTTGGCAGAAGCTTCCACTCCTGCTGCTTTGCCACCATAAACCAGTTCTTGTACTGAGACTGGTATATCTCTATTGCTGCCTGTTGGAAATTATTCAGGTCTGACAACAGGAATAGCAGTTATTTCAGCTTCTGGAGTCTCAAGAAGAGTGTCAAAGGTGCTGGCTAACCTTTGGGAACTGGTGGAAGCTTGGGCATCCTCCATTTCTGCCTCTGCTCTGGGCTGACATTCTTGTCTTTTGGATTTTTGACTTGAATGTTCTGGTCCAGATCCATTTGATTGGATGGGGTAATTACTTCCACTTCTAGTAGGAGTCATTTCAAGTCAAATTTCGGGAAAAATGGACTAAGAAATGAATCGAATCCACCTGCCGGACCTTTAAAGGGTTCTTTGGTAATTAAACCCCTTGGTGCTGGGCTGATTTGTATTTCAAGACTAGAGTCTGAAGAGCTTTCTCTCATAGATGAAACTAGAGACAATTAAGAATATAAGTTATTTCTCCAAAAATAAAAATAACTTATAAACTCAACTTATTGAATAAAGTTGTTTTAATGTAATTTGCGGCAAATTACGTCAAAATTAGGAAAAATGTCTCAACATATAAGAAAAAGTCTTTTGAAAAAAGATTTTTGCATTTTTCTTTGATTTTATATTTTCTCTTAAAGAAATAATAATTATGCAATTAATAAGTTATTAATCAAAATTGTATTATTATTCACTTTATACTAGAATAACTGAAAGAATAAATTTGCAGTCTGTGATGTGAAAAGCCATTGGTTAGACAAAAGAAATTTATTCTGAGTCACTCAATAGTATAGTTTTTTCAAACAATATTCTTAATAAAAAATAACTTTATTAATATTTTAAAGATTATTTATGAGGGATAAGTTGCAAAAAATTCAATATTAAGATAAATATGGCAATTTTACATCAATAAAGGGTAAAATAAGGTCTAGAATATGATTTATGTCCCAAAAATTGTTTGGAATCACAGCCAGGCCCCCAAATGGAAGGGTTTTCTATGGAACCCCTGATAATAGTAACAATATCAAGAGTACTATGACTGTCCTCAGTAGAAAAATATAATATAACAAAATATTATAACCACAAATTAAAAATAATTATTAAAATGATTATATTAAAAAAATAAATTTAATTATTGTTATATAGTATAATGGTAAAAAATATTGATAATTATAATAAATTATAATTAATATATCATTGTTATAGCAACTGACAGTTATAACAATAAGAGGTGTAAAGCTCTTAATGAGACAATTACATGTGGAGAATATAAAAATTTAACCACTTGTAAATAATATTAATATTATTTACAAAAAGAAATTATAACACACACTGTGCAGATAGAATTCTTATGAATAAATTCTATATAAAAAACTAATATTAGATGAGCAAGTGATAGAATTTTAGAGAAAAACTTACTTATAATGAATAATTAATACAACAAGTCAAATACAACAGTTAGTATATTGAATAATTATTCTAAGTTAAAAACACGCAAAAAACAAATATTTTTAAAGATAAAACAACTTTTACTAATAAAAACATTATTTGAAGAGTTTTCAAGAGGAATTTGGGGATTTTAAAAGATATTTTAAGACAATAATTGTATAAAATAAAATGTATTATTGGTGATTACAACAATAATCTAATTTCTATTATTTCAATTCTTTAATTTAATATTTATAAAGAGTAAAATACTTAGGAAATACTTTAATAATAAGATTTTATATATAATAACACTTTACCTGTTTAAATGTCTAATATAATTGGATTGATTGAATTTATGGACAAAAACAGTGATGAATACACTCATTTTATGTCTGAAGAACAGCTCTCATGATTCATAATGGATATAGAGGGCGTGCTCAGGCCAAAAATGAAAAACCATGCTTAAAAATAAGGCTCTTAACTTAAGGGAACTTATTTTGAATTCCAATTTAAAGTTACTGGTGTTATTTTCAACCCCAAGTAACTTTAATCCACATTTAAGTCAATTATTTTAAGTTTTAACATAAAATAAGCTTATTTATGTTAAAGTTGATCACATTGAAAACTTAAAAATATAGTTTCAAGCAAAAATCTCTTAAACTCAATTTTTATTTGATTTTTAAAGAAATCTTAGATTTCTCTAAGTATAATTAAAAGAGTACTTTTCCAGGCTAATGACCAATAGAACCTGTTTATAAAAGATACTTAAAATTTGGCTTATACACAGATAACATTTAATTGTAAGATGTCTGAAAAGGTAAAGCAAATCCATTAAGATTTGAATTCTTAATGAATTTTTGAAGTTATTGCTATTTTTCCACATAAAATAGCAATACACTAAACCTTGACTTTTGACAAGGTTTTGATACTTGTAACTTCAAAGTTCTAAACTTATTTAAACCTTTACAGGTCTGAAAACTTTTATTTGAAGCTTGCATATTGGGATTTACCATTTGGAAGCTTGAAATTCCTGTCCAAATTGGGATAAAACCAGTTTAAACTTTAAGGTTGGATCAAATTCTCTATTAAAGCTTAAATAAGGTTGAAAATCCTCCAATACAGGTGGACAACCTTAATTGAATCCTTGCAGATCCAAAAAGTTGGGTATCCCAGCCCGGTTTGGTCTTTTCCCTTTGTCCCACCTTTTTGCATGGATTTTTCATTTTTATTTATTTAAAGACATAATATGGCCTTAAACACTTTTGAATAGAGCTCAAGCAGGATTTACATTCTGTATGGCAAATCCATGGCCAATTAAGTAAATATACACAACACCTCAATTTTGACTAAAAGTTTGGTAAGTTTGCATAAACCTTATGCAAATTTAAATTTAAGCTTATTTAAGCTTAAATTTGAAAATTTCAAAAAATGTTCAAAAAGTTACATTAGTACTGTAAGATTCTTAAATCTTCCAATAACTTATGAAATAAGCATTTTTGGGTATAACACCTTATGGGTGTACCCTAGGTTATTTTTGGTGTAGAATCCAAAAATGACATCATAATTATAACTTTGTTTATCCAAACAAAATTTATAATTTTTTTTTGTTATTTTTCATTTTAATCACAACTGAAAAGTCTGTTCAAGACTAAATCAGCTGTATATAAAGTTATTTGTGGCCTTATGGGTATGTGATATATACCTCACAGCGTCACAGACTTAATATTAGCTTCAACCTTGAATTTGAATAATATTAAAGGCCCAAATAAATTGATGTATTCCTTTGCAGGACCATTTATTATTAAAGCCCTTCATGGGACAAATGCATTACAAGTGGAAATTTCAGGAGAATTGGAAAACAAGCATCCAGCTCTCCCTGTCAGCCTAGTAAAGCATTACACTTCTAGTTACAAGGAAGTATTTCTTTTGAGAAATAAAACACCCTTAGAAGTACCACCACTTGATAAAAGTGAAGAAAAAAAGCTGCTAAAAGTCTTGAAAGAAAGAAGAATTGGTGGAAAAATGAAAGAGAATACTTAGATAGGTACAGAAATCCACGACATGAAGATGAGTGGATTTCAGAAATTAAAATAGCAGATTCACAAACGTTTCTCAGGAGATTCAGACATTACAAAAGACCAATTCCATAATAAAAGTTTTGAATTTTGTGCTTTAAATACTTAAAAGTATAAGTAGAGAGGTTGGACAGTGGATTATACCCCCTCCCAATTAAATTGGGGGTAAACTACTAAGGAAAAATTGTGGTACAAGGTTTTTGGTGGTCAGGAATTCAAGCCTGTGAGGTAAGTATGACATACCCATAAGGCCACAAAAAAATCATACACATTTTATTGGGTCTTGAGAAGCCTGATCAACTCGATTTAAAATAAAAAATAACAAGAAATAAGGTTAGCTTTTTTTGAATAAACAAAAGAAAAAATACATTAAAGTCATCAAAAGTAATACTTCAAAAGGTTTTTTTTCCACACCTTTAACCTTCTATGTCCCCTATGATGCCTAACACTCTGCTATTTATTAATTAAAATCCTCATTTTGACTCTGATTATAATAATCAACTAATTTCTTATATGTAAGCCAATTAAAAAAATTACACATAAAAAATTATTTTTTACAGAGAAAATTGAAAAGAAATTCGGTGCTATCCTTAAAAGTTATGTTTTGGATAGTGCAGTGGGATGAAACTTTTGGAGGAAGCCTGTGGTCAATTTTCCTCAATAAATATATCTTTTGTTTCCTTTCATGCTTACTTTACTGTTATTTTCCCTCAAAGGTGATTTCATACTATTGGTATCTTCTTTCATATAGATAACTAAAAATATTGTTCAGCTGAACTGTCATGGTATACCACATGCCCCTCTCCATTTAATGCTGTCCCCAGTATTCTAAGTGAATTTCAATGAATTATATTATGAAATATTCTAAATGGTACAAAAATCTTTTTTACTATATTTCTTGTTTATCCATAATTGAATTTATCCAATGGCTAAAAAAGAAATAATACCCTGAAGTAATTCCCACTAATTCCCCTAAAGGTAACATCATAAGTTGTGATGTAAAGGAAATTGCACCAACCCTTATTATTTCTGTATATATTTCATTAAAAATTAAAAATTAACATAAAGATAATACTAGTACATAAAAACAGAAACTTATAAAGCTCAATGATAGAAAAATTACTCTCTTAAAATATCCTCTTTGAGGGGTTGAAAACCCTTCTCATTGAAAAAATCCTCATAGCCTCCTCTAAAATACACTGAATCAGACTTCAATCCAAAAAAATACAGGTTAATCACTCCATATCCACTTTAATTTTATCAATAAAAAAAACAAAAAAATAAAAATGTTAAAAAAAACAATAAATCCAAAAAATAAATATTTAGTTTTATGTCTTTCTCAGGACCCTTATATTTATAGAGGGGATAATATAACCCTCTTCATTTGGTGAACAAATCCCTATGCATATCCAAAAAACAGAACACAACAGCTGAACCCTCTTGAGTTTTGCCTCAGTTCTTTCCTGTCCTTTTTCTGACCCTTGATTTCACATATTACTCCTTTTTGATATCATCATTGATCATACTCAAAAGAATCTTTAGCTTTAAATATTTCCTTGACACTGTATAGTGGTTTTCACAAAGGAAATAACTTTATTAAACTCAAATTTATCTCGCCTCATCAGATTATTTCTGACCTTGGCTTCTTACCGTATGTTCTTATAAATGTGAATTTAAAGCTAGTCTTCCAGTACAAATACCACCTAATTCAGGGATACCATTAAAGACAACTTTCTGAATTAATGATGTCTTTAAAATTCAAAGTTATAAATGAACTAAATCTTATGGAAAATACTCAAAAGGCTCCTTGTAGTAATTTAAGGAGAGTGATTTTATAAAATCCATTAAAACAAAATTTCAATTAATATCTTATGTAAAAAAAATTAGCAAAGCTTCCCACTTGAAGCTACAGGTATTAATAAGACTTAAATAAGACCTATATATAAATAGATGAAATGAAAAATAAAAGGTGTAAAATAAAATTCATAAATTGATTCAGTAATGGGTACAAAATAAAAGAATAAAGACATTAAAGCTTGAATTCATGTCTAGGACTAGAATGAGGGTACAGAGAACCCTCTACTTATATTCTTTTTCTAGTCTCTTAAATCCACCTTAATTACATTCCATTGAAATAAAGAGAAAAATTTGACCAAAAACAAAACATTCCAAAATCCTGATCAATCAAATACCATAATTTAAATTTGACCAATAATAATTGAGAAGGTTGAGATGGAATTCCAACCCATCATAGTTTACTAGAAAAAAAGCCAAAAGAATCTATGGAGCTCTGACTAATCAGGTAATTTGAACCATTTTTTATCATTTAGGATTCCTAAAAATTCAATTTAATATTCTCCAATTTATAACTTTTTTTTCAAAAAATAAACAAAAACAAATAAAAGAATTATTATGGTAAATTCTTCATTATTTAATATTACTCTTTCCCAAAATTGAGTTCAAGTAAGTAATCTAATTATCAATGTATTTATTTACATTTTTCTTCCACTACCAAGCTATAAATTTTCAGCTTTACTCTATCAAGTTATCATGAAAATCACCCAAAAGGATCACATTTTCAATTCAAACTGTTCTGGATAGGTGGGTGAAGTTTGAGTAAGTTAGTATATTTATGTTTGATTGTATTTCAAGTAAACTTAACATCGAAGAGAGTGAAGCTATCATTAAGCTATTTTTCAACTTTTTGGTAGGTTTTCAATTGAAACATATGAGAGAAAAATAAGAAAAAATAATTGAAAATACTACTATATAATTGGTTACATAATCTTATTAATTTTATATCTTCAGTATGTTTTCTTCAGAGCTAATATGAATAAAAAAATTTCTATTTATCAATTTTTTATTATTCAGCTAGATATAGAATAAATTTACTATTTTAGCACTTCAAGATCTGATAGTACCTATGATGCTTTGAATTATTGTGTATGTGTTTTTGTTCATTTTTTATTGTTATTTAGTTCCCTCATAAGCTAATTATAGTTGAAAATTAATGAAATAGCTGAAGCTTGAGCTCTTCTCTAGTTACAAGGAAACAATTTAGGTAAATGATTAATTTTGAACATTATACAAAATGAGTAGAGACAGAAGAATAACGATTATGTAGGTTTATTTATTAGATTTATATAATTATTTACTTTTCTTCCACTATTAAACTAACTGAAACTGAATCATATTATAATAACTTCATTAGTTGTATCATATGAGAAAGAATTAATTGAGTATTTTCAGAATAAATATATATAATATTCTAAATGTTTCTTTTATTCTAAATTGAAGAGCTAATTAGCTAGTATTGAGAATTATAAAGTCAAAAAATCATTCCACGTTGAAAAATAATTGTATAAGTGTATTTATTTCTTCTTAACTATTATTCAAGTCGCTTCCAGTAAGATACTAACTAGAAGCAGAACATATTTTCAGAATTATCTTATTTCTATGATCAATGAAAAAAGACAAATATTTTTTGAAGTTCTTTTCATGCTTGTCAGATTAGAGGTTGAGTATGTTGAAAATTCAATTTACTGAATTAAAAATAAGTATTCAAGAAGAAACAATTAAAGTGAAAAGATAATGAAATCATAAGATGTTTTCTTTTTTTGTCAGTAAATGAAAAAAATAAGAAATGAAATAATTGTTTTTTTAAAATAGTAATCCTTTC
The DNA here is from genome assembly GCA_023105745.1 of Austropuccinia psidii. Taxonomy (NCBI): domain Eukaryota; kingdom Fungi; phylum Basidiomycota; class Pucciniomycetes; order Pucciniales; family Sphaerophragmiaceae; genus Austropuccinia; species Austropuccinia psidii. Next base: position 267,963 of record JALGQZ010000020.1, read on the forward strand.
AATTTTTAAGAATAAATTGCTTTCTTTGTTTTAAATTTTTATCCTTTATTAAATTTGTAATATATTCTGGATTTGAATAAGATAATATTATCCAGTTTACTATTGGAAAGTTTGGATAATTCGTCTTCAAATTTACATTCAATTTTCTTCAGTGAATTAGGTATTTCATTTTGTTCATCAAGGGTTAGAGTCAAATTTACCTCAATTGTATTTATTGAGACCAAATTCTTACTTTGACTTTTCCAAGGAAAGCTCTTAGTTCTTTTATTTATAGTGATATTCTTTTCTTCTTTTATAATTGGGATAGGACAATTTGAAATTTCATTTTATTTCAAATAAGGTTGATTAATTGTACTTTAATAGGGTTAAGATAATTTTTTCTCATATTATCAGAACTTTCTAATTGGATTTTTTCTATAAAGCTCTCAGCTTCAATTCCTTTATATACAAAATTGAAAAATCCATGAGAAAGATCCAGTAGGTCCTTTTTTCCTTCAGTTAATTGACATGCACTCCCCTTCATAAGAGGATTAAATAACTTATGTTTCTTATATTCATCTAAATTTGTTTTGAAATCTGCATCTGACTCTGTTCTACCCTAAATACCACCAGGCTTAATTTTCTCTCCAATTGATAGTTATTGATTTAAAAACTATCATAATTGGCTTTTGACTTCTCCATACCATCAGGGTAAAAGAAATCTTCAAAAGCCTTTTTGGTATTTTCTCCTGGATCCAATATTGGTGTGTCTCTTCCAAGATTTACTTCCTTCTTTCACATATGTTTATTTTTTTTCTTGATTCTTCCTTCTCTGTATTCAAGTGCATTCAGTGCCATCTTCCTATTACTACAAAAAATTCAGAGAATTCCCTCCCTAATTCTAAATGGTTATCATTTTCCTCCACAAAAGACCTCAAATTAATTTTCTCATTTGTTTTTAAAACAATTTGAATTCTATTCATGATATTCTTCTGATATATTTTTAATGAGTTTTTGTTGTTTTTTCCCTGTTTAACTTCATTCCAAAACATATAGCTATCTTATGAGGTATAATATTAACATCTAATTCAGGATTCATAAATTCCATTATAGGGTATTTTTTCCATCCAAACCTGACATATACTGGTGCACTTCTTGAAGCATTTGGCTGAAATTCTGAGTGAAGATCTATTTATTCCTCATATTCTTCTACTTTTTTCTCCATTTCTTCTCCTTCTGCTATCCTAATGACACCAATTTCTATTTCCACTTTTGTATCCTTTGAAAAAACTTAATTTTCTTTCTTATTTCACTTTTCAATACTCTCCTGAGCTTCTTTTTATTTTTCTTGGGGTTTACGATGTTTTTTATTTTAGAACTTATCTTTGAAAAATATCTTCTTATTTTAGTAAACCCTTTTTATTCTAAACATTAGAGTATGATTAATTAGATATTTAATCTTCTTTCTTTTTCCAATTAGTACCCTTCTTTTCTTATTTATTTGAAAAACTTTTAAATATATGTTTTAGCTTTAATCCTTTCTTTTTTACTGTTTCCACTTTACTAGTGGAATCTTCCATGTTAGAGCTACAAGTGATCAAACATTTTGGATGGAAAAAAGGTCCATTATTTCCTAGGTTGCCTAATCTTTCTAAGGATACTAGCAATGGTTAAAATTGTTTCGTTTCATATTTTTCTTGCTGCTATGATTCATTTTTTCTCCGGTAGCAAATTTAACTTTTTTGAGGGGTTATTTTTATTTTTTTCTTCATCTTTCAGCTCTGTTATTCTAGCCATGTTTCACATTTCCATTAATCTGGGTGGTGCTGCATGCCATCATTTTGATTCTGGTGTACATATGGGTATACACACTCTTCTTCCATCAGATTCTTTATAATTGAGAGTTTCACCTTGATTTTGTGAATTTTCAAGTCTCATACCACTGTCATCCAGGAAAGATCTTCCAATAACTGTATTTACAGAACCTTCAGCAATCAAAAATGGATCCTTCTTTAAGCACCAGAGGGTAATACTACTAAGTATTTTCACATAATCCAACAATAGCTGTGGTGTTTCCTCCAATTCCTTTAAGCCTCATATTCAAATATCTCATGAATAAACCTTCCTTAATTGGCTCTACTTCTGTAATAATACTTAATTCAGCTCCAGTATCTATGAAAGAATTGACTGTATAATATTTTTCCCCAACTGTGACTTCCATCATCCCAAGGGGACAAGTATAATTCATTTTTTCCTAAATGGAAATTTCCTCAATGGGTATTTGCTTGTGAATATTAAGTGAATTGAGAGAAATTAAATAATTTTTCTCATTTTACAACAAGGAATTCAATTATTTCATACATTTTGGTGATATGGTCAAAATGTCTTATAGGGTATGATTAACCTTCTGGTCCAATAATTTCATCATAAAGTTTCTAATAATTTATTTATCTTTTTCTTCCTCCCTTAGGAACTTCTTTACTGACTTGAAAACAGCCATAGCCTCTTTTTTTCCCCCTTTTCAGGTGTCTTTTCCTTTGATAAGATTAGTTCTTGATGATTATCAGTGTCAAGGGGATTAATGGAATTATATTTTGTAGATATTATGATATTTTATTCATTTTTTTCTTTATTCTGTATAAATCCTGCTGAAATACTTATTTTTCTCTTCACAAATACTCCCTATCCATGGGACTCAACTGGATTGGGAGTTCTCTTTACTGTTAAACTATCTTCTGTTTTGTTTTTTTTCTTCATTATCAATTCTTTGCTTTTCCTTTCTTACAAATAATTATATCCTCAGGGCTCTAATCCTATTTGAATACTTGGTGGTTGCTGATCACCCCAGTCATACATTGATACAAATGCTGTGAGATTTTTTTCTGTTATGTTTTTCCTTCTTTCCTGTGTTACTCCAGCTTTGTTTTGAATTTATCTCTATCCTCCAATAATTTATTGGTAACTACTTCTTGTTCTTCTGAAAACTTTCTTACTCAATATTTAGCAATTTTTATTCCTTCCATAGGTACTGGTTGTAAATTTGGAAAGTGGTACAGATTACTTTTCCTTGAGATGATTTTCTTAAGATCTTCTGCCAAACAATTTCCTCCTCATACTGTCCTTCTACAGTATCTTCAGGCAAGGTTGGTAATTTTGATTTTGACTGATCCATGTTCTCTCCCTTATAAATACTCCCTCCTTACTCTAAACTTCCTTTTTTCAACTTCTTGGATTGGCTTACAAATTTGAAGTATAAGTTTCTAAATCTTTCCTTTTCCTTTGCTTATGTCTTAGGGGTACAAATTAGTTTGCTATAATCCCTTTTAAATTCTATTCCTGGTGGTGTTGAACCTTCCATTAGGTAATAATAGTGGTAATATCCAGATGAAGCTTTTGATGATGAATGAGGAGAGGATGATTATTATGATTATTTATTGAATTTGAAGCTATTTTATTCCATTTTTGAAGAGATATTTATTTCATTAGATTTATTGTTTTAATAGTACATTGAAGAGATACTAAAGATCTTCCTACCTGAAATGCATCTGTCAGGACACCAGTGTTAAAACTCCACTACATGTGGGATGAAATGAGGAATTACCTGGATGGGGAAATTACAATTGAAAAGTTTTTAATTGCTTTTTCTTACTTGTAACCCTTTCTCTTCTTGTGTGATAGAATAATATAGACTTCCCTTCCTGATATACTAAGTTATCTTTACTTAGTTCGCCAAATTAATTTTATTATTGATAGTGGCTTAATAAGAAAGTATTTTACTCAAAAAACCTCTAATAAGACTTTTCTGTCCTTAAAAAAATGGTTATTTAAAACACTAACAAATAAATTCTTTCTAAAGCCTTTCCCAGGCTTAGTGAATTCCACCAAATAATTCAACACAAATATCCAGAAATAATGGAATAAATAATAAAACTAAAAATATCAGAAAACACTATTTATAATACAAAAGCTGAAAAATTTCTTCTTCTATTGATTCTTTTTCAGTAAATATAAAAATGAAACCTACAATGATATTCAATTTGATATAATATCAGACCTTAATGGATGGAAATATATATAATTCCCTTTTAGTGTTTTGGATAGGCTAATACTCTAAGAATTGCTAATAATAAGGTATTATATGGCTAATTTGATGTTATTCTTGTTGTTCTTTTGTGATAACAATATTATATAGTTTCTATTTGGTTTTTGATGATAAGATTAGCTATTTCCTCTATATTATATACCAATCTCAACTGAAGACTAAACTCTTGAATTGTTTTTTGTTATTATCTTTTCCTTGACAATGATCTGTTAGTTAATAGCTAATTAATACAGATCCAATTTTGTTTTGAAAGTAGTAAAATTACCCCATTTCTGCAGGTTTTCTTTTTAAAAAGGGAAACTTACTCTCTCCAAGAAAGTTTACAGAAGATAATGACACAAAACCTATTATAGATTATTAGTTTTTATTTTAAATCCTACAAAAGTAATTTTGGGGGATGGTTTTCTTTTAAAACTGTCTAAAACTTACCCTCAAGGCTCAAAAGCTAAACTCCAGAGATTCCTTTCTTTTCAGCCTTTGAATCTAAACATAGCACCAGACTTGTATCCAACATACCATAAAAAATGGTGCAAGATGTGGATATAAAGCTTGGATCAAAAATCAAGTACTTTTCCTATCCTCAAAATTTGTATAAGGTAAAATATGATTAAAAACATTAATATTTAAAATGTTTAAGAGAAAATACGCCAAATTTATGGTTTTGAACTTTATAAATAAAAACAATAATACTATAAAGATTTAGTATTTTAACAACAATGAACATTTATCCAAAAATACTCTACAAGTGATATTTAAGACTACAAAAGAAATTAATTCAAGAGCAATTTCAATTGGAATTGATTGAGAAAAGAACATCAGGAAATTAATATAAGAAAAAAACTTTAAAATTAAAATTGAAGAGAAAAAACTCCCAAAATTGACCAGAGTGAATTTGGAAACAAAGTGACAAACCTAACAGTGATGAAAGATACTTTAATTAACTTATGGGGTGGTTCAAGGGTAAAAATGACTATAAGAGTTACAAAAAATGGTTATGATTATTTTTTCACATGGTTGAAACGTTCAAAATGATTTAAAAAATTTTGTTGGGATCTTCTATTGATTGTTTTAACAGTGTTTAAACTAATTATAAAAGGAAAATATTCTTACATTAAGTGAAAAGTGGGGAAAAGAAGACATTCTTTTATAGAAACCAATTTTCTTACTCTAAAAGTAAGATTGGATCTTGTCAGTCGTGAGAAACACTGTGACAACATAAAATCCAACTATGGCATCATTGAACCCTGGTTTGGACCAAAAAAGGGCTGCTTTTACCCATTTTTTGCTATTTTCAGCCATTTTAGACCCTTAAATCAGCCATTGCTATATTAATACATGGTTCCAAGCCTTCAAATCATGTGAGAATGTGTGTAAGAGACGTCAAAACCAGTTAAAGCTGTCTTTACTTAGCTGGTTCTAACTTAAGGGTAGTTTTACCCTCTTGGCAACAGTCAAAACTGCCCTTGTTGGTATCAAGAACTCAGCATCAATTGAGTCACAGACTCTGTGACTCAATTCCAGGCCAAGAGTGATTAATTTTTGCCTAAAATTTTACATCTCATGCCTTTCAACAAGGAATTTGGGGGAGTCTGGCACCCTTGGAGCCAAGATTCCTTTTCCCCCAAGAATTAATCCTTCTAATTTATTTTTTCTTGAATTCCTCATCATGTAATATATTTGTGATTTAAATATGTAATTGATTTTACTTTTTAAAGTAAAAAGATGTAATTGCTACCACATATTTAAAGCAAAGTTTACTTACGTAATACACACACACATTTTGACATTTCAATTGAAAATACTTCAATTTGTGATAACTTCTGATCTACCCATCACCACTTAATTTTAACACAGAAATTGATGCTTGAAACCACTTGTGGTGGGAATTAAGTGAAGGTTTTGAGTATGTTCAACTTTTATACAGAAAATACTAAAAACCTCATTTAAGCTTATTTAGAGTTGAGTTACAGAAATTTTACCCAGAGGTGACCCCACCTTATTTTTTATGAGGAATCCAATGGTGAACTAATTCTCATATTTTTATTGATTGAATAAAAAGTTATAATAATTTTCATTAACTTTTTTCCAAGAATACTTTCATGTTAATATATTTGTTGAAAATTCATTTTTACTAAATTTTTCCAGTAAAAAGGTGTTTTCACAATTTTAAATTTCAAAATAATTTTCTTTTTTAAATTATAATTAGAATTTCAATTTTATATATAAGTTTTACATTTTTATTTCAATTTTTGTTTTTTATAAGAAAAACAAACTTTATTTTATTCATAATTATATCATTTTTTGTTCTTTGTGGTCTTTTGGGTATTAAAATTACCTCCAAGGCTCACATTCCCTACCCCAAAACAAGAATATTCCTTTGTAATATTGCTATTTCTAGTGTTTCTAAAACTTCTGAGATGGTTGGTAGGTTCAGGTATGTCTTTTTCTGGCAACCATTCATCTTCACAAGTTGGGTCACTGTACCTGACAAGGTATCGCCTTACTTTCATAGTTCTCAACTTTCTTTCTTTGTGAAATTTGGTAATTTTATTTGTTCCAAATGATTCAACAGGCAGTGTATGCTGGGGAAAGTTATTCTTAAAGGGGAATTTTTCAGCCTCACCAAACTTATATGGCTTTAAGAATCTTACTGGAGATCTAGTATGCTTATTACTAAGTTCCTCAGATAATTCCACTTCAAAATCATTTTCTTCATGGAGGGCCTTAATGACAAAAGGTCCTGAAAAGGAGTTTTTGATCTTTTTAAATCCTTTGATGTTATTGAAGTTATTGGTAGATACAAGTACTAAATATCCCACTTTGAAGTCTGGAGTGGAATGTGATCTGTCCCATTTGTCTTTGGCATACAAAGAAATTCCTCCATTAACCTTATTTCATACTTTCTAGACTTTTGTAGCATTCATTTGAAGCTAGAAGCTGTGGGATGTATTTTAACCTGATCCTTCCTCAAGGAATCTTGGGGTAGTCTGGGATTCCATCTTTTTTCTGGAATAGCAGGAGTTTGATTGGTACTGTCATGAATGGATGTTTTATATTCCAATTTCAATGAAGGTATAAGGGTACACCAAGAATGGGTGAATCCATCAAAATCTTTGAATTCCAGGCCATATTCACAAACTCTTTTGACCATGTCTTTCAAAGTTTTGATCATTCTTCCAGCTATACCATCAATTTGTGGGTGGTAGGCTGTAGGGAAGAATAATTTTGTTCCAAATAGTTGGTTAAGGTTTCTCCATAGTGCTGATGTGAATTTGGGATACCTTTCATTAATGATGTTTGTGAATATTCCAGTCTATGATACTACTCTATTCCATATCAGAAGAGCCATATCCATGGCTGTATCATCTCTGTGAAATGGCAAAAAGATTGGAGTCTTACTGAACATGTCAGCAATCACTAGGAATGTATTATAGCTTCTATCACCCGCTGGTGGTAGGACAGTTACTCAATGCATATGGGAAATTTCCCAAGGTCTGCTGGGATCTTGAATTTTGATCATATTTCCATGTCTTTTTCCAGTGGATTTATCTACCTTTTGAAATATGTCACAGGTTTTTCAATACTCTGAAACATCCTTTTGACACATTGTAAAGCATATAGAGGTATTGACTTTTCTCTTTTCCTGTCCTTAGAAGGGGCTGTCATAGCATTCTTTCAGTACAAGATTGATTAAGGATCTTTCCACAACTGTCATTACACATGTGTGTTTAGTCCTATGGTAAATTATGCCATGAAGTAAATGAGGTCTTCCTTCATCATATGTTTTCTTCCATATTTCCTATAGAAAATTTTTTAAGGAGTTATCTTTAGATTCCTTAGTAAGTAATTGGAATAAGATTCTACAATTCTGATCCTGAGCATAACTGCTCCATACTTCCTCAAATAAGGTGGTGTGTAGGTCTGTAACACTGATTTCTCTTATTTGGATCTGTGGGGAAGCTTCTTCTGGAACATAAGCAGGATTATAGTTGTTATTTGGTATTGACCATCTGCTTAGTCCATCTTCATTTGTGTGAATATTTCCATCTTTGTGCACAATGATCATATTGCCTCTATACTCTTGTATGGCTATTTGCCATTTGAGCATATGTCTGTTGGTATTTTTTATGTTTAGAAGTGATTTAACAGTGGTACAATCTTTTATTAATTCAAAGAAAACATCCTTCCGGAAATTAATAAAGCTTCTCCAAGGCCCAGACAAGGCATAAACACTCCATTTGACTTGCCCCATACCTGGCTTCAGTTGGTTTGATCTGCGTAGATATGGAACATATGGGTCCTTCCACAGACTTAGCATTTGTAATCTTTACTTGATGAATTGCAGCACCTAGCTCATCCCCTGACGCATCAATATAAAGCCCAAAGGGTAGCTTAAAGTCTGGAATAATTAAGAGTGGAGCAGTGGTTAAGGCTTGGTTCAAATTCTCAAAGCCTTTGACTCTGTCAACAGTCATCTCAAATACTGTGTATTTGTCACACAATTTATAAAGAGATTTTTCTATGGATGAAAAGTCTTTGATGTGCTTCCTGTAGTATCCTTCAAATCCCAAAAATTACTGAACTTCCTTTTTGTTCTGAGGCATAGGCTTCAGTAGTACTACTGCAACCTTGTTTTTGTCAATTCCAAGGGATAGAACAGACACTAAATTTCTTAGGGCTTTTAATTCTTTAAATCCAAAGGGAGGTTTCTCTAAAGCAATTTTCATGTTTAAAGATCGAATTTTCCCCAAAGATCTGTATAATCTGTACATATGTTCATCTCAAGTCCTGGAACAGAAAATAATTTCATCAATGTAAATGATTAAACATCCTTCTTAAAGCTCTTCAGGGGATAGTTCATTCATCCTCCTTTAGAAATTTTAAGGTGCATTTTTGATGCCAAAGGCATCCTCAAATATTCATACACCCCTCAATAAACAATAATTCTAAAATATTTTCTTGCTCTTGATGTCACCACATTTTGATGGAATCCCTTAAGGGAATCCATAGTGCCTATCTACACTGCTTGAGATATTTGAGTAATGACCATTTGTATTTTAGGTATGTGATACCTGTCTGGGACAGTTTTAGTGTTCAGAGCTCTAAATTCCCCAACCATTCTGTATTTTCCATTATGCCATTCCACTATGACTGGTGAATTTATCTGTACTTCCTCATTGTGGCCAAAATCTCTTATTATACCAATGTCCAGAGGCTCTTTACTATGGAGCTCCAGGGCTTCTCTTGATTTTGAGCTTGCTGTATATGCAGGCTTTCTCAAGAGTGTTGGATAAGTTCTCACAATATTCAAAATAATATCCACTTCATGGCCAATAATTGCTCCCAAAGGATTATTTGTGGTCATATAGAAGGGTAGAAACTTCATTTTGATGATTATCAGTAAGATGAAGACTTACTTCAGCTTCATTTAACTGTTCAGACTTGCATTTCTCCAACTCTAAGCTGACTGGTGATACTTTACTTACAATAATTGTTTTTAAAAGGGAAAATATTTTGATCCCTATTGTCCCCAATAGTAAAGTATCTGTTTTTCTTTTTATGTAAATCTATGCCAAACTTAATTAAGTAATAATTTCCCTATATAGCATGGGTACTAGAGCTGTTTTTCATAACAAAAAATTCAACATTTATTCTTAAATTTCCATTGATATGGGGAGATATGACAGTAGTTTTAAATACTCCCAATTATTTCTTCGGATTACTTTCACTGTTGAATTTTATGCAATCAATTAGTAATAATTGATCTTCAAAGTTAGGTACACAATTTTTAAGAAAAGATTTTCCAACAAAAGAGCAGAAGGTTCCTGGGTCAATTAAAAGCTTCATGGATTTGTTATCAACTACCACTTCTGTTATACATGGATTTCCAGCTGTATAGCCTTTTCCCCTGTTTAGTTTCATTTTCATAAGTTGTGCATCTTGAATTTTTGACAAATAAAGTTGACCATTGCTCAATTGTGGCAATTGCAAATAAGATTCCAGATTTCAAATTGGAAATTGATATTTTCTTTATCCTTTGAAGATTCAGAAAATAGTCATGATTTATCACCTAAATTTTCTTCATTTAAATCATCTTTTTCAACATCAGGTTCCTTCTCAATGTCAAATCCATTTATTTTCCCCATTTTGGGATTTGAATTAGCTGAATGTGTGGTGCTCTGGAAAATATGGAACCTTCTGATTACATCTGAAGATTTATAATTCATATTATTAGAATTATCTTTGCAATTTTTGTCCATAGAATATTTCCAAGGTTTATTAAACCTTTTTTTAAGAATCACCCTACTACAACCAGCTCTGGTTATGGTGGTTACTTCTTCCAATAGATCTATAATATATTTTTCTGAAGATTGCTCAGTAGTCCTGTTTTTGACAGCATTCTCTAAGTAACCTCCACATTGTCTTAGAATTTTTCTGTGAATCATATATTCTGACATGTCAGGATATAATGCTGTTAATCAGTCTTTCTGTTGGAAAAACCATGGTAAAGCATTATCTTTGTCAAAACTATATTTAGCAGATTTAAAGGCTGTTTCCACTTTAAATTTCTAGGAATAATTGGCCCATTTATTAATAATTTGGGTTTTCCACCAAGTCCAGCTTTGGTGTCCATGTGCTTGTCTTAATTTGATATACCATCTATGAGCTGATTTGGTAAACAAGGTGTTAAATCTTGCTGTCACCAATCTGTATGGTAATTCAAGATCTTCTTTAATAATTTCAATACCCCTGATGAATTACATATGATCATATTCTCCTTCATCACTGAAGTTAGGCTATTTCTTAAGTTTTAGTACTTCTTTCAAGAGTTCTCCGCCCATTTATGGTTCCAAGTTATGGAAATAAGTGTAAAATTGATTTTTTAATTGTGAATTCTCTACATCCAATACTTGTGGGTTGGAATTTTTTGCACCCTCATTTTGATTCAGAGGTGTGACATTCTTGGTAAGGTGTGAATTAATTGTTCAATATCATTCATTTAACTGGTGCTACACCTTTGGGAATTTCTGAATTCATGTTGAAAAACTTGTATGAAGTCAATTAATTCAAATTTATACATGTCTTAATTAGTTTTCATTTCTTTCCATAATTCTGTGTGTCTAGTATTATCAGAAATTACTTTATTCAATTTCATTGTTAATTTTGATACTTCCTCTTGTGAGGTGTCAAAATACTTTTTCAAGGCAATTGTATAGGTCTTTACTTCAGTAAATGAGTTGGAAATTTCATGAAGGAATTTCTTATTATCTTCTTTGATATTATATATTGCTTTTTTTCCTTGTTTCAATTATTTCATCAATATTGAATTTAGAATATTTATCTGTAAATTCTTTTGAAATGGTATATTGCTCACTTATCTTATTACCAAATCAATTGTCATTATTGGAAGTTTCAATTGTTCTCAAAACTTTTTAAAAACACACAAATGTTTTATTCATTTGGCTCAGACTTAGATTATTTGTCTTCAGATTGTTACAGATTGATGAATTCTTCTCAGAAATATGAATTTTCATGTCATTTATAGCTATATAAAAGTTTGGAATGCCATCCAGAATGTCAGAATTCATTTCTGATAATTTAATCTAGCCTCCTCCTTTTTCTGTAATTCCATCATAGTTCTGGCCCATTGAAACACATTCTCCATGGAATCCTTCTGAATCTTTGGGATTCTGTAGCCCTGTCTGTATTTTTTGTGTGGCTAGTGCCTTTCTTGTGCGCTTGTTCTGAGCTTGTGGATGCTCTTTCAAGTTGGAATTGCTGCTTCTGGCTATTAGGGCTGTTTTTGGAACTTGCTTGGGTGGTTGAGGGTTGTTTTTCCTCTATTCTCCTTTTAAAAGCATCATTTTTTCTTTTCCATCAATGGATGTCATCCATTTAGTAACTTGAAAGTGTTGGGCTGTCCAAGGAACTTTCTCACATTCAGGCAAGAATTCATGCAGTTTTTCCACAGATCCATAAGGATCTGGTACTATTTGTGTTTCAAGGCATTGTTGTAGGCCTTCTGGCTTGCTTTGTATATGTCCACAGGGGCTTCTTGTGGTGTTTTCATCTCTGTTTAAAGTTAAGAAAAGTATTATCAGCTTCAGAATGGCATAATTTATCATTTCGGGCTTCATTTACTCACCCATGTCCTTCTATAACTGATTGGCTTCTGCCATAATCACATCTATAACCTTTTCTCAAGCTTCTTGCAGGGTTATAGCTTGCTCCTGCTCTGGTTTAAGGCATAATTATTATTAAAAAAGCTTAAAATATTTATTTTACATCAAAAAACTTACTTTTGGCCAAATTCTTAGCTTTTTTCTGGGTATTACTGAGCTCTAAATTAATTAATTCTCAAAAAAATTGGTTCTTGTTGCTTATTCTGAGTTATAATAACAGTAATATTATTCTCAGGATTGACAGTACTTCAGGGATGATGCTAGTCAGTGTTAATTCAGTTTCAATATTTTCCTGTCTTACCATGTTGTCAGAAACTAAAATTAATGAAAAAAGAAACAATTAATTGAGTAAAAAATATTTATTCAAAAGAGAAATGAAAAAAATAAAGCCTCACATATAATTTAAAAAATTTTTACTCTTACAAGTTTTTTGAATTAACACTATTTTTTATGGATTTTTTAAATTGTTAAATATAAGAAAAAGGGTTAAAAAGGTAAAAAAAAGTATTGCACAGGTAAAATATCACACCTGGGCTCCAAAATGTAAGGTGTGGATATGAAACTTTGATTCAAAATCAACTACTTTTCCTGTCCTCAAAACTTGTATAAGGTATGATATGATTAAAAATATTAGGATTCAAGAATTTCAAGAGAAAACATGCCAAATTTATTTTTTTAAAATAATAATTATAAAAACAATAATACTATAAATAATTATTGTTTTACCAACAATGAAAATTTATCTGAAACTAATCTACAGGAGATATTTAAGGCTACAAAAGAAATTTTTTCAAGAGCAATTTCAATTGGAATTAATTGATCACAGAACTGCAGGAAATTGATATAAGAAAAAACCTTGAAAAATAATATTAAAGAGAAAAAACACCCAAAAGTGACAAGAGTAAATTTGGAAACAAAGTAACAAAGCTAAAAGTGATGAAATATGCTTTAATTCACTTATGGGGTGGTTCAAGGGTAAAAATGATTATAAGATTTGCAAAAAATAAGTATAATTTTTGTTCATGTGCCTAAAAGGTTCAAAATTATATAAAAAGGGTTGTTGGAATCTTTTATTGATTGGTTTAACATTTTTTAAACTAATTAAAAGAGGAAAATATTCTAACATGAAGAGAAAAGTGGGGCAAAGAAGACATTCTTTTATAGAAACCAATTTTTTCACTCCAAAACTAAGATTTAATCTTTTCAGTCGTGAATGACACTCGGAAAACATAAAATCCAATTATGTCATCATTTAACCCAGGTTTGGAGCAAAAAAGGGCTGCTTTTAGCCATTTTTTGCTATTTGCAGCCATTTTAGACCCTTAAATCAGCCATTGCTATAGTAATACCTGGTTTCAAGCCTTCAAGACATCTCATAATGTGTGTAAGAGACATCAAAACCATTTAAACCTGCCTTCACTAAGAATTTTTAGCTTAGGGGTAAGTTTACCCTCTTGGCAACAAGCACAACTGCCCTTGTTGCTATCAAAACCTCATCATCAATTAAGTCACAGAACCTCTGACTCAATTCCAGGGCAAATTTTGCAAGATTTTGTGTGAATTTCAATATACCAGGCCTGTCAGCAAGGAATTTTGGGGAGTCTGGCACCCTGGGAGCCAAGATTCCTTTTCTCCCAGAATTAATCTTTCCAATTTATTTTTTCTTTAATTCCTCATCATGTACTATAATTGTAATTTACATATGTAATTAAATTGAGTTCTTACAGTACACAAATGTAATAATTTACACCACATATGTAAATTAAAGCTCCCTTATGTTATACATGTGCACATTTTGACATCGAAATTGAAAATACTTCAATTCCTCATAACTTCTAAACTACACACCACACCCCAATTTTAACACAAAAATTGATGGTTGAAACCGCATTAGGTGTGAATTAAGTTAAGACTTTGAGGATTTTCAATTTTTATACAGAAAATACTAAGAACCTATTTCAAGTTTCTTGAGAGTTGAGTTACAGAAATTTTACCAAAGGTGACCCCACCATATTTTTTATGAGGAATCCAATGGTGAAGTAGTTTTGCTATGTTTATTTATTCAATGAAGATTCATAATAGTTTTAATTTAACTTTTTTACAAAAATACTTTTTTTGAAAATTAATTTTTACTTAATTTTTTCCAGTAAAAAGGTGTTTTCACAATTTTGGATTTCAAGGTAATTTTATTTTTGAATCATAATTAACATTTGAATTTTATATATAAATCTTATATTTATATTTTAATTTTTGTTGTTTATAATAGAAATAAATTTTATTTTGTTTATAACTATATCTTTTTCTTGTGGTCTTCTGGGTATATAAAAATACGTCTAAAGCTCATAAATGGTATGAGGAGTATTGGGCAGACATAGGTAATACTGGTATGATATAAAGAGGAGACTTCCTAAATACAAATATACCAACCTTACCCAAATAGGATAAGAAAGCACAAAGATATACCCTGTCAAAGATAAGACCAAATAAGCAAAAGACTTATTTTCACCTCTCATCTAAGTTATGGATATTTAAAGAAGCCTCCACTATAATAGGATTATTCTTAAATCTCCCAAGGAGAGCTAACAAATGGTACCAGCCATTCCTATTTACAATTTTCACTTTGGGAGATACTATTATACCACCTTTTATTTACTAAGAGCCCCTCAAAAGTCTAAGAGGGCTTGTACAGAACTGTAACAAGCTATAAAAAATCATAGATATGCAGGCGAGATTCAATTTTATATACCATCAATAACTGTAGATTCAAAATCAACAGAGATATGTTGGATCACAGTCTTAAGAACAAAAACCAAATACAGGCTTTCTGAAAAACAAAAATATTAAGAAATTGCTTTATCTTTGCCATATATTCATACAGATGTAGAGTGAAGTATACCAAATTGTATATCTCATTAATTCCTATACTTCTGCATCATTCAAAGTTTCATATATTTGAAATTGGTCAAGATATCTGGATTGGAAGTTTTTCAATCCATATACTGATGTACAAAAATACATCATAAAGCTTGAAACCCTTATAGCTTCTGCAATTTTTGAGAAGGGTGAAGATAAAGCATACCAACTTGAAGATCTCATAAATCCCTTCAATCCTATGCTCTTGAATTCTTGATATCTCAAAAAAATACTGAAATATGTTTGTTGGACATATTTTGACCAATACTCACCATGAAAAAAAGCTATCCCCATAGGCGGGGTAACAGGTCCAACCCAGCTTGCATATTTCTTCAGACTGGGTTGTAACTTGGTATTTTTATTTGATCATTTTCTAAGATGAATTTTCAAGGTTGGAAGATTTTTTTAATTGAACTCAATTGAAGTGTTTTATATGAAAGTGTTCTTAACAGTAAGTTCTTCCACTCAATTCCTTCAATTAAATAATAGAGAAACAAACTCCATTCTAAGGCTACTATCAGTCACAGATTAAATATGAAAGCACCATTCCTCAGTTTCATCTTTGCCTCATCTCCAATCACATGAATTGTTGACTACTATTTTCCTCACAAAAGTCAAAATTTAGTCACTGAACTGAACTGATTAATAAAAATTACCAATAATTTCCATCATTATGATCTTCTATTGAATAGATGTTTGCCTTAAAACTTCAAATTTTTATATCTTCTTGTTTTCCCTGACTTCAATTAAATCTTCATTTTATAAGAATTCAACAAATGAAAATGACATGAATTATATTATTAACCTTTCAAAATTTCCCCAAGATTTTCCAATGAGCATATAATCAAAGAAACAATTTTACAAGTACATTTTCTCATATAAATTCTTGGCTCATTATATTCCAAAATTAATGTTTTTATAATTATATGAGAGGAAGCATTCCCATATGTTTTCCAAATAGGAGAGCTTTGACACATTTTGAGTTCCTTCTGTATTATAAAGATACTCAAAGAATCATTACTTTTGAGAAATACAATTACTATGTGAAATAAGATCTACTTTATCAATATATAGCTAGAAGGTTGTGTCATTTAATAGATTTTTGGTCATTATATTTGGTTTATTTTGGACAAAAATGATGAGATCACAAGATATATCCTCAACTGGAAAACTTGAATACTTATGATCTCTTTTTCTACTCAAATATTTCTTTCTAGCTGTATTCATCACTATACTGTATATCTACATAAGTCAAAAAAATAAAATCTACTTCATGAAATCTTTTTCAAATCATTTGAAAAAAGTTGAAGCAATTGACATATATTATAAGGATTAAAGTTTTTATTTCACCTTACTCTGATCAATCTTTTCAATAAAACAATGAATGATATTAGTATTGAATTATTTTATATATGCTGATTTTTTCCAAAAACGTTAATTTATGTCAGTTAAAATGGCCAAACTTCTTTGGAAAAAATATTCATGCTTCCAATAACTACCTTTGATGTTAGAAGATGTTTTACCAAGGTTAGATTAATTACAAAACTGTTATTCTTTAATTTTCATAAAAAAATTTGATATAGCTTGAATAAATTTAATCTCTGATAAATATAAAAATATATTCAAATTGAAAAGCAATTATAAGCTAAAACTTCAGTTCACAATTTGAACATCCAATTAATTTTTTCAATATTCATCCCTAAATGAAGAATTTTGTAATAATATTTAAACACAAATATGTCACTTTGGTGCAAGACTAATATACTCAATCAAAAAACTCTCCATCTAGTTAATGAGTGCTAATTAAAGATTTATTCATGAAGCAAATTTTGAGAAAAATTCTGAGATGATAGTTTGATATATATAATAAGCTCAAATTAATGGTCAAACTCATCTCATTTAATAAATTCATTTAATTCTCAAATTTAAAAATCTATTACATGATATAAATGTCTTCATCCTTAAAGTTGTAAAATGTGATTATTCCAAAAATACCCTACCAGATATTTCAAAGTATTAAAATCCTTTAGGTGTTGTTTACAGTTGTATTCTTTAAATAAATTATTTCCTTCCCTTTTTCTAAATCAAAAATATATTCAATAGTTAAATTTGAATGACTATACAGGTTAACAGAATGACTGATTTCTGGAAGAGAGGATACACAAACTGTTGACTTCCTCTAACCAATATTTAAAGCAAATATTACAATTGGGTTTTTCTCTTGAGTTTTTCAAGGATTCCTTCAAATTAGGAGTCTGATTCAAAATTTGAAATATTTATTTAAATATTAATTTATGTATATTCCTATCTTACAATTTGATACTAATCCTTGATTTGGCATTTTTCCACAAACTATTGATTCAGCCCATATTTATGAAAGTCTTCAATTTTTTGAAAATGCATTTTACTCTCTTCATTAATCAAAAAATTATTTTCTATTAATACTTACAAGAATAGAATATTTGAAGCTGAAAATGCATCTTTTTGCTTCATACAATTGTTTCAAGCTCAATAATCTTTTCATCAACACAAAAGGATCATTTTCTCTTGTAGGGAGTGTTGTTTTTGAAATTTTACTTTACTGAATGTTCGAAAAATGTAAAACAATATCAAATAAATTATCTATGGCCAATTTTTGGTTTTTTCATTGAGAGGCAGAATCATGAAAATAATGGAAGTAAAACTTTGAACACATATTGTGTGCCTCATTCTAGTGGAAATAATTACTAAAGTGTAGATCTTATACCTCTTATCCTCAGATATTTTCAGAAAATATATGGCAAGAATATTTAAAGTACTTTGTTTGTCAAATTTTGCCACATTCATATTGTTACAAATCCCTCTATATAGCATTTTGTAACTTGATGCAAATTATTTATATTTCAAAAAGGGCTTGGTACAAATAACTCAGATATTGCATTCAAAGAGAATAAGAGATTCCTTTGGAATATACTTTTCATATATTAAATAAAGTTTTCATTGGGGTAAAAATTTGTTCATTTTTGAGAATATGAACTCTTGGAGAGGTTCTAATATGAAAAAATGGGTCATGCACACCGTTTTGTGGTATTTGGTATCTTCTTTGGAGTTTTGTATGAAGCTTATGTGCACCTTAATTGAAAATTTGGTCAAACCTTTTTCAAACCCACTATCACTGGCCAGGTTTCAAGAAAGCTGTAAGGCAGTTGGATATAGAAATATTTCACAATTTATTTCTCTTATAAATCCCTCAGTTATAAAAATATCTGATATTTTAAATATGTTTATTGCTGTGTATCACTGACGAATAAAATGTACTGGGAAAATTTAAAGCAATATCCTGTATAATCTTATCAATGATGTTTAAAATAGAGATATATTTGAATCTCAAATATTGCCCAATGTCACTAAGTGATGTTAAGATATTTCCATAAAGTCTTAATCCAATTTTGAATTTAATTTGGCTTGATAAATAATGATTTCTTGAATCAACGAAGGAAGTTGTTTTGATATATATAGACCAATTCTTGAATCAAAAATCTTCTTTGTTCAAAAGTATTTTTGATCAATTTGTTTTTTATTTCAATTTTTTCTTTTCCTTTCTTTTTATCTAATTTCTAGTCACATCACTTCCATATTTGACAAATATAATCTAAATTTCAATTATGGTTTGAATTCTTTTTGAATTTTTGTAACCATTTTCCTGGTATTTTTCAAATTTTAATGTTGATTTTTTTTTGTTTTGGTAGTTTTCTCTCATTTTAAAATTTAGGCTTCCTATGATTCTTTTCTTTTTTTTGTTAAATTTAATTTACTTTTGATTCATTTTAGTTTTTAATAACATTCAGCCTGAATATTTAGTGTTGTTTGAATGTTTAACTTCAATTATTTTTCATTTTTCATTTTTTTTACTCTTTTTTATTGTTTTGGGTCTTTTTTTTAGTTTTTTTAATTTAATTTAATGTTATTTCTTGATTTTTGATTCATTCATATTTCTTATGGTTCTTCTTTTTTCAATAATGTTTTACTCTTGATTTTTTCTAATATTCAAGTTTTTTGAGTTCTTTTTTATTTTGTAGTTTTTGTTAATTTTTGAATTTTTATTCAATATTTTGATTTTTTGTATTTTTTACTGTCATTTATTTTTATTTTTTGTGAATTTGTTTTATTAATTTTATTTATTTATTTATTTCATTACTTTCCTTTTTCAATTTTTTTTTCTGAAATATTTTGATTTTTTAATTCTAATTTTTTTGGGGGTGCAAACACTCAAAAAACAAATTAAAACAAAAATCAAAAAGAAAGCACTGAAAAATGTCAATAAAAAAAACCAAGAAAAAACAAGATAAAAAATATATAAAAAATTAATGAAAGACAACATGAAAAAAATTAAAAATGTAAAAAAAATGAAAATCAAATAAAAAACCAATAAACAAAATAAAATGAAAAGAAATTAAAAAAATGAAATCAAAAGAAATGAAAGATAAACAAAAAATAAGAATAAAAATAAAATTGACAAAATTCAAAAAAATTAAGAAAAAATGGAATTATAAGGAATACAAATGCCAAAAAGTCAAAGAAAAGTAAAAAAATAGAAAAATTGCAAAAACTTGGAATTATTGGCAAAAATCCAAAAATCCCTTGATTCCTTTAATCAAAAATATATAATCAAGGAAAACCACAAATTGTGACAAAAAAACCAAAACAAAAGAGATACAAGAAATGCCAAAAAAATAACATCCTTGTTTTTTGTGATGAAAATTAATTTCATTAGTTTTCTTTGCTGTTTTCAAAAGAAATTCCAAAATTGGAAAGATTTTGACTAATAAAACAAATTGAAATTCCTGGGATTAAATGAATAAGAAGAGATATAAATAGGGATGTAAAAGAAGAGGGAACTTTGAAAATTGAGCACTATTATTATTTCACATCTTTTATAGAAAATTAACGAAATTATTGTGTGTGAATATCACAGCATATTCAAAAATACTGAAAAATTCAAAAATTAATCATTCTTCTCTTTATACTTCAAGGATGATAATGCTCAACATGTAAGGAAACTAAATTTGAAAAAGTCTTTTTATACTTCAGATATTCCATTAAATGGAAGAAAAATACATATCCGCAATAATAGACTTTACCTGAATATATCCAAAAATAAAGGCAAGAGTAAAATAATTTGAAAAAAGAATTATGACCCAGATTTATGTAAATTAATAGCTTGAAATTCAGCTCAAAAGAATTACAGAAATAATTTGTCCCACAAAAATATTGGATATAAATTTATAATAGAAAAGAAATAATTTCTTTAGCAAAAGAATATTTGGATATTGTAATATACCCTTTGAAAGGTCTCCGAAGTATGTAAGACATGAAAAAAAAAATTATAATGGATTATTTGAATGAAAAATAGTCACTCTTACTTATCAATTTCTTTGTATAAAATGAAGTTCCTTCAAAGAAACTTTCCAGATTTATAGCTTGTAATGGTGAAAAAATGCTGAGTTAATTATGCAAAATAGAAAAGACAATGAAATTGATGAGAAAATTTTCAAAAATTGTAATGAATAAAGTGTGTTTCATTGTTGTAAATTCTTATAATTTCAGAAGATCTTCTATTGATGAATGATGGATATATATGGTATGATAAAACAAACAAAAGTCATGGGAAGCCCATTATCTTCCATTTTAACTGGGTAAAATTCTTAATGACCAAATATGTGGCTGGAAGTGTCTGGGAAAAGATTGCAATGTTAGAACCAAGGTTGAGACTCAGGTTTGAAGAAGTTAGGACCTGGGTTGGACCTACTACCCTTTCTGGTAGGTTTGTTTGTTTTTCATGGTGACTAGTCTGTACCAAACCTAGCCAACAAGTACTGGTCTTATACTTGAAATAATGATTGTTTAAATCTTAAAGCCACTTGGAATGACTAATATTAGCCATCTGAGCACTCTGGACATGCAATAAAAGTTCTGAAATAGCCTTTGGAAAGGGTTTTCAACATGTATTTATTCAGAATGATCATTTGTTGTCCATAAACCACAATTCTGACTATACTGACATCAGAATTTATGGTAAAGAACAACAATTTAGGCTTGATATTAAGATTCTTCACTCTGAAAACAACTGAAGAGCTTACAAGCCCTTCAAAGTCCACAGAAGAGATGAAATCAGGTTTTCCCTCAATAGAAAAGACCCATACCATCCTATTATTAGTATTATTACATCACAAAACCTTTATTAATCATGAATGTCCTCAGGATCAACTTGATATAATGAAAATCATAATTATTGGAGTAAACTTTATGGTCAGAGATATTAGATTATTGCACCTAGGGTCCTCATTAGACTCATAAAAACTGTTAACACATAACATTAGGACCATTTCTTTGGAATCAATTTATTTTAACATGTCAAAGTCATAGTACCAGCTTGTATTTACTATTCTTTAGCAACTACATAAACTCACCCTGACAGCTGCAATTCAGTAGCTGCGTAGAGATGAGCTAACTTCCAAGTATATTGATGATTAACTGAGAATGATTTTTGATCCATAAAGTTGGGATTTTAGAAGGCTTGAAATTCAAATTCCTATGTTTTAAATTCTCACAGAATTTGGTATGGCACGGTTCTTGTTTTTTAGGAAGACAAAACTTTCCTACCAGTTTTGCAGATTAATGTCAAGTTTTTTTTGATTTAAAGCAAGGTAGTTTAGATTGGAGTCTTATAATTTCTCTTTTTTAAAAAAGAAAACAAGTATGGATGAATTATGGTCACTAAAATATTTTGAGCAGAATGCAAAAGCTTAAAAGTTTATTTCTTGTTTTGAACTGCTTTTTTTGATTGAATTAAGCTTTTATCTAAAACTCTAAATTCAGATGGTTTCATTTTTTTCAAATTGGATTGCTCTTAAGCTTTGATAATCTTTAACCAGGAAACAAGAATATTTCAAATTGGAAGTATTAAAGGATATTTGACTACTCTAAAGCTTAATTAAATGATTTTAATCACATATACAAACATTATATTTCATATAAGTCAAAGAAACAACTTCATTGGCTATTGATAAAATATCTTTTCACAGTTAAGAACTATTATCCAGATTGTAAGCATGTGACTTCAAACGAGAACACAAGCATGACAGCCAAATTACCATAAATAAATGGTAGATGACAATACCACCAAAACATGGATCTGAGTCAAAGCAGCTCAAAGGGTATCAAACAAAGGAGTAAAGCAACTCCTTTCCAAATATACAGCTCCCATGAACATAGGACAAACATTAACAAATTGATTCAGGCTCAAAGAAGTGTCTGAGCATAAACCTTAATTTTCACCTCCAATCTAAAGTCCAGAGAGATAGGCTTCACACCATTAGATTTTTTGTTCAAATTGAAGCTCTTGGTCAGGCTATCCAAGTTTACTAGCCAAATTGAGCTAGCATCAAAGCTATAGAAGTGATGGCCAAAATGAAGCCAAATAAGGATGCCTAAAATATTCACCTCCCATATAGCTTTTACAATTTTAGTGTTAGATACCCAAAGTTTGGTTCTTTTTTAAAGTGAAAAATAAGGGCTATCTGATTGTGTCATCAATTTCCCCATAGCTCATCCAGAACAAATTTTATTGAGCAAAGCTCCATACAGGATTTGAGAAAAATCCATATATGAAAAATGGAAATTGAAAATGGTACATCTTAGCCATTTTAAATGAAGTACCTTTGTGTAGGATGTATCCAGAACTACACAATGAACCTGAATACTTTTCGAATACTTAATTTAAAGGTGGTAAGATCTTTAATCATGGTTTCAAGCTCCCTTGGAGTTAAATCTTGAGAATCTTTCTAGATCATTAATTTGAAAGGTAACAAAGTTATAAACAGCTTAAGGTTATTATCCCACATCAAGTGGTATCATGGGATATTATCCTGTAAAATTTAATTATGAAGTTTCAAAGGTGGAAAACTGATTTTCATTTAATTTTTACTCATGGTAAAGTCTAAAAGTATTTAGTCCTGACTGTATTCAGTGGTGAAGTGGGATATTCTCCTATAAAAGTGAATTATGAGGTGTCAAACCCATTCAATGAGTTGCCATGTATTTTAAAAGAATACTAACCACTATTTTATTAATATAACCCTTTTAATTTATAATAATACTATTTTAATGTGTATCACTCATAGTATAAGCTTTTTATTACTCTCATATAGCTTCTCCATAGGCTCATACTGACACTTCAGGGTCCAGCTGTTATTTTTAACCTTTTTGGATTCAATTACTGTAGTTTGGAGGTTACCATTTCTGAGGAATAGACATTTATTTTCTATTGAAGCTTTTTTGAATGAAGTAAATCACGAAAATTAGTTTTTTGTTTTTTCAATTTTATTTTATTCTTTCATCCTTATATATCTCTATGTCTTGAATTATTACTTTTATTTTTAAAACAAAAAATATAATTTAAATCTAACATAATATTTTTTGAAAAAGTACCTGATAGAGAATTAAAGTTTTGTAATTCATTATTTTGATGTGAATCATTGATAATTTCAAATTTAAGTCATTTTCATATTTAAAAGCTGTTGTGAAGTAAAAAATTTAATTTTGAAATTGAAAAAAATAAATTAAGGGCATTGGAAAAAGCATGTAAGTATTTTGGTAAACACACATAAGGGGTTCCCTGAACACATTCTCAATTAAAAACAAAAAACCCTTCAAAGATCCCCAAAAATAAACCCCTCACACATTTTTCACTTCCCCCCATAAAAAGGCAAAAAATACAAATAATCCACATCAATTCCCCCAAAAACATCTTCCCCTATTTTACACAGCTTTCCAAACTCATTTTCCCCCAAATACTCAATTTTGCTCCAAAACGCTTAAATACAATTGTTTTTTCTACCCTCTTCTATTAATCATAAACTTCAACCACTCCATTAAACCTTTCACACCTTTTGTCCCCTCTTTTCCATAATTTGAAATGGTCTTTCCTCATTTCAAATCTCCAAATCCCCCTTTTTCCTTTTTTGAACTTATATAGCTTTTTACTTGAAAACATGCTTCAACCCCCCATTGAAGCTAAATTTCAGACCAATTGACTTCTTTGGAAGCATGTGAATAATTTCTCATGAATTACAACTTGATATATATGGGTCCAAAATCTTGAACAAAGTCATTATGCCACTGAACATAGCATGCAATTTCCAGATTTCAGAAAATTCAATGAGAAAGAAACATCCCAAATTTCTCAGATATATGAATCACTGCTCATGCCAAGGCAAATTCAGGCCCAATTATCCAGCAAAAGGGAGCTTGAACAGCCTTTAATACTTGAAGATATTTGAACCAATTCAAGCAACTCCATGATAACAAATTGCACAGAAGAAGGCCTGTGAATTATTTTATTTACAACCTCAAAGAAGAAGTTTTTGTGTGGTCTCCTGCAAGGAATACACAGGGAAAATTGCCTCACTGTATTTCAATCACCCCCTTTCCATAAAAATCCCTCCAAGATTTCCTCAGATGATTCTTATATGCTGTACTTGTAATAATTTGAGATATGACCACATACTGCACAATGTCACCAAAAAGTATAGATCTTATTTTAATAATACTGATTGAAACTCAATTAAAGTTTTCAGAAAAAGTTAAAAGTTTATAATTATTAAAATTAAAGCATAAAATCCATCATTTTTTCCCATTAATTGTAATCTTAATCTAAGTTTAAATGTCAAATAAAATATTTAACTTGGGGATCATGATATTATATTATTAAGACTACCTTGATCCATTAAATTGAATGATTTTTCAAGCTTCTGATGCCAAAAAATTGAAGTTACAGTGATAAATTTCAATAATGGCATAGTAATGAGATGAGAAGGTTTAATAATGATCCATTCTAGTGGATAGCCTCATTTTCAAGTGCTGACAGGTATATGGTATTTAGAATTAAGGCTCATTGCTATATAAAGACTCCTTCATCTTCTTTTTCTCCCTCATAGACATCAAATGCCAAAAAATATTGATGTAAAAGTATTTTTTTTCTTTTATATAAAGCTGATAGATTGTTAGATAATAAAGCTATAACCTTTAATAATTACTAAAAATTTGGTAATTATATTCGTATTTTGTTGAAATTTTTTACATTCTCTTAAAGTCTCTAAATCTAGGTAATAATAATAAAAAATTTATTTCTGTCTATTTTTAATTTCAAATACATTTTAAATAAGTTTTAATAAACTCTTTAGTCATAAACAAGCTCAAAATTAGTATATTAAGTGCTAAAAACAGGTTGTTTTTATCTTATTATAATAGTTTTCTCCTAATTTTTTTCTAAAAATTCTTTTTCATCAATATAAATAATATTTATATTGATTTATAACCTTAATGTTAGTAATATTCTACTTATAAATTGTGAATTTTGAAAAATAAAAACAATTTTCAAGAAATTTTTGGTAACAATAATAATTAGCTTCAATGTATAAAATATTACATTATTGATGTATTTATTTTCTCAAATTGTTTATTCTTTATAAATAATATTATTTTCTTTATGCCATAATTATAATGATATTTAATTATTGAAATTATTTCAACTCATATTTTTCATTATTATGAGGACATTGAGAGTACAAAAAGGAAAACATTACCAGTTTTTACTTATTTTTTCATAGTAAAACCTCAAATTTGGGTTTGTGGCCAGGAAGCTTGACTCAAAATGCCTTATTACAACATTCAAATTGGGCTTATCAAATCAAAAATATCCATAATCATAGTTTTATATTATAACTCTATAAAAATTGAATTTAATAATAATAGAGGCATTTAGAAAGTTATTGAAATGTTTTCACATCATTAGACTTGAAAGACCTTTCTTTGAGTGACTCTATTAATTAAATAAGATTTCTATAAATTCAAATTTTAAGTCTATATCATGAATTAAGTGATAATCTTGTCATTTTTTTTCTGTAAAAAATTCAATAATGGAATAAAAAAATCAATTTATTTCTTTTAACTCATTTCTATTATAAAAAATATAAAGCAGTTTCTTAAAAGGAAATTGCCATATCCTTACAAAAAATACACTTAGATTTATTTGTCTTTTTTAGTGTTTGAAGAAAATGCAACAGAGGAAAATAAATACACTTGAGAAAGATTGGTGAAAGAAACTTGGGAAAGCTCTCCAACACCAATGCCAAGGTATTGGTTCTCACAGGACCCACCTTTTTGGAATTATGAAAGTAAGAACCATGATTAATTTTGATTTTTTTATATTATTTTTGAATTTTTTCTTCTTCCTTTATCACTAGGAATACCAGGAGAGGTTTCCAATACTCCATCCAATCAGATGAAGGTAGACTAAGAAGTGGAAATGGTTCCACAAAAGGGAAAAGAAAGGGTAAATTCCCCAGTGCAACAGAATCCACACAAGAAATTGCCCTATCCCCAAGGCAAGTAATTGAGATTCCCAATATTTCTGAAGCAGAATTGGAACTAAGTATGTTTAATTCAATCAGAAATAGATCAAATTTGGAAGTCTCAAGTAAAAATATAATTTAACCTATACAAAACCTATTCCACAGTATACAAAGAAAAGGATTGGGAAAGGTTACCCCAAATCCACCAAGGAGTAATAAACTTTTGGCAAATTCTCAAGAGGATGAAATAGCTATATTATCCAATGAATGGAATCCCCTATAATCAAAACCTTAAATGAAAAATATAAGGGAATACCACAACCAAAGGAGAGAGGCAAGCAAGTCAGAAGACCCAGTATCTTCTACTAGCAAGACTCAAGTTAATCAAACTCCCAAAGAAGGGAGTTGGAAAAAACTATACCGCCCAACTACAGGATCCTCAGAATTGAAACAGATGCTGTGGGAAATATTTTCAACATGGCCAGAACCTTTATGGAATTCAAGGACAAGGAAGAACAAAGAATGAGACAACCAAATTTCCTAGAGAAATAAATTTGACACCTGATTTTGTGAATAATTTATGAGAAATTAAAGATAAAATATTACCTTTGAATAAAATTAAAAGTAATTTATTATTCTGAAAAGAAATGAATAACATTTTATTATTCTTATCCTAAATGTTTGTTCAATATACAAAAGAATTAGATAATATCAAATGTATGGTTAAAAATAAAAAACCAAAAGCTTTAATTGACAATAGTTGAAACTTGATACAAGGCCAAAGATAGTTTTATAAATGTATAAAAGAAATTAAACATAAAACTTAAACAATAAATTGCAAAAAAAATATTGATAAGACAACAGAGAAATTGAATAAAATTATCCATATCTGTTGAAATATTTGAAGAAAAGACTCCCTCACACCAAAATTTACTTGTGGGCCATGTAGAAAAAAGTCACTAAGCAATAATGAATATTAAAAATTAAATTCAAAATAAAATTAGACTAATTCCTAAGGAACTGCATGATATAAATGAGGCTAACTTTAATATACCAAATTTATCAAAACCATTTTCTCATATAAGAAGTCGTTTTATGGAATAATTAATCAGGAATTACAATAATTAATTTTCAATGAAAGAAGCACCCCAGCTCAAAGATTGGCAAAAAATCACAGGATAAGGTGAATATAATCATATGTCATTTATCATAAAAATTCATATTATGCAGGAATACTATTCCATACCTCATGAATTAATAACTGCAATATTATACTAATTATTTGGGAAATATTAAAATAAATGGTACCATGGCATTAGATAGGAGAATTGTAAAAACCACTTGGCCTTGGTGAAAAAATAAACTCTAACCAAGTGAAAATGTTTGTGGAGATATTAAATGGAGAATGAATTTCAAAGTTCATTCTTTGACCCAGATAAGGCCAAACCTTTGACTTGGTTACCAAAACAAAGTGGAAGGTTGAATTACCTATATACAGAAATGCCACAAACAATAGCTCATAGGAAAAAAGTCAAAAGATTTGTAGGGGAGAAGAAAATTTCTTAACAATTGGATTAACAGAACCATTTTCGACAAAAAAGTAAATTGATACACTAGAAGATATTGTGAAAAAAACAAAGATTGGAATAAAATGAAAGAAATGTGAGATAAAGAGTCCAAATTAGAAATTGATGAAAAAAGATAAAGAAAAATAACATTTCAAACCCAATAGTATCAGTGAGAAAAGTAGATTCCATAAATGTGGTAGTATTGGACACTTAGCCAATAATTTCCTTAAAAGCACAAAAATTAATGGAAATTTGGAAATAAAATATCACTATGATAAAGAATAAGAGTCTGATTCTGAAAAATGAAATATTTAATTGGAGTTCTCTGAAAATGATAGAAGAAAGATATTGATGCCCAAATTAACAATATTTATTTAATATATGATGTATGTTGTAAGGTGTGGATATGAAACTTTGATTAAAAAATCAAGTACTTTTCCTGTCCTCAAAATTTGTATAAGGTAAAAATCAATTAAAAATAGTAAGAAATATTATTTTTAAGAGAAAAAACACCAATTTCATCTTTTGTAACTTTATTAGTATAAAACAATAATATTATAAAAATTTATTGTTTTACCAACAATAAAAATTTAT
The DNA here is from genome assembly GCA_023105745.1 of Austropuccinia psidii. Classification (NCBI taxonomy): domain Eukaryota; kingdom Fungi; phylum Basidiomycota; class Pucciniomycetes; order Pucciniales; family Sphaerophragmiaceae; genus Austropuccinia; species Austropuccinia psidii. Next base: position 296,695 of record JALGQZ010000020.1, read on the forward strand.
CCAAAAAATACTCTACAAGAGATATTTTAAGGCTACAAAAGAAATTTCTTCAAGAGCAATTTCAATTGGAGTTAATTGAGCAATGAAATGCAAGCAATTAATTAAATAACAGAGTCTTTAAAAAGAATATTAAAGAGAAAACACGTCCAAAAGTGACCAGAGTGAAGTTGGAAACAAAGTGACAAAGTTTACAGTGATGAAAGATGCTTTAATTCACTATTGGGGTGGTTCAGGGGTAAAAATGATTATAAGAGTTACAAGCAATGATTATAATGATTTTTTCACGTGGTTAAAAGGTTTAGAATGATTTCAAAAAGGTGGTTGGAATCTTTTATTGATTGGTTTAACAATGTTTAAACTAATTATAAAAGGAAAAGATTCTAACATGAAGAGAAAAGTTGGGCAAAGAAGACATTCTTTTATAGCCATCAATTCTCTTACTCCAAAAGTAAAATTTACTCTTGTAAGTCGTGAAAAACAGTCTGACAACAGAAAAGCCAATTATGGCATCATTGAACCCTGGTTTAGACCAAAAAGGACTGGTTTAAGCCATTTTTAACCATTTTTAGCCATTTTAGACCCTTAAATCAGCCATTACTATAGTAATACCTGGTCTAGAGCCTTCAAATCACGTCAGAATGTGTGTAAGAGGCGTAGAAACCGGTTAAAACTGTTTTTACTATGATTGTTTTATCTTAAGGGTAGTTTTACCCTCTTGGAAACAGCTAAAACTACCCCAGTTGGTATCAAAACCTCATCATCAATTGAGTCCACAGACCCTGTAACTCAATTCCAGGCCAAAAGTGATGAACTTTTGCGTGAATTTTGACACCACATGCCTGTCAGCAAGGATTTTGGGGGTCTAGCTCCCCCTTAGAGCTGGAGTTCCTTTTCCCCCCCAAATTTAATCTTTCCAATTTATTTTTCCTTTAATTCCTCATCATGTATTATACTTATAATTGACATATGTAATTCAATTCAATTGTACAGTAAAATACAGTAATAATTGATACCTCATATGTAAATCAAAGTTCACTTATGTAATACACGCACACATTTTGACATTTCAATTGAATTCAATTGAAAATACTTCAATTCCTCATAACTTCTAAACTAAACACAACACCTCAGTTTTAACACAAAAATTGATGGTTAAGACCACATGTGGTGTGAATTAAATTAAAGTTTTGATGATTTTCAACTTTTGTATTGAAAATACCAAAAACTTAATTTAAGCTTATTTAGAGTTGAGTTACAAGAGTTTTGCTCAGAGGTGACCCCACCTGGTTTTTTATGAGGAATCCAATGGTGAAATAATTTTTATATGTTTATTTATTGGATAAAAAGTTATAATAATTTTTATTTAACTTTTTTCCAAATTTATTTATTTTTTTTACAATTTTGTTAAAATTTCATTTTTACTTAATTTTTTCAAGTATAAATGTAATTCCAAAATTCAATGTAATTTTATTTTTAAAGTGTAATTAAATTTTTTTATTTTGATTATAATTTTATATTTATGTTTTGATTTTATTTTATTTATATTCATATGTTAATTTTGTATTTGTGGTCTTTTGGGTATATGAAATTACCTCTAAGGCTCACATTCCCTCCGCCTAAAAAAGAATATTACTTTGTAATATTGGTGTTTCTAATGTGTCTGAATCTCCTGAGGAGTTTGGTAGCTTCTGGTATATCGTTTTCTTCTAACCATTCATCTTCACAAGTTGGGTCACTGTACCTGTCAAGGCATTCCCTTACTTTCTTGGTTCTTAATTTCCTTTCTTTAAGAACTTTGGTAATTTTCTTAGTACCAGATGTCTCAATAGGAGGTATAGCATGGGGAATCTTATTCCTCAAGGGAAATTTCTCAGCATCACTAGATTTATATGGCTTTATCAAGCTCACTGGAAATGTTGGATGCTTATTGCTAAGTTCTTCAGATAACTCTACTTCAACAGCATTTTCTCCATGGAGGGCCTTAATCACAAAAGGTCCTGCAAAGGAGTCTTTCAGCTTTTTACATCCTTTGATGTTATTGAAGTTAGTGGTAGATACAAGAACTAGGTCCCCCACTTTGAAATATGGAGTTGCATGTGATTTATCCCATTTGTCATTAGCATATGCAAAAGAGTCCTCCATGCACCTGACTGCATGCTTTCTAGCTTTGTCTAGCATTCCTTTGAAGCTAGCAGCTGTGGGATGTATTTCAATTAAATCTTTCCTCAAGGAATCTTGGGGTAACTTGGGGTTCCATCATTTTTCTAGAATAGCAGGAGTCTGATTGGTACTGGCATGGATTGATGTTTTATATGCTAATTCCGGTGCTGGCAACAGAGTACACCAATCATGGGTAAATCCATCACAATCTTTGAATTCAAGGCCATATGCACAAAATCTTCTCACCATGTCCTCTAAGGTTTGGATCATCCTTTCAGCCAGGCCATCAGTTTGTGGGTGGTAGGCTGTAGAGAAAGACAGTTTAGTTCCAAATAATTGGTGAAGATTTTTCCATAGTGCTGAAGCGAATTTGGGATCCCTATCACTAATGATATTTGTAAATATCCCAGTCCATGATACTACTCTATTCCATATCAGAAGGGCTGTATCAATGGCTGTATCATCTTTGTGACATGGTAAAAAGATTGAAGTTTTACTGAATCTGTCCACAATTACTAGGCAAGCATTATAGCTTCTGTCACCTCCTGGTGGTAGGCCAGTTACCCAATCCATATGGACAATTTCCCAAGGTCTTCTTGGCTCTTGGATTTTTATCATATTTCCAAGTCTCTTGCCAGTGGATTTATTTGCCTTTTGGCATCTGTCACAGGTCTTGCAATACTCTGCAACATCTTTCTGCCACATTGGCCACCATATGCAGGTCTTTACCTTTTCTCTTGTTCTGTCTTCAGACAGATGTCCTGAAAAGGGGCTATCATGGCATTCTTTCACTACAAGATTGATTAATGACCTGTCTACAACTGTCATGACGCATGTGTGCTTGGTCCTGTGGTAAATTATACCATCCAGCAGGTGAAATCTTCCTTCATCATAAGACTTTTTCCATACTTCATCCAAGGCATGTATTAGAGAGTTGTCTTTACAGTCTTTGTTAAGTAATTGGCATAAGATGCTACAATTCTTATCTTGAGTGTAGCTATGTCTGACTTCCTCAAAGAAGGTGGTATTCAAGTCTGTAACACTTATTCCTTCTATTGGAATTTGTGGTGAAGCTTCTTCTAGCACATAAGCAGGATTATCAATATTATTTGGTAATGGCAATCTGCTTAGTCCATCTGCATGCTTATGAATGTTCCCATCCTTATGAACAATAGTCATATTTCCTCTCTATTCTTGTATGGCTATTTGCCATCTGAGCATATGTCTGTGGGGTGTTTTCATGTTTAAAAGTGATTTGACAGCTGTACAATCTGTTATCACTTCAAAAACACATCCCTCCAAGAAGTAGTTTAATTTTTCCAAGGCCCAGACAATACATAGACATTCCATTTGACTTGCTCCATATCTGGCTTCAGTCGGTTTGATTTTCCTGGATATGAAACATATGGGTCCTTCTACAGGTTTATCATTTATGATCTGAACTTGATGAAGTGCAGCATCCAGTCCATCCCCTGATGCATCAATATACAGCTTGAAAGGCAATTTAAATTCTGGCATCAGTAAGAGTGGAGCAGTGGTCAAGGCTTCTCTTAGAGACTCAAAAGCTTTGACTCTGTCAACAGTCATTTCAAATACTGTGTCTTTGTCACACAATTTATAAAGTGGTCTTGCTATGGATGCAAAATCTTTAATGTGTTGCCTGTAATATCCTGAAAAACCTAAGAATGACTGAATTTCCTTCTTTTTCTGAGGCATGGGCTTTAGCAATACTGCTTAAACTTTGTTTTTGTCAATCCCAAGGGATAAACCAGATACAACATGTCCTAGTGCCTTAAGTTCTTTAAATCCAAAATGGCATTTCTTCAAGGAGATTTTCATGTTGACTGATTGAATTTTTGTCAAAACTCTGGACAATCTGTACATGTGCTCCTCCCAAGTCTTGGAACAGACAATAATGTCATAAATGTAAATGATTAACCATCCCTCTGAGATTTCTTCAGGGAAAATTTCATTCATCATTCTTTGGAAGTGTGAAGGTGCATTTTTAATACCAAAGGGCATCCTCAAGTATTCATACACTCCAAAATGAACAATAATTATCAAGTATTTTCTTGCTCTTGGTGTCACCACATTTTGATGGAATCCTTTAAGGGCATCCATTGTGGTTATATACACTGCTTGAGATATTTGAGTAAGGGCAATTTGGATTTTTGGTATTGGGTATCTGTCTGGAACAGTGTAAGTGTTCAGAACTCTAAAGTTCCCAACCATTCTGTATTTTCCATTATGCCATTCCACTATGACCGGGGTAGTTATTTCTACTTCCTCATTGTGGCCTACTTTTCTTATTACACCAAGGTCCAGAAGTTCTTTGATATGAATTTCTAAAGCTTCTCTTGATTTTGGACTTTCTGGATATGCAGGTATTCTTAAGAGTGGTGGATAAGGTCTCTCAATGGTAAGAATGATGCCAACTTCATGACCAATAATTGCTCCTAGAGGTTCTATGTCTGAAGCAAATGCTTCTCTGTGGTCATACAAAAGGGAAGAAAGTTCATTTTCCTGTTTATCAGTCAGATGAAGGCTTATTTCAGCCTCATTTAACTGTTCAGACTTGAATTTCTCTAACTCGAAGTTGACTGGTGATACTTTGTTCACTGTAATTTGTCTTTTAAATGGTAAAAAGGCAAATTTTTGGCGCTTATTGTCTCCAATATTAAAGTATCTGTCTTTGTTATTATGCAAATCTATCCCATACATGATTAAATAGTCATTTCCTAATATAAGATGGGTACTAGAGCAATTTTCCATAACAACAAATTCAACTGTGATTCCTAAATTCCCATTTATGTGTGGGAATATGACATTGTACTCAAATATTCCTAATGATTTCATTGGATTACTTGCACTGTTGAGTTTTATACCATCAATTGGTAACAGTTGGTCTTCAAAATTTGGTACACAAGTCTTAAGAAAAGATTTTCCAACACAAGAGCAGAAGGCTCCTGGGTCAAGTAAAATCTTGGTGTGCTTGTTGTCAATCACCACTTCTGTCATACAGGAGTTACCAGCTGTATAACCTTTTACCCTGTTTGGTTTTGTTTTCATAAGTTGTGCATCTTGAGCTTTTGATAAATCAAGTTGACCATTGCTCAATTGTGGCAAGTGGGAATAAGATTCCATGATGTCAAAAGTGGCATTGATATTTTCTATATATTTTGAAGATTCAGAAAATATTGATGATTTATCATCTGAATTGTATTCAATTATTTCATCTTTTTCAACATCAGGTTCCTTTTCAATATCAATTTCATTGATTTTCCCCTTTTTCAGATATGTATTGGCTAAATGGGTGGTGCTTTGGAAAATATGAAACTTTCTGACTGTATCTGCAGATTTATACTTAATATTATTAGAATGTTCTTTGGGGTTTTTGTCCACAGAATCTTTCCAAGGTGTATTAAACCTTGTTTTGAGATTCACCCTACTAGAACCAATTTTGGTTCTGGTGGTTACTTCTTCCAATATATTGATAATATCCTCTGCTGATGATTGTTCAGTAGTCCTGCTTTTGATAGCATTCTCTAAGTCACCTCCACATTGTCTCAGAATTTTTCTATGGATCATAGATTCTGACATGTCAGGATATAATGCTGTTAATCTGTCTTTTTGTTGGAAAAACCATGGTAAAGCTTTGTCTTTATCAGCATTAAATTTGGCAGATTCAAAGGCTGTTTCCACTTTAAACCTCCAAGCATCATTTGCCCATTTGTTAATGATTTGGGTTTTCCACCAAGTCCGACTCTGGTGTCCATGTGCTTGTCTTATTTTTATGTACCATCTGTGAGCTGATCTGGTAAAGAAGATGTTAAATCTGGATGTTACCAATCTTTCTGGTAATTCAAAATCCTCTTTGATCATGTCAATACCTCTAATTAGTTCCATATGGTCATACTCTCCTTCACCACTGAAGTGAGGCCATTCTTCAAGTTTTGGAACTTCTTTCAAGAGTGCTTGGCCCATTTATGGCTCCAAGTTATGGAAAGTATAAAATTCATTGTTTAATTGTGAATTTTCAATATCCAATACTTGTGGAGTGGGAATTCTTGCATCTTCATTTTGATTCAGAGGTGTAGACATTCTTGGTAAAGTGTTTAGCAGTTGTTCAATATCATTCATTTTACTGTTATTACACCTTTGTGAATTTCTTAACTCATGTTGTAAGCTTTTTATAGAGTGTATGACATTCTTTTTATGATAATCCTCTTTATATGTAAGCTCATTCCATAGTTCTGTTTGTTTAGTATTATCAGATATAACTTCATTTGACTTTATTGTTAATTTTGATATTTCCTCTCTTGAGGTATCAAAATGCTTTTTAAAGGCAACTGTATTTGTCTTTACTTCTGAAAATGATTTTGAAATATCATGAAGAACCTTTTTATTATCTTCTTTGATAGTATTATAGCTCGTTTTATTCCTGTTTCAATTATGTCATCAATATTGAAATTTAGAATATTTGTCTGTTAATTCTTTAATAATGGCAGATTGTTCATTTATCTTAATGCCAAAAGAATTATCATTATTGGAAGTTTTGATTGTTCTTAAAAATCTTTCAAAGCATTTAAATGTATCATTTATTTGGCTCAGACTCAAGCTTTTTGTTTTAAGATTGTCACAAATTGATGTATTCTTATCAGAAAGATGATTTTTTACGTCATTAATGGCTTTATACAACTCTGGAATACAATTAAAAGTATCAGAAATCCTTTTTGATATTTTAATCTGGCTTCATCATTCTTTTGTAATTCCATCATGGTTCTGGCCATCTGAAATACATTTTCCATGGAATCCTGTTGAATCTTTGGGATTCTGTAGCCCTGGCTGTAAGGTTTTGGGGCTGGTGCCTTCCCTTTGCCCTAGTTTGGGGTTTGTGACTGCTTTTTCACGTTGGAAATGCTGCTGCTGGCCACTGGGGCTGTTTTTGGAACTGGTTTGGGTGGTGGAGGGTTGTTTTTCCTCCATTCTAGTGTCAAAAGAATCATGTTTTTCTTCTCCATCAATGGATGCCATCCATTGAGCAATTTGCAAGTATTGGGATGGCCCAGGAATCTTCTCACTTTCAGGTAAGAATTCATGAAATTCTTCCACAGGTCTGAAAGGATCTGGTACTCCTTGAACTGGAGTGCATTGCTGTATGCACTGTGGCTGGCTTTGTATATGTCCACAGAGGCTTGTTGTGGCGGTGTCAGCTCTTTTTGAAGGTAAAATGGTATCATCAGCTTCAGAATGACCCATCTTAGTTGTTTGGAAGTCATCAACTGACCCTTTTCCTTCTGTACCTGATTGGCCTCTGCCATAATCACGTCTATTACCTTTCTGGGAGCTGCTTGAGGGGTTATAGCTGGCTCCTGACCTGGTTGAAGGCATAATTTTGGTTAAAAGGGCTTAAAATAGTAATTTTACGTCAAAAAACTTACTTTTGGCCAAATCTTTGGCTTTCTGAAGAGTATTACTTATTTCCAAGTTGACTAATTCAGAAGAAATTGGCTCTGGTTGAATATTCTGAGTCACAATAATAGTACTATTATGATCAGAATTAACAGTACTGGCAGGAATAATGCTGGTTACTGTTGAGGCTGTTTCAATGTTTTCTTGTCTTACCATGTTGTCAGACACTAAAATCAATGAAAAAACCAATTAATTAAGTAAAAAGGATATTTAAAAAAAGAAATTGAAATATAAGCCTTACTTATAATATTAAAAAAATTATTTTTTATGGATTTTTTGGATTATAAGTATTTTTTATATGTTTTGACTTTTTCAATATAAAGAATGATTTAAAAAGAGTGAAAGAATATGTCACAGGTGAAATATCACGGCTGGGCCCCCAAATGTAAGGTGTGGATATGGAACTTTGATTAAAAAATCAAGTACTTTTCCTGTCCTCAAAATTTGTATAAGGTAAAAATCAATTAAAAAAGGTAAGAAATATTATTTTTAAGAGAAAAAACACCAATTTTATTTTTTGTAACTTTATTAGTATAAAACAATAATATTATAAAAATTTATTGTTTTACCAACAATAAAAATTTATCCAAAAAATACTCTACAAGAGATATTTTTAGGCTACAAAAGAAATTTCTTCAAGAGCAATGTCAATTGGAATTAATTGAGCAATAAAATGCAAGAAATTAATTGAAGAACAGAGTCTTGGAAAAGAATATTAAAGTAAAACACGCCCAAAAGTGCCCAGAGTGAATTTGGAAACAAAGTGACAAAGTTTGCAGTGATGAAAGATGCTTTAATTCACTATTGGGGTGGTTCAGGGGTAAAAATGATCATAAGAGTTACAAGCAATGATTATAATGATTTTTTCACGTTGTTAAAAGGTTTAGAATGATTTCAAAAAGGTGGTTGGAATCTTTTATTGATTGGTTTAACAATGTTTAAACTAATTATAAAAGGAAAAGATTCTAACATGAAGAGAAAAGTGGGGCAAAGAAGACATTCTTTTATAGCCATCAATTCTCTTACTCCAAAAGTAAAATTTACTCTTGTAAGTCGTGAAAAACAGTCTGACAACAGAAAAGCCAATTATGGCATCATTGAACCCTGGTTTAGACCAAAAAGGACTGGTTTAAGCCATTTTTAGCCATTTTAGACCCTTAAATCAGCCATTACTATAGCAATACCTGGTCTAGAGCCTTCAAAACACGTCAGAATGTGTGTATGAGGCGTAGAAACCAGTTAAAGCTGTTTTAAGATTATTGTTTTATCTTAAGGGTAGTTTTACCCTCTTGGCAACAGCTAAACCTACCCCAGTTGGTATCAAAACCTCATCATCAATTGAGTCCACAGACCCTGTAACTCAATTCCAGGCCAAAAGTGATGAGCTTTTGCGTGAATTTTGACACCACACGCCTGTCAGCAAGGAGTTTGGGGGTCTAGCTCCCCCTTAGAGCTGGAGTTCCTTTCTCCCCCCAACTTTAATCTTTCCAATTTATTTCTCCTTTAATTCCTCATCATGTATTATACTTATAATTTACATATGTAATTCAATTGAATTGTACAGTACAATACAGTAACAATTGATACCTCATATGTAAATCAAAGTTCACTTACGTAATACACGCGCACATTTTGACATTTCAATTGAATTCAATTGAAAATACTTCACTTCCTCATAACTTCTAAACTAAACACAACACCTCAATTTTAACACAAAAATTGATGGTTAACACCACATGTGGTGTGAATTAAATTAAAGTTTTGAGGATTTTCAACTTTTGTATTGAAAATACTAAAAACTTAATTTAAGCTTATTTAGAGTTGAGTTACAAGAGTTTCACTCAGAGGTGACCCCACCTGGTTTTTTATGAGGAATCCAATGGTAAAATAATTTTTATATGTTTATTTATTGGATAAAAAGTCATAATAATTCTTATTTAACTTTTTTCCAAATTTATTTATTTTTTTTACAATTTTGTTTAAATTTCCTTTTTACTTAATTTTTTCCAGTATAAATGTAATTCCAAAATTTAATGTAATTTTATTTTTAAATTGTAATTAAATTTTTTTATTTTGAATATAATTTTATATTTATATTTTTATTTTATTTTAATAATATAAATAAATTTATTTTATTTATATTCATATGTTAATTTTGTATTTGTGGTCTTTTGGGTATATGAAATTACCTCTAAGGCTCACATATGTGATATCAACTCCAATTTACCACAAGTTGGGACATCTGACACATGCCTTACAAACATGAAAGATAAAACGTTTTATAGCAACCGTCCTGAAAAAGGATTGGTTCATACAGATGGGAAGTCTGATATGAGAGTTTTTATGATATAAACTAAAGAGGGAAGGATAAATTTGGACACAGGTGCATACTGTACTTTTGTTGGGAGAAATTATCTGAATAAACTTATACCATATTGGGAAGATAAAATTGAACCAATACAAGGGTTAAAATTTAGTAGTGCAAGTGAAAGAATGAAACCCCTTGGAAATATTGATTTGACATTCATCCTCCTATATAAATATCAATTTATGAGACTAAAAGAAGAGTTCTTTTAGGAAAACTGTCCCAGTAGCCACTTCATATTTGGAACTGGATGGAATAGATAGCTCAAGCAATAAGCTAGGTATTTCACCATAGGATATAATGAAACACAAAAATATGGCTTCTCAAATAACAAGAAACAAGCCACTGGAACAAAAAATGGATAAGATAGCCCAAAAGAACACTTATTTATAAGTAAAAATTTGAAAGAAGCATAATTCAATGAAGAATTTATGGAAAAAGTGAAATGAAAGCTAAATGATCTCGTTTATAGATATAAAAGAGCCTTTGAACCTGATAAAGAACAATTAGGTGATATAATTAGACATGAAGTGTGAGTGTGTGAGATATTTATGACATAGCCATAAGGCCACAAAAATCCTTTTATACAGTAGGCTTAGTCTTAAACAGACTTATCAATTGAATTTAAAACAAAAAATAGGTATAGTTTTTTGGATAAAAAGAGTTATAAATATTACTTTATTCTTTGATTCTACACAAAAAATAACCTATGGTAGGCACATAGGGTGTTATACCCAAAAATGGTTATTCCTTATGTTATTGAAATATTTAAGAATCTCACAGTTAAATTGCAACATTTTAACATTTTTCAAAAATTGGTGAATTTGAGCTTTCATTAGCTTAAATTTAAATTTGAATAAGGTTTATGCAAAGCTACCAAAAGTTTAGTCAAAATTGAGGTGTTGTGTATATTTACATAATTGGCTAAGGAGTTTCCATAAATAATGTAAATCTTGTGTGAGCTTAATTTAAAAGGGTTTAAGGAAATATTATGGCTTTAAATAAATAAGAGGGAAAAATACATGCAGAAAGGTGGGACAAAGGAAAAGACCAAATGGAGCTGGGTACCCAATGTTTGTAATCTTCAAGGATTCAATTGATTGAATCCACCTATATTGGAGGATTTAAAGCCTTATTTAAACCTTCATATTAGAATTTGACCCAAACTGAAAGTTTAAGCTGGTTTTACCACAATTTGGACAGGAATCACAAGCTGAAAAAAGGATAAATCCCAACACCAGGATAATTTTTATGTTACTAGTTAGCCAGTAATTTTGTGAGCCTTAGAGGTAATTGCATATACCCAAAAGACCACAAATATAAAAAATAACATATTAATATAAATAAAATAAATTTATTTATATTATTGACATAAAAATCAAAATATAAATATAAAATTATATTAAAAATAAAAAATTAATTACAACTTAAAAAGAAAAATACATTAAATTTTGTAAGTATAAAATTACATTTATACTTGAAAAAATTAAGTAAAAATGAAATTTTAACAAAACTGTGAAAAAATAAATAAATTTGGAAAAAAGTTAAATAAAAATTATTATAACTTTTTATCCAATCAATAAATACATAAAAATTATTTCACCATTGCATTCCTCATAAAAAATCAGGAGGGGTCACCTCTGAGTGAAATTCTTGTAGCTCAACTCTAAATAAGCTTAAATTAAGTTTTTAGTATTTTCAATACAAAAGTTGAAAATCCTCAAAGCCTTAATTTAATTCACACCACATGTGGTGTTAACCATCAATTTTTGTGTTAAAATTGAGGTGTTGTGTTTAGTTTAGAAGTTATGAGGAATTGAAGTATTTTCAATTGAATTTAATTGAAATGTCAACATGTGCGCGTGTATTACATAAGTGAAATTTGATTTACATATGAGGTGTCAATTATTACTGTATTGTACTGTACAATTGAATTGAATTACATATGTAAATTATAAGTATAATACATGATGAGGAATTAAAGGAAAAATAAATTGGAAAGATTAAATTTGGGGGGAAAAGGAACTCCAGCTCTAAGGGGGAGCTAGACCCCCAAAATCCTTGCTGACAGGCATGTGGTGTCAAAATTCACGCAAAAGTTCATCATTTTTGGCCTGGAATTGAGTTACAGGGTCCGTGGACTCAATTGATGATGAGGTGTTGATACCAACTGGGGTAGTTTTAGCTGTTGCCAAGAGGGTAAAACTACCCTTAAGATAAAACAACCATAGTAAAAACAGTTTTAACTGGTTTCTACGCCTCTTACACACATTCTTACGTGTTTTGAAGGCCCTGTGCTTGGTATTGCTATAGTAATGGCTGATTTGAGGGTCTAAAATGGCTAAAAATGGCGAAAAATGGCTTAAACCAGCCCTTTTTGGTCTAAACCAGGGTTCAATGATGCCATAATTGGCTTTTCTGTTGTCAGACTGTTTTTCACGACTGACAAGAGTAAAATTTACTTTTGGAGTAAGAGAATTGACGGCTATAAAAGAATGTCTTCTTTGCCCCACTTTTCTCTTCATGTTAGAATCTTTTCCTTTTATTAATTAGTTTAAACACTGTTAAACCAATCAATTAAAGATTCAAACCACCATTTTTAAATCATTTTAATCCTTTTAACCACGTGAAAAAATCATTATAATCATTGTTTGTAACTCTTATAATCATTTTTACCCCTGAACCACCCCAAAAGTGAATTAAAGCATCTTTTATCACTGTAAACTTTGTCACTTTGTTTCCAAATTCACTCTGGTCACTTTTGGGCGTGTTTTCTCTTTAATATTCCTTTTAAAGACTCTTTTCTTTAATTAATTTCTTGCAGTTCTTTGCTCAATTAATTCCAATTGAAATTGCTCTTGAAGAAATTTCTTTTGTAGCCTTAAAATATCTCTTGTAGAGTATTTTTTGGGATAAATTTTTATTGTTGGTAAAACAATAAATTTTTATAATATTATTGTTTTATACTAATAAAGTTATAAACAATAAAATTGGCGTGTTTTCTCTTAAAAATAATATCTCATACTATTTTTAACTGAATTTTACCTTATACAAATTTTGAGGACAGGAAAAGTACTTGATTTTTAATCAAAGTTTCATATCCACACCTTACAAATTTAATGTGTTCTTTCTGCGACTTCAAAATAGCTATTAATCCGAAATGAATATAAAAAAGATATAGTTATAAGATGTCCTATGAAAAGCCCAAATATTACCTGCATCAACTTCAGTATTAGATTTTTCTTTCATAACTGGAGTAGCTCAATATATGATTAAAAGAACCTTTCATAATTTAAAAATCATATTTTCAAAGAAAATTACATGGAGAAGAAGTGGGTTATTTAAGTATTTTGAGCAGCATCTTTGTCTTCTCAAGCACCTATTGTTCAGAATTTTCCCCCCTTTAAAATGTTTGAGAGATCAATACTATTGTATAATTTGTGTTTATAAAGTCAAAAAGAAAGAAAATTTCACTTTCCCTTTGAATGTGCATATTAATTTTAATGAGCTATTTTATCACTTAATGGTCTTCCAAATTACGCTATCAATTACTCAGTAATTCTCTGTGAGTTATGTCATATGGGAAGAATATCTCTCAATTAAGGGATAAAAAAAATGGGAATTTGAGAAATTAAGCATTAATATATATTGTTTAAGCGCACAATTTATTGGAGAAAAAAGGCTCATCATGCCTTGATATGAGCCCTAAACATTCCATTGAGAGCACAGAATAAAAATTGATCAATATCCAAATATCATAAATTATGAAATGGTTTTGGGAAATAATATCAAGAAGGCTCAGTCATACCCATATATTTCAAATTCAAATATTTTCATTATTTAAACTTGTTATACACTTCCGTCTGAAATGAAACACACTGCCAACACTTTCTGGAAGATTCTCTGTGGACAAGAATTGATAGTTTTCTGAAAGATAAGCAATGGAAATCCTTGGAGGTTTTAAAGAGGATTTGATATGATACACCTTTCACATGCAGATATTATTGTAATTAAAAACTATGCTTAAATTTCATCTTTCAGGTAAAGAGAAGATTCTTCATTGTACTGAAATTTCCAAAAATTCAGAACATATGTTTTGTAAAAAAATATTTTTTACATTAGTATCTTCAATATACAAACATTTGTGTCCACAGTAATATTTTTTGGTGGCTTTTGTTTTTACAAAGGGGGTTTTTGGCTTTTGGTTTAAATTTTACATAATTGACCTCAAAATTCAATTCTTTTTAAATAATATAAAAAATGTAGTAGTAATAAAAAGATTTTCAACAAAAAAATGTAAATTTAAGCTCGAAGATGGGAAATTTGGGAATCATTTTTTATTAGAAATTCATCTTCACAGGTATTTTGGGTACTCCATCATCATAGAATTATTTTCATTCTTTGTCAAAGTTTGGATTATATATAAAGTATGCCACTAGAACTTAAAGTTTTGCATTCTAATTACTGGGAAAAAATGGAATCATGAAGTTTATTCCCTCCTGTAAGATCTATATTGAACGCCACTTTCTTCAAAAGGAATATGTGAACTACGAGTTGTCTTTAGGCAGGAAAAGTGACAGGTTACCCAGATTCTATAGAGTGGTGTGCACATGAACTATATTATCTGCTTTAAAGTACATCTTTCATTATAATTTCTGTTGCACCACTCACTACCACTAATGATAAATTTCAAGCCATTAGCCATTAAAAAATTGGAAAAAGTGAGTGTGTTTGAATATTTAATATTCCAAAAAATATCAAATGAAAGCTGAGGTTCTGCGTCATTTTCTTTCATTTCCTCTCATGATGAACCTCCCTCCAAAGATGATTAAAATTATTTCACAATTATGCATAAAGACATGGAATCATTCAGGTTATGCCCATTTGCTTGCAGTGATAGATAATAAAAATAATATCTCCTTAAGCTAAAAAGTTTGGGGGTTGGTTTATATCACCTTGTGCAGACACCCTCCACAAGCTAGCTCTAAAATCTTGAGGTAATTCATATATGGTAGTGTAAAAACACCCCCACAACCAGGTTCAAATGGCTAGGGGTGGTTTAATCCCACTAGTGTGAAAGGCCCTATGACACCATCTCCAAGACTGTGGATTTGGTTACAAAAAGGTTTTGTGAAAAACCCCCTAAAACCAAATAAAAATTGGAGGGGTGCTGTTTCCAACAACCCCCCAAAGACAGATGTAAAAGGCCATGAGGTTTTTTGAATCAGATAGTTCAAACAACCCCCTCAAAACAGTGGGGAAAGGCTGGGGGCTGCTTGCATTCGCTAGTGAAAACAACCCCCCAAACCTGGCTGCAAGAGGTGTGGGTTTTATCAAAAAACTGTTTTTTACTATATTTTGCCATTCTTCCAAGGGTCGTTTAAAAAAACTATTTTCAAATAGTTTTCAAAAACAAGATTTAACTAATCTTTTCATAAATGACTTTTTTGAAAGAAGGTAGTTTTGTGTAAAAAGAAAATTCTTTGCAATATTACTGTTTTTTTTGTCAAAGAAACCAGCTATATTTATAAAATAAAAACACATTTTTTAATGTAGAAGAAAAATTTATTTTTAGGAAAACTTTCCCAAGTAACCTTTTAATTAGAAAATGCTATTTTTTGTCAAAAATATAGATTTCTTTCCAAAGTAACTTTTTTCAAAAAAACTAAGCTACCAGAAAGAAATTATTTTTTGAACAAGAAAATATTTTTCTATTCAAAGATGTTATTTCTTTTTGAGTAAAACTACATTTTTCTGAAATTCTATTCTTTTTTTCAAAAAAACCTGATACCTTCCAAAAGACTTTTTCAAAGAGTCATTCTTTTGCAAAAGACCTACTTTCTCTCAAAACCTGTAATATTATTCAAACTTATTCATTTGATTTAAAACTCCAACTTTGAAACAAGAAACCAACCTTTTTGCAAAAAAATACCCATGGAATTCAACTTAATAAAACAAGATTTTTCTACTAAGTAAAGTGTTCTTTCAGAAAACTCTGAGTTTTCTGGAGAATGAAAAATTTCTTTTATCAAAAATACTTTTGAAGAATGATTCTCATTATTACCCCAAGTAAAAGACCTTTCTTATCCAAAAATTAACCTCAGAAACCATTTTTTGAGCACAAAGAAAATATGAAAATCCAGAAGGAATCCTAGAATATCACTGAATTTATAAAATTTGAAAATTATGATGGGATTATTCAGCAATAAAATTTGTAGTTCTAATAGAAAAACTAACCTTCAATGTATTTTGATTACCTCTGAATAAAAAAAATACTATTTATAAATCTTGCATAAAGACATGAATTCACATGTGTGGAGAACATTATATTTTGGATCAGAATATTCTTAATTTATAGCTTCTTCTATTTATACAATTTACCAAAATCAGAATAGTATTAGATTTATTTTATCTATTTAATTATTCATTGCTTGAAACTATTTGTGACATTCAAAATTATGTTATTCTCCTCCATTCCTTGAGGGTATCACTTAATTTACTTTCAGTTATCTTAGTAAGTACTCTTCTCCTCTATAGATTCAATTTGGTTCTCTTAAAGAATTGGGAATTTCTTTTTTTTTCAGTTTACTGGAAAAAATCTAAATACTAACTCCAGTATATTTTTGGAACACCAATAAGATTAACATTTATTATCTAATGCATAATTTCTTCATTTATGTCAGATACTCATGTAAATTTTTCTCATTGAAGATCCCTGACCAATCTGTAAATTAAATGAAGTGAAATCCTACTTGTGGGAAGTCTAAGCCTCTAGAATAAAGGTTGGTGAAACTTGGAATTTTGGCAATGTTTACTGTTGGATAATTTTATTATTATAATCAAGTCCTTCTCTTGAGAGAAACAAACACACTGTATTCTCACCTAATAAGAATAAAACAGGAATATTCAAGTGATATTAGGTTAAAAGGAAAGTCACATATTA
The DNA here is from genome assembly GCA_023105745.1 of Austropuccinia psidii. Lineage (NCBI taxonomy): Eukaryota > Fungi > Basidiomycota > Pucciniomycetes > Pucciniales > Sphaerophragmiaceae > Austropuccinia > Austropuccinia psidii. The sequence goes on from JALGQZ010000020.1 coordinate 313,635, forward strand.
AGAACAAACAAAGTATGCCAAAATGCTCTCCTAGTCATAATGTATGACTGGCCAGAAAGGTACACCAAAAATGCCCTGGTGCTATATGAAAGCTTGTCATTAAGGTGTTAAGAGCCGTCAAATATTAAATAATATGAACCATTCAAATTTATAAGTGTGAAAACCTTATCAAAAGTTAAGGTTTGGTATGTATAGCTATTTTACATGGAAAAATAGCAAGAACTTCAAAAATTCATTGAAAATTCAATTCTTGATGGATTTGCTTGAAAGTTTCACACATATTAAAATTCAGCTTTCTCTCTATATAAATCAAATTTTAAGTATTTTTTTAAACATTTTTCTTTTGCAATCAGCATTTAAGTTATTTTTCTCAATTGTTTCTTGAAGATGATTAAGATTTCTTTCAAAATGCTTTAGAAATCCAGCTTAAGATATCTCTGTTTGAAACTGTATTTTTAAGTTGTTCATGTGATTCATTTCAGTGAGAATACAGCAATCTTATATTCATGCTTAAAATGATTAATCCAAAAGAGGATGAAATCTACTTGGATTTAAGAATAATACTGTCAACTTTCAATTGTAATTAAAAAAAGTTCTTTTACGCCAAGAAACTTATTTTTAAGGATTGTTTTTCAGTTTTTACCTTATAATTCCCTCTATATCCATTATGAAACATGAGAACTTTCCTGAAGGCATAAAAAGATCCTTTACATCACTGTTTTTGCTCATAACCAACTATCATTCCAGTTATATTAGACATTTAAACAGGTGAGGTTTTATTACATGTAAAATCTAATTATTGAAACATTGCTTAAGTATTTGATTATATATTAATCTTCAATTGAATAATTGAAATCATAAAAATTATATTATTGTTGTAATAAACAATTAATCATTTCATTATATAAAATTATTATCTTAAATATCTTTTAAAATTCACAAATTCCTCTTAAAGAATATTAAATCTTACCTTTTACTATAACAAGCTATTTTATCTTTTAAAATATTCATTTTTGGCATGTTTTTAACCTATAAAGTTTTTTTAATATAAAAACTATTGCTGTTTGACTTGTTATATTAAATAAATATTAAAAGTAACTTTTCTCCAAAATTATATGTCTTTTATATCTAGTATTAGGCTTTTATATAGAATTTTTCTATAAGATTTATTTCTGCACAGTGTGTGGGATATTCCTTTCATAAACAATATTTATAATAATTTGGGGTTCTAATATTTTATTATATTATATTTTCTACTCAGGACAGTCATAGTACTCTTGATATTTGTTACTACTATCAAGACTTTCCTAGACAAACCTTATATTTGAGGGCCTAGACATGATTTTAACCAATTTTTGGAAATAAATCATATTATAGATCTTATGTTACTGTTTTCCGATTTAAAATTGCTATATTTATCTTAGGTTTTGTTTTTTTGGGACTTATCCCTTATAAATAATCTCTTTAATATTAATGAAGTTATTTTTCCTTAAGAATATTTTTTGAAAGAATATACTATTGAGTTATTTGAAATAAATTTTTATTGTCCAACTAGTGGCTTTTTCACATCACAGACTTGAAATTTATTCTTTGAGCTATTATATTATAAAGTGAATAATGATAAATCTTGATTAATAGCTTATTAATTGCATAATTATTATTTATTTAAGGAAAGTGAAAAAAGAATAAAAGCTTAGAAAGCTGAAATATTCACTTAAAAATATTTCTCTTTACACTTTAGACAATTTTCTTTAATTTTGACATAATCTGCCTGAAATTACATTAAAACAACTTTATTCAATAGGTTGAGTTAATAATTTATTTTTTATTCATTAATAAAAAACTTATGTTCTTTGTTCTATCTATTGTAATACCTCAGAAACTTCTTCTGACTCTAGTATCTCAGAGTCAAGTATTGATATTCAAACTAGCCCAGTACCAACGGGAATATTTACAAAAGAAGCCTGTAAAGTTTCAGGGGGTGAAATCAATCCTTTCTTAGTCAAATTTGCTTTATATAGACCTGAAATGACTCTTACTATAAGTGGAAGTAACCACTCCATACAATCAAATGGATCTGGACCAGGACATTAAAGTTATAAATCCAAAAGACAAGAATTTCAGCCCGGAGGAGAGGCACAATTGAAGAATGCCAGAGCTTTCACCAGTTCCCAAAGGTTAGCAAGAGCCTTTGACACTCTTCTTGAGAGTCCAGAATCTGACATAACTGCTATTCCTGTTGTCATATCTGAACAGTTTCCAACAGGAATAAGTGGAAATATACCAGTCTCAGAAGAAGACCTGGTTTATGGCAGCAAAGAATCAGGAGTGGGAACTTCTTCCCAGCTTGTGGATAGGTAAAATGGACTATTACCTTCAAGTAAAGAGGCTCTTGAGACCAGAAAAAATTCAATACCTTCTTAAGGGTTGGACACCTATTTCTTGCAAAGGACCAGCTCAAAAGATGAAATCTTTGTTGAAAAACAAAAGCATTTTTTCAGAAAACCAGAAGAAAGAGTTGGATCAAAGGAATGAAAAAAGACCATTGGAAGCTCTTCAAACCTCCAAAAGCAACAATCTGCCTCAGAAAATGCAAAAAAGTGCAATAAAACCTAAAGAGAAATTAGAAGGCAAGCAAAAGGAAAGGGGAAAGGCAAAGACCAAGTGGAACAAGCCTTACCCCCAGAATTACAGAATTTAAAATAAGGAAAATACAGCGATGAAAAATGTGTTCAATATGACAAGAACTATGATAGGATTCAAAAAAAATGAGGAGGAAATAATGAATAAATCCTTTCCAAACAAATAGGCCTTTTAAAGCTTGTGGCTCATGTAGAAACCTGTAATAAAGAAACTTTTACAAAGCTTAACAATTTTGAGTATAGCCAAAAAAAATTGGTTAGAGAAGTTTTACAAATGAAAGAATGTCAAAAGACAATTATTGGTCTAGAAAGCTTGAATGAAGAAAATATTTTGTCTTTGATGCAAATTGGTGAGAGAATTAAGTCAAAAATCACTTTGCTCAATCAATCATATGATAATTCTATTTCTTTCATTACTAAACAATTAAAAGATTTAAAAATACAGGGTCAAAACTTGGAAACTTCAGCATGTCATAATGCAGCTCTTTTCCAAGAAAACTTTGACAAAAGCAATAAAGCAAGGCTTGAATTGAAAGAAGATATGCAATCAATTATTAACAATATGTAAACAAAGAATGAGTTGCCAAGACAGTCCACACCAATTATTTACAGAAATTTGTTGAAATTGAATAATGACTTATATAAAAAAAAATCAAGCAATGTGGAGGTGAAAACCTCTTTCAATTTCAAAGACATTCTCATAGTAGAAGAATGGCCAGAGCTTGGTGGTGAAGGGGAATATAATCCTATGGAATTTATCAAAACAATTGATATGTTTACAGAGCACTTTAGCATACCAGATGAATACATAAGTTACAGATTACACTCATTATTTACCCAATAAGCAGATAAATGGTATTATAAAATAAGACAAGACCATGGTAAACAATCCTGGCCTTGGTTGAAAAAACATTGTTCCAAATGGGCGAATGATTCCTGGAGATGTAAAATTGAAACCTCTTTTGAAGAAGCCATTTTCAATATTTAGAGGGACAGGCCCATTTCCTGGTTTCTTAAACAGAAGGACAGATTAACTACCCTTCATTGTTATATTTCTGAAAAAATGGTACATAAAAGGATATTAAGAGAATTTGGTGGTGAGCTTGAGCATGATATAAGAAGCAGATTTATTGAGCCTTGCTCTACAGAAGATTGTATCAATTCCATGGAAGAAATCACTACAAAAAAAGCTATAAATTGGTATGAACCCCCAATAGAAAATAGAACTAATGCGAAACCAATTTCAAGAAAAAATGAGCTGAATGACAGAGCTTCTTTGAAATGTCATAATTGTGGAAGTACATCTCATTTGGCTGATACTTGTCCAAAGAAAACAAGAATCAATTACATAGAAATTGCAAAAACTGAATAAAAAAATAAACAAATCATTCATCTGTACATGAGATTTATTCCAAAACTTCTTAAGAAGAAAAACTACCAGATCAACATAGTATAGAAAAATTAATGCATCCTTTGAAGTCACAGAAGTGCATACTCACTGACCACAATATAGTGATGAATGTATGTATCTTATATATTTACAAGATGCTAAAATGCAAAACCCAAACCTGGAAGAGGGAAGGATTATACAGATGGATCATCTTGTATTACCACTATTGTGATAAAAAACAAAGAAGCCAAGATACATCTTGACTCAAGGGATTTTTGCACTTGTTTTGTTAAATTCTATCTTGAAGAAATTGATACCAATTTCCAAGAGAAGCGGATGCCAATTTGAGGTATAAAATTCAGCAGTGCTAGCAAGGATATGCACCCTTTGGGTATTTGTGAACAAGAAATGGTATTTCCTCACCCTTCAGGAAGTATGATAATGAAAGTTGAATTTTGTTGTCATGAATAACTTCATTTCCCAGCATTTTCTACTTTGGAATGATTATCTCAATGTTTATGGTATTGAAATTATTAATAATAAAGACAGATATTTCACTATAAGAGAAAATAAAAGACAAAGTTTTGCTTTTCCTCTATAAAAAAGAGAAATAAATGTCCTTAAATAAGTGAAAAATGTTGATAAGAAAGCTTTTGTGACAGATTGATCAATTGAAGCACAAATCAGTACTGAATTAACTTTAGAAATCAAACAATACTTTATTGAAATCTTATTTCAATATAGAGAAGCCTTTTCATCTGATAATGAGCCACTAGGGGAAATTAAAGGGAATTAAGTGGACATTTTTCTTAATTTGAGAAGAACTTACCCTAAACTATTAAGAATGGCAGCTTACTCAGCTAGACCCAGAGCTAGAGAATCATTAGAAACTGATATTAATGAGGTGATAAAAATGGGAGTTCTTAGAAAAGTTGGACATAATGAGGAAGTAGTAATAATTACTTTTAAGAATGATAATTCAAGGATGGTTGGTTATTTTAGGTAATTGAATACCTATACTATTCCGGACAGGTATCCAGTTCCTAGAATCCATGAGACTTTAGCTCAATTATCCAAAGAAAGATCCATCACTCCCATGGATTCCCTTAAAGGTTTCCTTAAAGATGTTTCAAAATCTCATGCTAGGAAATTATTGAGAACAATTTCTCATTGTGGTATTTATTAATAATTGATGATCCCTTTCGGAATTCAAAATGCACCCTCTCACTATCAAAGAATGATGAATACCATTCTCCTACATGAATTATCAGAGGGATGGTTAATAATTCATATTTATGAAATTATCATTTGTTCAGAAACCTGGAAACTGAATTTGAAGAGACTTTTATTATTATTTAAGAAAATTCTTCAAGTGAACATGAAGATATTTCTTAAGAAAGTGAATTTTGGATTTTATGAGTTAAAAGCACTAGGAAATGTAGTTTAGGACCAAGCCTCTGTGTTGTCAAAAATAAAGTGGATGCAGTCTTACTGAAACAAATGCACCAGAGCAAAAAAGAAATGATGTTTTTCTTAGGGTGTTCTAGTTATTACAGGCAACACCTTAGAAATTTTGAAATCCATTCCAGATCATTGTACAGAATTTTTGATCAACAAACGGTCTTTGAAATAAAACAAGAAAGGATCAAAGCATATGTAAAGATCAAGTATGCATCAAGCAATGCACCATCATTATTGATACTTGACTGGAAACTTCCTTTCAAGCTGTAAATTGATTCCTGTGGTGAACCTTCAGGTGAAGCCCTTCATAAAGCTCTAATTTTGAATTACAAGCCTTATGAAGGTTCAGTTTTTTTTATCTCAAGACAAATAAAGCCTGCTGAGGCTAGATATGGGTCAAGCCAAATGGAGTGCCTTTGCCTTTGGTGGGCTCTAGAAAAATTTTATTATTATCTTGATGGTAGTCGTTTTGAATTATTTACTGATTTAAATTCAATAAAATCACTTCTTAACATGAAAACTACTAACACGCACATTTTAAGATGGCAGAGCTCCATACAGGACTATAGAGGCAATATGACCATAGTAAATAAAGTTGGAAATATTCAAAAAATACTGATGGCTTGAGCAGATGGGAATTACCCAATACACCTGAAAATCCTGCTTAAATTACTACAAATGCAGAACCTCAAATTCCAATTGAAGGAATTAGCATCACAGATTTAGGAGCATAATTCTTTGTAGAAGTTAGAGAAAGCTATAAGAAAGATATGGATTTCCATGTTCTTTCTTCTCTACTTGAAAAAGGTTGTAAATATACAGCTTTGGCTTATTCTTTATATGATATATGGAAAAAATAATATGACAATGGAAGATTCCATTTATTTGATGGTATCTTTTATCATAGGACTAAAAACACATGTGTAATGCTTTTATGTAGTAGAATGTTGATTAACCCAATATTAATAGAATTCCATTGAAGAATTCATTCTGGAAATTTTTCTGAGGAAAGAAAAATGGAAAGAATTAAACCATGTTCTTGCTGACCATTTCAGAGAAAAGATGTCATTGAATACTTTCCTAGTTGTGATAGGGGTCATAAGGCCAATAAAGCTACTGGTAAAATATTTGGTTCAATTATTCATATCAAAGAACCAAGTACCCCATGGGAAGTGGTCCATATATATTGGGTAGCTGTCTTACCACCTGGTGGTGAGAAAAGTTATAGCTAATTACTTGGTATTGTAGAAAGATACAGCAACACTCCAATATTTTTACCATGTCATAAAGATGACACAGCTATGGATAAAGCTATTTTAATTTGTAACAGAGTAATATCTCATACTGGTATTTTTAAAAATATTATTATTGATAGAGACCCAAAATTTGAATCAGCCTTATGGACATATTTATATAAGAATTTGGGTACAAAACCTTCACTCTCAACAGCTTATCATCCATAAAAAGGTGGATTAGCAGAAAGAATAACTCAGACCCTTGAAGACATGATATAAAGATTTTGTGCTTATGGCCCAGAGCTTGAAGATTCTGATGGCTTTATCTATGATTGGTTTAGGCTTATACTAGCATTGGAATTAGCCTACAAGACTTCTATCTATGCTTCAACAGGAAAGACACCTTAAATGTTGGAAAAAGGATGGAAGCCTAAGCTTCCAGTTGATACTTTGAAGAAAGACTTAGTTGATATTCACAAAACTGCTTCAAGCTTTAAATTACTTCTTGATAAAGTGAGGCATTATAAAAATCAAAGCATTACTTATGCCTTTGAATATGCTCAAAAAGTGGGATAAGTCATAAAACCCAATAATTATAAGTAGGGGACTTGATATTAGTTTCAACCTTGAAACTTAATAATATTCAAGGCCTGAAGAAGTTGAAATATTCCTCTTCAGGGACATTCATTATGAAAGCCCTTCATTGGATGAATTCAGTACAGGGCTTAGTAAAGCATTATACTTCAAGTCATAAGGAATCGTTCGCTTTAAGAAATGAAGAACCCTTAGATATACCACCACTTGATCAAGGTGAATAAAAAAGCTGCAAAAAGTCTTAAAGGAAGGAAGACTTAGGTAAAAAAATGAAGGAGAATACTTATCCACGTACAGAAATCCACAAAATGAAGATGAGTGGCTTTCAGAAAGTAAAATACCTGATTCCCAAACTTTTCTCAGAATATTCAGATATGAGAGAAGACCAATTCCTCAATAAAGATTTTAAATTGTGTTCTTTACATAATCTCACAGGGGCTCTTTGTGGAAAAAAAGAGTGGCCTGGCACTCAGAAGTCAGGGAACTCACTTGGAATCCTCCAAAAAATAAAGAAATGAATTTCTCTAAGAAATATTCAGGTACAGAAGATGAGATGCAATAAGATAAATACAAAGCCAAATGGCCAAAGAGCCAACCAAGTGGGTCCTTAATCACTGTTTCAACCTACAAGAAGGAACAATGTAATTAGTAAAGGATATGACCACCAATAACCACTAACAGGAAAAGAAAGAAAAGAAAAGAGTTGCTAAATGACTGAATTGATAATATCAGTATTCACTAAGCAAAAATGATAACATAAATAAAGATAAAATAAAATCAAAATATATTAATTAACTGGGGGAAACCCCCCAGGTTCAAAGGAGGCTGGTATATGTGAAAAGCTGAGAGCTTGACTCCTTCAGGCTGGCAGTTGGTCTGTATTGAATGCTCGAAGCTGTATTGATGGTCTGAGGGAATGTAGAACTTGCAAAATTGGGAAATGGAATGGGTTGAATGATCTTCCATGGTGTATCAGTGAAAATACAGTTCTTGATGATTCCAGACTGTATTTAATGAATGTGGTTGTCAAGGTGGATTGATGGAGCACTGACACTTGGAAGATTGTTTTGGAACTGCCTCTTGAATATCCCTTGAGAATGAACTGACAGTATTCCCTTGGAGGAATACTGTTGTGGTATGCCATACCATATCAGCTTAATAAAATTGTTTTTGAGGGGAGTGAAAAGTAGAAGTACCCCTATGGGTAGCTTCTGTTGGAAACAAAAGAAAAGGATCTTTGTCCCAGTTGGTAAGGTGATGCCTTGTGTCAAGGAAAATGGCCATGTCATTGGCTCAAGCCACATTGAAGACATAAAGAAAAAAAAATTAATTAAAAATGTCAAAATTTTGGAAAATCCTTTTAAAGTTTGGAAAATACCTGAAACCTAACCCTAAAATAAGTTAGGTTTCAACCCACAAATTGGCTCAAAAATCTAAAAAATTCTAAATTCAAGACAGCAGAAGGAGGATACATAAACAGATTACATAAGCAGGGAGGAGTTAAGAAAGTATTAGTAATCAGATTACTTGATTAGTAATACTTAGGGAGTTAAAGGATGCAGGTACCATGGAGGATTAGTCAGCAAGTATAAGGATAAGTAATCAAGTTCAAATAAGCACCAGCAAAAACACCTCAAATTAGTAAGCAACCCAACAAATGACATCATCAACCAAACAAATGATGCAATGATTTACATAAATGAAAACATTTAAGTGGGACCACCAGAAAAGAATTTTCCCAGCCAAAAGAAACTGAAAAATTCTAAGTCCCTCTTTTTGAACACCTCCCATGGAGAGCCCAAAAATTATAAATAGAGGGCCTCTCTCCCCAAATTTTTTCCTCTTTCCCTCATGTCTTTTATCCCCCCAAAAGTGGAAAGTGGATTTAAATTCATCCCTGACTATCAGGTTAACTAGTCTAAAAAAATATATAATTCTATTATATAAAGGATAAAAAGGCCTTATATAATAGTCTTATAATAAAAAAAAAGTCTTGAAATAAAGAATCTGTCTGTTAAAAAAAAAGTCTTATAAAAAAAGAAGAAAAACTTTATAATATAATTTTATTATATAAAGGATAAAAAGGCCTTATATAATAGTCTTATGAACTTAAATTCAATAAAATAGTATTTTAAAAAAAGAGAATTTTACCTTATTATAAGCAATCAAAGCCTTGAAGAAGTAAAAGAAGGGTCACTTAGTTATTTTTTTTAAGGAGTTAATATTATTATTTAATTTAAAAAAGACATATTTTGGGTTACTACAAGGACATTTTATTAATTATAAAGGAAAATACCTATTATAGGAATACAGTAGTGCTATTCTTATTAAAACAGAAAGAATTATTATCAAATTGAATTATTAAAGGAGTGGATATTAAATAGTCTGGTCATATCAGAATTTCATTTCATTAAAAATAATAAATAATATAAAAAAAAGTGTTTGATTGTTTGTTCAGTATTATTATTAGCCTAGTGTCTCCAGATTATTTTGAATTACTGTTGTAGTAGTATTTTGTGTGAATTGTGATAGTTTTTTTATTTATTTTGGTTAATTAAATAGTGTTATATTTAAAAAGGTTAAATAAATATTTTGAGATCAAGCAAAGTCTGATTGAGTCTGTTGAATACACTTTTCTGAATTAGCCACCATCAATAAATAAATTGATTGTGAACTCAAGCTAAGATAATTCAGCATTTTTCAGGAAGGGCAGTCTAGATTATTCTAGCACACGAGCAGAGCAAGGGTTACAAGCTTGAACAGCAATTCAAAACTGTTTTCTTGTAATTTTCCCTTCCAGGTACTGCCTCATTTTATCCCACACAAGAGGAGTTCCCACATCTGGTGTCCCAACAGTGTCAGTCAGATAGGAATATCATCAGATTCAATTCAGCTTGATATCAAAATATATATATTTATTAAACCTGGAATCATATAATCACCTAAATAAACCATTTTCATCACCATCAAAATCTCATTCATCATCATCATCTGAATCTTATCATTACAAATTACTACTAAAATCAAAATCACCAGGACAGACATCACAAGAAAGCTTGAGTAATTTAATATCAACACCAAATACAAGAAGAAAAGAAGAAGATAGGCTGAAGGAATTCTTCTTTAACCTACTCAAAGAGTATAAAGAAAGAAAACAGGAAGAAGCAAAATTTGAAGGCAAAACATACAAAGTAGAAAAAATGGATCAACAGTCAACATCAAAATTACCACCATTACCTGAAGATACTGTTGAAGGTCAGTATGAAGAAGAAGATGTAGAAGAGGATCAAACTGTGAAAATACAGAGCTTTATGGAGCAAATGCAAGATTTTTTGTTAAGTCAAACCAGTAAAAAAGGAAAAAGAAGACAATCAATACCAAATACACCAGGGAATAGCCCTAGTGAATCAACATTACCAAGGCATATAAGACCAGAAGAGTCACCAATATCACCAACACTTGGACCAAGAGGAACCTCTACTCCAGAAACAAATCCAAGAGTTAACAATATTCCAAGAAGAGCTTTTGTCTCTACACCTAATAACCCAAGTCCATTACAGCAGCAAGTGCTAAAGCAGGAAAGGCCTGTAGTTAAAATTAAAGCAAAAGATTATAATCTCAATTTTAATGGAGAGGAAGTAGAAAAGTTTATTAAGAAGGTTGAAAGAATTGCTCAAATTGAAGGAGCAACAGATGAAGATTTAGCAATGCAGATGGCATTTTGGACAACAGACCCAAGAATTAGTGATGCCATAGAAGCTATGCCAGGATATGAAGAAGGTAATTGGACACAATTGAAGAAAGACCTTATAACCAAATGGGGAAGAGTTGAACCAGAAAGAAGATATAGAAAAGATTCCCTTATTCAGATTTTCAATGATACACAAGATGAAGGAGGAATTATTACTTTATCAGAATATAAAAAGTTTATTGGAGAATATGAAACCATCATTACTTACCTTTTAAGATACAAGTATATTCCCCAAGAGAATATGTTTCATGAAGATGTATTTGATTGTCTCTCTACAGATATCAAAGGTGCTATCAGTAAGCAAATGATTAAAGATAATGTTATGGTTGGGGCAGAAGATGGATGATATCTCATACCACCTATGAGAATATTAAAGAAGTATATTGAACAATAATTGGAAGCAAGAATATTAGTCACCAAAAGACTATCATCCCCAAGAATTAAAACAGTAAAGAATGAATCAATCACCAAGGAAAATAATGTTAAATTAAACAAAGAATTATCTCCAGGAATGCAGGAAGCTTTGAAGAAGATGAAGGAGCTTACTAAGAATCTTAAGGAACAGAAAGTAGTGGTTAATAAAGAAGTACCTAGAGAAAAAGAAGTTTCTAAACAGTTTATGGAGCAACTGGATGAATTAAGTAAAATTGCTGAACCACAGAAGATAGCTTATGCTAACCCTCAAGCTGAAAATTCAGGATTCAGACCAAAAGAGAACTTACCACCAGCATCATCAAGATATGTGCCATATGCACCAGCTCAAAATGCACCAAAACCATTTGTTAGATGTTATTACTGTTCAGAAGAAGGACACTCCACAGGAAGATGTAATGAGCTTATTGAAGACCAAAACAAGAAATGGGTAATACGACAAGGGTTCAATTACTTATATCCTAATTGGGCAAGAATTCCAACTGATGGGAAATGGTCACCAAAGCAATTGGTAAGGGAATTTCAGAAGGAACAAGAAGAATTGAAGAAGAAATTGGAAGAAAAAGCAAAAGAAGAGGAACAGAAGAAGAAAGAAAAGTCAAATGCATTTATTACCATGGACAATTGGGATGATTGGCAACCACCATCAATATCAACAGGAAGAGAACCCCTAGGATATGCATATGGGTTAAGGAATACAAAGCAAAGAAGGGAAAATGAAGACAGAGCTAAGGCTCAATCACAGCCATTACCTGAAAGAGAAGTAACTCAACCTCAAGAAATACTTAAGAAAAAGACTAGTATCCCAGGTGGATTTATTGATAATGATGATCAGGAAGAAGAAAAAGTAATTATACCTACAAGATATAAATCACCAAGGCCTTTAGAGGCTAATAAGGAGGAAGAAGGAGCCATACATAAGAATAAAACACCACAAAAGCAATCTATGGATGAAATTAAAACCATAATTAAGGCACCCAAAGAAGCTAGAGCCGTTATCAATCCAAAGAAAGAAGATAAATAAGAAGTACCAATAGTTGAAAAAGTCATTAACAAAGTCTTGGATCAGAAAATAAATCTTACTTTAGAGGAAATATTTACCATATCACCAAGGTTCATGAATGAATTAAAATTCCTTTCTGATAGAGAAAAGAAATATTTAATGTCTCTTAAGTCAATCAATAATGAAGAAAGAGTGGAAGATCAAGAAGGCAATCAGCAAGATATAATAATTGAAGAAAGAATCAATTATGCATGTTCACTTGGAATTATTGAAGTTTCCATTGGACTGGAAGGTCATAAAGTAAAAGCATTAGTAGATACTGGAGCAGAATTGAGTATAATACCAGAAGTTGAATCCATAAAAGCAGGAATACCAATGAGAGCACTGAACATGAGGTTGAAAGGAATTGGAGGACATAGTACAGCAATTGCTGGCTTATCTGAGAATACCTTACTTATTTTACCATCTGGTGATGAAAGAAAAATTCATTTCTTTGTAGCCAGAGGGGCAGTTCATACTGTTATTGGGAGACCATTTTTGGCTGACAATGGTATTAGACTTGAACACTCACAGACTCAGGGTGAAATTTTAAGTTTCAGGGACCTGGATGGAAGAAGATTATGCATACCTATATGCTCACCAGAAAGCAAAGGATGGCATGCACAACCACCAAAGGGAATGGAGTTGTGTAATATGGCAAAAGTGGATAAAATGGAAGTACAAGATAATAATGAAGAATCAAGGTTTGAAGAAATAAACTCAGGGGAAGTTCAAGAGAAGCAGAAGAAGAAAGAGGATAAATTTGGAAACATACCCAATATGGAAGAATATCATAGCATAGAGAAGGGTTTAGAACAGAAAAAGGACTCCAAGGCTAAAAGTTTATTCAAAAAGATCCCCAAGAAATATGGCAAACAGGGTACCATTTGGAAGAAGAAACAAAAAGATACTATTTCGAAAGAAGATCATCCCAGTGTTCCAAAAATGAATAATTCACCAAGAATCAAGGTATTTATTTCCAAAATTGTCAGTAAAATAAAAAGGAATCATCAAGATTCAGTTAAATGGGATTTTGAATCCTCAGAGAAAGAACCAACCTCAGAAGAAGAATTAAGCAAGGAAGAAGAGATAAATAATCAAATGAACCTTCAAGTCAACAGTATTACACCTGGAAAAGAACCAAGGCAGAAGGAACCAGAAATAAAAATTTCAGAAGGATTACCAAGTGAAACCCAATCTGAAGCCAACATAAATAATGACCATATGGAATTGAATAATATTGATTTATCAGAAGAAATTATTGAAGAAGAAATCAAGAGAAAGAAGAAAAGAGATGCCAAGAGTTTTAAGCTCAATGTATATGACTTGGGAGGGAAAGAGCCCAGTGAAGAGGAGTTAACTGAGAACATAAATGCAGGAAATAATCATGTTGGAATTGATCATAGCTTTAGAAACTTTTCAACCACTTATATAAGGCTGGGCTATGAGACAATACCAATTATGGCAATTTTGGATGAAACTTCACCTTTAAATATTATACCCATAAAAATGGCAACAGAAATGGGTATAGGACTCAAGAATACTCAGATGCATATATGGAAGAATCATATTTTAAGGAATAAAACAACTGGAAAGGTTTTGGTAACACTCACAGCTGGAGAAACTACTTGTTTAAAATTTTCAGCAAAAAGAATAGATTATGTTGTTTTGGGTCAACAATTTTGTGATTACTACAATATAGTAAGAAGATTAAGGAATTACCCTCAAGAAGAAGGGAAGAATATGGAATTAAAAGCATCAAGATCATGAATTGAAGAATACAAGGGTCATATCTTGGAAGAGGAAGACAAGGGAAATGGAAATTTGGATTTGGAAGAATATGATAGGTTATTAAAAAGACAGTATAATATGGGATACTACTATGATCAACAAAGAGAAGAGGGAAGTGCTGCAAGAGCAAAATTGGACTATGTCAGTGGCAGCATTAAGGAAACTAATGGTATAGATGAACCAATGGAAGGAACAGACTCAAAATGGACATAAAATAAAATTAAGGAAGATGAAGAAGCTACAGAAGGCTATCAAGCATTCAATTTGGCCTTATCAGACTATAATGAAGAAGAAAATATGGAAATTAATGATTATTCTTTGTTCAATCAGCAAATACCTGAAAAAGAAGTTAACTGGGAAGAATTAATTTTTGGAAGAAACTTGGAAGATAAAGAAAAAAGTGTTACTAGAGCTTCAAGTCCAGCTCTGAAGGAAAATTTATATGAAAAAAGTGACATGAATTTTCCCCTTGATAATAATAAACAAATGAATGACAATAATATTTCAGATGAGGAAATATTAAGGCAAATAACAGAATTTTTGAAATAAACCACCAATCAGGAACAGGATAAAATTCCTCAAATACCTCAAGTCACAGAATTTCCCATATGCAGAAATGAAAAGAAGCTAAACCAGAGGAAATTCAAGCATAAAAAACAAAATAAAAATTCAAAATTGATAAAAAATATTAAAGTTAACATTCATTTCAGTTTTGAAATGAACCATAAAAAACATAAAAGGATGTCCTTAAATAAAAGAATTTTGAGGGAAGAAATATTTTCCTTTATAAATAATTTCTTCTTTACTGATAAAACAATGATAAAAAATAACATTAAAAAACAGAATAAAGGAAGATTTAAGGGTCAAAGGAAGGGTAAATCCTTCCAGGAGGCCTAAAATTCTCCTTTAATCATAAAACTCTCCATTTATTTGTATTATTAATTTTCTTTGAAAAAAAAAAAATAAAAAAAAATAAATAAAAAAAAAATAAAAAATAATAATAGTAAAATAAAAAAAAATAATAATAAAATAAAGAAAATAATAATAATAAGAAATTAAATATATATATTTGTATTAATATGTGATTGGGAAATTCAGGCTCTTTTCCCTTATACAAGCATTTTATTGAATGTATTTTGTTTTATATATTTTATTTTATTTTTTATTATTATTTTGTTCTTTTTTATTCATGATCTTAGAAAATAATTTATAAAATTAATTCAATATATAAATATATATATATATATAAAAGTAATATAAAAAGAGTATATATACACAAATAATATATAATAAACTATTTATGATGATTCTTTTATCTTGTTTTTTTTAAATTTAATAAAAGTATTATTATTATTTTATTTATCTTTTTTTTCACTTTATTTTTTTTATTTTTTTTCTTTTTTAACTAAATAAAAAGAATATATAATATAAACTAAAAAGATCAATTATTTTTTAGTTTATAGTAAAAAAAAAAAAATTATTAATAAATAAATAAATAAACATATATGTATATTTAAAATAAAAAATATTTAATGTCTTCAGTAAGACATTAAACTGCTTAAAGTTAAACTTAAATTTAAAACTTAAAACTTATTTTTTTTATTGAAATTTACTTAGATTTTATTAGCAATGGTATCCACAGCCTAAAGGCTGTTTCTTTTTCTTAAAGATGGGGCAGTTTACGGATCTGGGCAAACCGTTACAACTATAATTTCCAGCAGCAGTACCAAAACACTCAATAAATAAAAATAAATAAGTAAATGAATAAACAAATAATATAATAATAAATATATAAATAACAAAAATAATAATAAATTCAAAACACTCTAACAAAACTCAGACAATAAAATCTAACAAACTAAAAGCAGCATTAAAGGTTTATTTTATGCCTTACAACTTAGATTACATGAGATTTTTGTAGTTCATTTTTATTTATTTTTTATTATTTTTCTATATAAATATTTTTTTTTTAGTTCGTTTAGTAAATAAATAAATAATAATAAAAATAACTAAATAAAAAACTAAAAATGGCGCTTTAGGTGGTAAAACAATAAGCCTAAGAGCCATCAGGCGTGGAAAATTTCCTCAAAGGGTCCGTTTGTTGGGTAGTAAGCAGGCTCGGTTGGGGGCTGTTGTTCTGCAATTAGAATCGAAATTCTAATTTAAAAGAATATATAAATAAACAAATTACAATTAAAAAATAAATAAATAAATAAAAAAGAGATAATTAAATGAAATAAAACTTACTCTTCTGGGTAAGTATACCAGGAGACGATGGAACAAACCAAAGCCATGATAATGTCGTGAGCATCGCGAAAGGTATCGTAAGCAGGAGACGTCGTACCAAAAAATAGGTGCATGTTAGCACCAAGCTGATTCATTTCAGCGTCAAAAAGAAAGAAGTAATAACCAAAGGTCTTTTTCAGCTTGTCAATTGTGGGAATTAAAGGGGGAGTTGGGATGTCAGATTGGATCCAAGAGGGTGTAGCAGGAGAGGCGGCTGGTATTGCAGGTGAGTCCAAAGGAGGAGAGGAGTCATTCAAATCAGAGAACATATTGGAGAACGGGGATATAGCAGCTACGGGATCGGAATTGAGATTTGGATCAATAGGAAAGTTTGGGATGGTTGTAGCGGCAGAAGACTATTCATTATTCGAGTTCGTGCTATCAATCGTAGTACTGTTCGACTCGTAATCGTTATTTAGAGGAGGATCTTGGGGAGTGGAAGCAGATAATGGATTATAAAACGAGGGGTGAAGGAAGTTATTTGAAACCATATACAAATTAAAAAAGGGCCGCTTGGAAGCAGTAAATTAAAGCTATATCGTACGTTATGAAAATGTATGACAACGTTCTGTTCGCCAGAAGCATTGGGACGAACCTCAAGAGAAAATGACATTTTTTGGTTACGATTGAGGATAAATAAACAGGGAAACAGAAGCGAGATAACAACATATATTTATAAAAATAAGAAGAAAAAAAAGAAAAAAGTCAATTAGTATCCATCTAAAAAAAAGGGAGAAATGACGTAACACAGATCGACAAAACATTTGGAAGCAAGACAGAAGTGACGTACCTAATATTGGCCGATATTACTATGCGATTTGAATTCCATCATTGACAACAATAGGAGCTAAGATATTTTTTTTTTTTTTAAAAAAAAAAGGAAGGACTTACGTATAATTACGACGATACAATATGACAGCGGCCAGTTCTCCTAGCCAATCAATAAGTGACAAAACAATTATTATAAAAAAAATTAAAAGGAAATAATAAAGTAAAGAAACCCACGACGACAATCAGAATAAAATAATAGGACACCACAAATAAAGAACTATAAAAAAAATAAATATAAATAAATAAATAAATTAAAAAAAAAAAAATAGAACAAACTCACAATGACGGGGGAAATAAAGACAATGTCGTGAGTCACAGTGACGTAAAAAAAAAGAAGACAAAATAAAGTTATAATTAGTAAAAAAATAAATATAAATAAATAAAAAATAAAAATAAAGTAGAGAGTGGGTTTGGACAGGTGTGGGTCCAAACACTGTCGACAAGTAATACAATGACGAAAACCACGCAGCTGCTGCGTAGCAGCCGCGCGACCTGTTACAGGGTTTTTTTTTACATGTGCAGCGTTCCATATGTAAATGAATAATATTTTTTATATTTTTTTTTATTATTTTATTGAGTTATAATTAAAATATAATAAAATAAAAAAAATATATAAAATAGTAATTATAATTAAAAAAAATAAAAAAAATACAATAAAAAAATAAAAATTAAAATTAATTAAATTAAAATTGAATAAATATAGTTCAAATTTTAAAATTAATATAAAAAAAAATAATAATAAATAAATAAAAGATTATCTTAATGTATTTAATTAAGTGTGGACTTTATTGTATTTAATTTAATTTAATTCTCTAATATTTTATTTATTTTAATATATAAAAAAAATAATAAAAAAATAATAAATAAAAAAATAAATAAAAATATAAAAAAAATAAAAAATAAAATAAATAATATAAATAAATAAATATATTATCCAGTTTATTTATTTTCAATAATAAAGAAATAAAATAAAATAATGTTTGAAAAAATATAAATTTGAATTTATTTTTTTTCATTTCTTTATTGGAAACTGCAAAATATACATATGAAAGTATTAATAAATAAATAAAATATATATATTATTAATATATATATATTTAAACAATAGCTTAGTTAATTTTCAATAGCATCATCAGAGAAATATAAAAAGATGGTAAAGCTACATCAGATGTAGCATTTACATATAAAATTAATCAATAAAAGTTATACAAATACATAAATAAAATGATAAGTCCTTAGTAAGACTTTAAAAGGCTAAATTTATATTAATTCATATAAAAAAAAATAACAAAAAATGAATATTTAATTAGTATTCTCCACTTGCTTATTATCTATTAGAAAAAATGGAGAGGGGAATATTCCCCTTAATCTTATCAATCTATAGCTATTATATATACAGTAATCTTATACTTTGAAGTCAGATTTGGCTTCTTTTTTTTATTATTATTTCATTTCTTTTCTGTAGAAGAATGGAATTGCTCATCATTTTTATGGTAGTGCTATGAAAGAAATAAATAAAGTAAAAATAAAGAATAAAAAAATGGAGAGGGGTTGAACCTTCAGCCATATAATCCATATTTAATGGAAATGATTTTATTTCAGTTTCATTGCATATTATTTATATGGAATTTGAATATATACAATTTATTTAGCATTTTTTATCTTATCTGGTCTGTAAATTTGGTTTGTGTATTGGATTATTGGTCATTTTATAAATGTAGTTCTAGTGTATTTTAATGATCAAAAAAACAGAGGTCCTAGACAAGACCTTAAACTGTCCAAATCATTTTTTTATATCTATCAACAAAAGGTCCTAGACAAGACCTTAAACTGTCCAAATCATCTTATATTTATTTATTTTTTATCAAGAAACTTTAATAATTCAATCCAACCACGGTCCTTATTATGACCTTAAACTGCCTCATAAAGTTATTTGATTTCAATTACAGTCTCAGGGCAAAAACAGAGGTCCTGGAAAAGACTTTAAATTGTACCAAATTCTTTTTTATTTATTATTTTATGGAAAATCATGGTAGGAATAGGTATTTGGAAGAAATTTATGAAATGGAGAGGGAAATTTCCATCAAGATGGAAGAATGGAGCTGGAACAGAAAAAAAAAATCTTAAAAAGATAAGGGGTGGTACTTATTTCTTTTCATCACTCCTTATGATGTTAAGTTTTGGGGGAGTAGTGGGAAATAATCAGTTATTCATTATTTTCATTAGTATTTATCTAATTTTACATTATATAAAACAAGAAGAATAAAAAAAATCAGACATTAAATCAGGTATAAAAGCAGGGAGATTCAAAATCAATATAAAGAACCATCAACAGACAATCTCAACATAACTAAGCTGTGAACATAAAATGTGGCATACTTGCCATAATCAATCAAGATCAACATAAAAAATTGGAAGAAGAAACAGGGAAAATTTAATTAAGCTTCAGTTGGATAATGAATGCTGGGGACAGCATTAAATGGAGAGGGGGATGTTGTGAGCCTTTGAGATATGACCACATACCCAATAAGGTCACAAAAAAGACTCAGAATAATTATACCTTTAATATAATTATATTAAAATTAATTAGAATAATTATACACTAAAAATAATTACTCAAATATACAAAAAATACCATAAATTGGTACTAAAATTGGTTTAAATTAAAAACCAATGAGTAAACATGTAAAATAAATTATACCATTGGATTCCCCATGGAAAAATACACATATACCATTTTTATGGCATATCTGTAAAGTCAATATTTAAGGAATTATAAGGTATAATACCTTATAAAAACAATAAAAGCTTATTTATCTCAGAAGCTAATGAAGCAACATGTAAAATAAATTGTACCAGTGGATTCCCCACAAAAATCGACATATAAAACAATTAATAAGCTAATTCCCAAAATCAATACTTAAGGAATTATCCTGAATATATGCACTTTTTTGGTCAACACATATATTCAGGGATCATAGCTAATATCTTCTAAACTATACATGCTAGAATGATGAACCAAAAATAAAGTTACCACGTAATTACTGTAAGAACACAGATATGAACTTTATTTTACAAGTTATAAACAAGGTTAAAACCTATGATGAAATATTGATAAAAATCAACAGAGCTGTTGACCACTTTGTTGTGAAAGTGCTCCAAACTTAAAAAAAAGTATACAGTTGGATTCTACTAGTTCATTCGTGAAGAATTATGTGATTTTTATTATTAAATTCAGGGTATAACCCCCTGAATTCAAGGTTTGAAGTTTAAAATGTTGAATTTCGACAGAAAAGATGAGTTACAAGAAAAATCATCAAAATTAGAGTTTTAATGATGTAATGAAAAGCTCTTGGCAGCATAATAAGGTTATGTCAGGCTATCAGAATTCACTCTCTGAATTTCTGTAGCGTGTAAATCTTAAAAGTTATTGAGGATCAAAGTCTGAGCTTAATTTGAGCAGTTATGATCACATACTGTAACCTTAATTTAAGTTTAACAGTCTTAAGAGTGATACAATTGGTGAATACTATTAGTTTATGATTAAAACTAATAAAATCCACGAAATTTGGGGTTCTGCCAAGCCTCTGATGTCATCAAACTTAGAGTTATAGTGATAACTCTAAATAATGGTGTAATAATGATGTAATATGGTTTGATCATGATGTAATCACCCTCAAACCTTAAAATATTGATCAATTCCAGTGGATATGATCAGCACACGTCTACTAGAAGCCTGTTGGACTCTAGGAAGGAGGTATTTACTATCAATAGAGCTCTTTTTACTCTATTTTCCCCTCAGACGCATCAAAAACATTAAATCAATTAAATCAAAGTTAATTTCTTTATTCTTTATATATAAAACTGTTATATTATTAAAGACCAAAGACCACCTTGCTATAATCATCTATTTTGACGTGATTAAATCATTTATTTAATTGTTTTTGTTAAAAAATCTCTCTAATAACTCATTTCCACGTAAAAATCCAGAATAATTTGTAATTTTCTTTATTTTTATTGTAAATACAATTTGAAAAGGTTGTATTTATATTTTTGGCGTAAAATACTTCAAAATTATTATATTAAGTGTTTAAAGTAGGTTATTTTCTCTTATTATAATAATTTCTCTATTATTACTCTCTTAATAATTCTTTAATTAATATAAATAGTATTTATATTAATTCATAACTTTAATATTAGTAATATTATTGTTATTAATTTTTTTTTATTAATAAAAAACAATTCTTTACGCCTTTATTATTTGTTGGTAACAATAATAAAGAGCTTTTTTTAAATATATTAATTATTTTATATTAATATATTTATTTATTATATTATATTTTCATAATATAAATTATATTATTATATTTATTTAATAATATAATTATTTTACGCCATAATAATAATAATTATTATTATTATATTTCTTAATCTTATTTATTCACTTCATAAAAACATTCAGAGTACAATAAGTAATAAATTAGTAATTTTTACTTATTGTTTCATAGTCAAACCTTACATTTGGGGGCCTGGCCATGATATTTACTTAAAAGACCTTTAAAAAGATTCTATTTGGGTTTATCCAATAATAAATTATATTTATAATCATAAAATTATATAATAATTTTATATTTTATTGATTTTAAAAGCTATTGAGGCATTTGGAAAGCAATTGTACTGTCTTACACGTGGTTTTTCACATCCTTAGACTTGCAAGAACTTTCTTTGAGTGACTCTAGTGATTAAAAGAGATATTTTATAAATTAAAAATAATTTTTATTATAATTTAATTTTATAAGAATAATATTCATTTTTTATCTTATTCTTTAAAAATAAAAAATATATAAAAAAATATTAAAGAATATTAAAAACAAATAAAAAAGTTATTTTTATTCATTTTTATTCATTTCTTTATTTATTTCAATTTTTCAAAGATATAAAAGCAATTTCTACGTGGAAAATTGCCATATCTTACCAAAAATAACACTTATTATTATAAAAAGACTTATATTTATTTGTCTTTTTTAGTGTTTGAAGATAACCCAGCAGAAGACAACCAAGCTACTGTTGAGAGATTGGTGGAAGAAACTTGTCAAAGTTCTCCAACACCAGTTATCACCAAAAGAAAGAAAGTTAAGAAATTAGACTTTCCAGGGCACACCATTCAAGACTCTGAAGGTGAGCACCTCTTTTTAAATTGCCATAAAAGAATTTTATTCTAAAATACTTTTATTTTTTCTTATTCTTTAATTATGACTACCAGAAGAGGTTCCCAATACTCCATCCAATCAGATGGAGCTGGACTCAGAAGTAGAATTGATCCCTCAAAAGGGAAAAGAAAGGGCAATATCCCCAGTGGAACAGAATCCACACAAGGAAGTGCCTTATCCCAAAGGCAAGTCCCAGAAATGCCCATGATATCTGAGCCTGAATTGGAACTAAGTATGAGTAACTCAAACAGGTACAAATCACATTCAGAGGGCTCAAATAGACATCTACATGAGCCAGTACAAGCAGTATTGCACAGTGTACAAGGACAAAGACTGGGAAATGCTGCCTCAAATACACCAAGGAGTGATGAACTCCTGGCACATCCTGAAAAAGTTCCTCAAAGAGGAGGAGATAGTGAAATACTCCAATGGATGGAATCCACTGTCATCCAAACCTCAAATCAAAAAAATCAAGGATTATCATGCCAAAAAGAGGGAGGCAACCAAGGAAGAAGCCCCAGTAGCTTCTACCAGCAAGCCTCAAGCCAACCCACTTCCCCAAGAAGGGAAGAAGAACAAGAAAAAGCATTGGAGGAAACCATATTCCCCAAGCTACAGAATCCCAAGAATCCAAAAGGATGCCATGGACAATGTTTTCAACATGGCCAGAACCTTGATGGAATTCAAGGACAAGGAAGAGCAAAAAATGAGACAACCTCATTTCCCAAAGAAATAACCTTGTCCAAAGATGTTGTAAATACTTTAACAGAAATTAAAAATAGTATATTACCTCCAAAAGAAATTAAAAATAGTTTATTATCACTACAAGAAATAAATAACAATTTATCTTCTTTAACAAAAATTGTTGTGCAAAACAAAAAAGAAATTGACAACATTAAGTTTATTGTTGAAAATAATAAACCAAAGAATTTAATTGACAATACTCAAAAATTAATACAAGGACAACAAGAATTGTATAAATACATAAAAGATATCAAAGACAAGACTTTGACAATCAATTATGATGTGAGTATTGACAATCTTACAGAAAAATTAAATAAATTAAGTATTTCTGTAGAAAAATTTGAAGAAAAGACTTCATCACACCAAAAATTACTTTTGGACCATGTGGAAAAAAGTGATGAAGCAAGAATGCAGCTGAAAGATGATATTCAAAGTGAAATAAGGCTTATTACAGAAAAAATGGATAAAATTAATGAGGCTAATTTAAATATGCCAAAGTTATCAACACCATTTTCTCATATAAGAAGCCCTGTTAAAACAAAAGAAGAATTGTCAAATCCTTTCATAACAGACTTGAGTCACCAAGACAATAACCAAGTCTTAATGAAGGAAGCACCTCAATTGAAGGAATGGCCAACATTCACAGGAGAAGGTGAATATGACCACATGTCATTTATTAAAACAATTGACATGTTACAAGAAGACTATGCCATACCAGATGAATTAATCACTGCAAGATTACATTCATTGTTTGAGAAATCTGCAAAAAGATGGTATTATGGCATAAGACAAACAAATGGTAAAAATACCTGGTCTTGGTGGAAACAAGAAATAATCACCAAGTGGGCAAATGATGCCTGGAGGTATAAGATAGAAAATGCATTTGAAAACTCTTTCTTTGACCCTGAGAAAGATAAACCTTCAACTTGGTTCTTAAAACAAGTTGAAAGGCTTAATGCACTGTACCCAGAAATGTCACAGAAGATGGTGCATATGAAAATACTTAAAAAATGTGGAGGGGAACTAGAACCTGCCCTAAGAAGCAGGTGCATAGAACCATGCTCCACAGAAGAGTATATAAATGCACTAGAAGATATAGTGACAAGAACAAAAATTGGCAGGACTTGGAAAAAATTGGACATTAAAAGCCCAAATAAACCATTTATCAAAAAAGATAAATCAAAAGAATCCTTTAAGCCCAATACATCCAACAATAATGAGCAAAGAAAATGCCATAAATGTGGAGGTATTGGACACTTAGCCAATAATTGCCTTAAAAAAGCAAAGATTAATGAAATTGTGGAAACAGAAAACCACAATGACAAAGAAGAGGAATCAGACTCTGAAAAATAGACAGAAGAGTCAGAAAGCTCTGAAAGTGATGAAATCAATATAATTAATGCACAAATTAATAATATTGATATAATTTATGAAGTACTGGATGTTAACTCAAACTTGCCACAAGTTGGAACATCTGACACAAATCTGACAAACATACAAGATGCCAAAATGTATAGAACCAAACCTGCAAGAGGAATGGGATATACAGCTGGAAAATCAAGTATTAGTATTGTTATGGTTGATAACCAAGAAGGAAAGGTTAACTTGGATACAGGAGCATATTGCACTTGTGTTGGCAAAAGTTATTTAAAACCATTGTCCCAGACTGGCAAGAAAAACTTATGCCAATACAAGGTGTCAAATTTAGTAGTGCAAGTGAGAGCATGAAACCCCTTGGAATAATTGATTTAACACTAATTTTTCCTCATCCCTCACAATGTGTCAGAATTAAAGTAGAGTTTGTAGTAATGGACAACTGTACTAGTAATCATTTCATACTTGGGAATGACTACTTATCAATCTATGGTATATATATCTCCAACCAAAAGGATAGATATTTTACCATAGGAGATAACAAAAGACAAAAGTTTGGATTCTTAAATAACAAAAGACAAATCACAGTTATTAAGAATGAAGAAAAAATTCCAGAAAAGGAACTTTTTATATCTGAACAACTCAAAGAGGCAGAATTCAATCAAGAATTAACAGAAAAAATGAAAGAAAGATTGATTGAACTCTTATTTAAGTACAAAAATGCCTTTGCAACTGACAAAGAGCCACTAGGTGCCATAATTGGACATGAAGTGGATATAATTCTTAATGTAGAAAAACCTTACCCACCTTTATTAAGAAGACCTGCTTATCCAGCCAGCCCAAGAGCTAGAGAAGCCTTAGAGGTGCACATTAAAGAATTAATGGACCTTGGAGTATTAAGAAAGGTTGGACATAATGAGCAAGTAGAAGTTACTACACCTGTCATTATAACTTGGCATAATGGAAAATCAAGGATGGTAGGAGACTTCAGAGCCCTGAATACCTATACCATTCCAGACAGATATCCAATACCCAGAATCCATGAGACATTGACCCAATTGTCACAAGCTAAGTTCATCACAGCTATGGATGCTCTTAAGGGTTTTCATCAAAATGTCTTAACAGACAATGCCAAGAAACTACTAAGAATAATAGTCCATTGTGGAATTTTTGAATACTTAAGAATGCCATTTGGGATAAAAAATGCACCTTCCCATTATCAAAGAATGATGAATACCATATTTCCTGAAGAATTATCAGAAGGATGGTTAATAATCTACATTTATGATATCATAGTTTGCTCAGAAACTTGGGAAAATAACCTGACAAGACTAGAAAGGGTACTACAGAAAATAGTCCAAGTAAATATGAAAATTTCATTGAAAAAGTGTCATTTTGCATATAGTGAATTAAAAGCCCTAGGACATGTAGTATCTGGCCTTAGTCTAGGCATAGACAAAAATAAAGTAGCAGCAGTACTACTTAAACCAATGCCTCAAGCCAAAAAAGAAATGCAATCATTTCTAGGATTTGCTGGTTACTATAGACAGCATATAAAGGACTTTGCAAAGATTGCTAAATCCTTGTATAAGCTATGTGACCAACAAACAGTCTATGAGATGACAGAAGAAAGAGTCAAGGCATATGAAGAATTGAAAAATTCCTTAACAAATGCCCCATTTCTTCTAATGCCAGATTGGAAACTACCTTTCAAACTGTACATTGATGCTTGTGGAGAAGGACTAGGTGCTGCACTTCACCAAACACAAATTATCAATGATAAACCAGTGGAAGGACCAATTTGTTTCATTTCAAGGCAAATAAAGCCAACAGAAGCAAGGTATGGAGCAAGCCAAATGGAATGCTTATGCTTAGTGTGGGCTTTAGAAAAACTGCATTATTATTTGGATGGCACAGTATTTGATGTAATCACAGACTGTAATTCTGTGAAATCACTGTTAAATATGAAGACTCCAAATAGACATATGCTGAGATGGCAAATTGCTATCCAAGAATATAGAGGAAATATGACTATTGTTCATAAATATGGAAATATTCATAAAAATGCAGATGGTCTTAGCAGATGGGCTCTAGCAAATACCCCTGACAATCCAGCATGGGTACCACAAGAAGAGCACCATATAGAAGGAATATGTGTTACAGACATTGGCACAGAATTCTTTAACCAAGTTAAAGAAAGCTATAAGACAGACAAAAATTGCCATATCTTAAGCCAGCTTCTAATGAAAGACTGCAAAGATCCATCACTTTCATCAAAACTAGATTAAATATGGAAAAAGGCATATGATGAAGGAAGATTCCACCTCCTTGATGGAATCCTTTACCATAGAACAAAACACACATGTATTATGGCCTTAACAGACAGAACACTAATAAACACTATTTTACATGAGTGTCATGATAGTGTTGCATCTGGACATCTCTCAGAAGATAGGACACTAGAGAGGGTGAAAACCTGCTCTTGGTGGCCAAATTGGAAGAAAGATGTTGCAGAGTACTGCCAAACCTGTGACAGATGCCAAAAAGCCAACAGAGCCACAGGAAAGAAATTTGGAATGATGATCCAAATCCAAGAACCAAAATCCCCATGGGAAATAGTTCATATGGATTGGGTAACAGCCTTACCTCCAGGAGGAGACAGGAGTTATAATGCATGTCTAGTGTTAGTTGACAGGTACAGTAAAACTCCCATGTTCTTACCATGTCATAAAGATGACACAGATATGGATACAGCCATAATGATATGGAATAAAGTCATGAGCCACACAGGCTTATTCCAAAATATTATAAGTGACAGAGACCCAAAGTTCACTTCAGCATTATGGACAAACCTCCATAACTTTTTTGGGACAAAGTTATCATTCTCAACAGCTTATCATCCTCAAACTGATGGTCTAGCAGAAAGAATGATACAAACCCTAGAGGATATGATCAGAAGATTCTGTGCTTATGGGCTAGAATTCAAAGATTCTGATGGTTTTACCCATGATTGGTGTACACTAATACCAGCACTTGAACTGGCATATAAGACATCAATCCATTCTTCTACTGGCAAAACACCAGCAATGCTAGAGAAAGGTTGGAATCCAAGACTTCCTTATGACACCCTCAAAAAGGACTTAGTGGATATACATCCAACAGCAAGCAGTTTCAAGATAATGCTTGACAAAGCAAGACACCATGCAAACAGATGCATGCAAGATTCTTTTAAATATGCAAAAGAAAGATGGGATAAAAGTCATAAACCACCTGATTTCAAAATAGGAGACTTGGTTTTAGTATCAACCCTTAATTTCAATAACATAAAAAGCCCAAAGAAATTGAAAGATTCCTTTGCAGGACCATTTATGATAAAAGCACTCCATGGACCCAATGCTGTGCAATTAGAACTCACAGGTGAACTAATGAACAAACACCCAGCTTTCCCTGTAAGTCTGATAAAACCTTACAGTTCAAGTGACAAGGAGTTATTTCCACTAAGAAATAAACCCCCACTTGAAATTCCCCCCTTGGAGGAAGGAGAGGAAAAGAAAATAGTAAAAGTCCTTAAAGAAAGAAGGACAAGAAACAAAAAAGAAAGGGAATACCTTGTGAGGTATAGAAATTCAACTCAAGAAGATGAATGGCTACTTGAGAAAGATATAACAAATGCTGATAAGTTACTAAGAAGGTTCAGACATGAAAGAAAACCTGAAAAATAAAAAAAAAAAGTTAAGCATTATTGAGCTTCAAGACTAACAAAAGTCTATTGAAGAGGTAGGACAGTGGATGATACCCTAATCACATATATCAGATTGTGGTACAATCTTTTTTGGTGGTAGGGAATGTGAGCCTTTGAGATATGACCACATACCCAATAAGGTCACAAAAAAGACTCAGAATAATTATACCTTTAATATAATTATATTAAAATTAATTAGAATAATTATACACTAAAAATAATTACTCAAATATACAAAAAATACCATAAATTGGTACTAAAATTGGTTTAACTTAAAAACCAATGAATCAACATGTAAAAAAAATTATACCATTGGATTCCCCATGGAAAAATACACATATACCATTTTTATGGCATATCTGTAAAGTCAATATTTAAGGAATTATAAGGTATAATACCTTATAAAAACAATAAAAACTTATTTATCTCAGAAGCTAATGAAACAACATGTGAAATAAATTGTACCAGTGGATTCCCCACAAAACTTCACATATAAAACAATTAATAAGCTAATTCCCAAAATCAATACTTAAGGAATTATCCTGAATATATGCACTTTTTTGGTCAACACATATATTCAGGGATCATAGCTAATATCTTCTAAACTATACATGATAGAATGATGAACCAAAAATAAAGTTACCACGTAATTACTGTAAGAACACAGATATGAACTTTATTTTACAAGCTATAAACAATGTTAAAACCTATGATGAAATATTGATAAAAATCAACAGAGCTGTTGACCACTTTGTTGTGAAAGTGCTCCAAACTTAAAAAAAAGTATACAGTTGGATTCTACTAGTTCATTCGTGAAGAATGATGTAATTTTTATTATTAAATTCAGGGTATAACCCCCTGAATTCAAGGTTTGAAGTTTAAAATGTTGAATTTCGACAGAAAAGATGAGTTACAAGAAAAATCATCAAAATTAGAGTTTTGATGATGTAATGAAAAGCTCTTGGCAGCATAATAAGGTTATGTCAAGCTATCAGAATTCACTCTCTGAATTGCTGTAGCGTGTAAATCTTAAAAGTTGTTGAGGATCAAAGTTTGAGCTTAATTTGAGCAGTTATGATCACATACTGTAACCTTAATTTAAGTTTAACAGTCTTAAGAGTGATACAATTGGTGAATACTATTATTTTATGATTAAAACTAATAAAATCCACGAAATTTGGGGTTCTGCCAAGCCTCTGATGTCATCAAACTTAGAGTTATAGTGATAACTCTAAATAATGGTGTAATAATGATGTAATATGGTTTGATCATGATGTAATCACCCTCAAACCTTGAAATATTGATCAATTCCAGTGGATATGATCAGTACACGTCTACTAGAAGCCTGTTGGACTCTAGGAAGGAGGTATTTACTATAAATAGAGCTCTTTTTACTCTATTTTCCCCTCAGACGCATCAAAAACATTAAATCAATTAAATCAAAGGTAATTTCTTTATTCTTTATATATAAAACTGTTATATTATTAAAGACCAAAGACCACCTTGCTATAATCATCTATTTTGACGTGATTAAATCATTTATTTAATTGTTTTTGTTAAAAAATCTCTCTAATAACTCATTTCCACGTAAAAATCCAGAATAATTTGTAATTTTCTTTATTTTTATTGTAAATACAATTTGAAAAGGTTGTATTTATATTTTTTGGCGTAAAATACTTCAAAATTATTATATTAAGTGTTAAAAGTAGGTTATTTTCTCTTATTATAATAATTTCTCTATTATTACTCTCTTAATAATTCTTTAATTAATATAAATAGTATTTATATTAATTCATAACTTTAATATTAGTAATATTATTGTTATTAATTGTTTTTTATTAATAAAAAACAATTCTTTACGCCTTTATTATTTGTTGGTAACAATAATAAAGAGCTTTTTTTAAATATATTAATTATTTTATATTAATATATTTATTTATTATATTATATTTTCATAATATAAATTATATTATTATATTTATTTAATAATATAATTATTTTACGCCATAATAATAATTATTATTATTATTATATTTCTTAATCTTATTTATTCACTTCATAAGGACATTCAGAGTACAATAAGTAATAAATTAGTAATTTTTACTTATTGTTTCATAGTCAAACCTTACAGATGTGGTATGCCATACCATATCAGCTTAATAAAATTTTTTTTGAGGGGCGTGAAAAGTAGAAGTACCCCTATGGGTAGCTTCTGTTGCAAACAAAAGAAAAGGATCTTTGTCCCAGTTGGTAAGGTGATGCCTTGTGTCAAGGAAAATGGCCATGTCATTGCTCAAGCCACATTGAAGACATAAAGAAAAAAAAAATTAATTAAAAATGTCAAAATTTTGGAAAATCCTTTTAAAGTTTGGAAAATACCTGAAACCTAACCCTAAAATAAGTTAGGTTTCAACCCACAAATTGGCTCAAAAATCTAAAGAATTCTAAATTCAAGACAGCAGAAGGAGGATACCTAAACAGATTACATAAGCAGGGAGGAGTTAAGAAAGTATTAGTAATCAGATTACTTGATTAGTAATACTTAGGGAGCTAAAGGATGCAGGTACCATGGAGGATTAGTCAGCAAGTATAAGGATAAGTAATCAAGTTCAAATAAGCACCAGAAAAAACACCTCAAATTAGTAAGCAACCCAACAAATGACATCATCAACCAAACAAATGATGCAATGATTTACATAAATGACAACATTTAGGTGGGACCACCAGAAAAGAATTTTCCCAGCCAAAAGAAACTGAAAAATTCTAAGTCCCTCTTTTTGAACACCTCCCATGGAGAGCCCAAAAATTATAAATAGAGGGCCTCTCTCCCCAAATTTTTTCCTCTTTCCCTCATGTCTTTTATCCCCCCAAAAGTGGAAAGTGGATTTAAATTCATCCCTGACTATCAGGTTAACTAGTCTAAAAAAATATATAATTCTATTATATAAAGGATAAAAAGGCCTTATATAATAGTCTTATAATAAAAAAAAGTCTTAAAATAAAGAATCAGTCTGTTAAAAAAAAGTCTTATAAAAAAAAGAAGAAAAACTTTATAATATAATTTTATTATATAAAGGATAAAAAGGCCTTATATAATAGTCTTATGAACTTAAATTAAATAAAATAGTATTTTAAAAAAAGAGAATTTTACCTTATTATAAGCAATCAAAGCTTTGAAGAAGGAAAAGAAGGGTCACTTAGTTATTTTTTTAAGGAGTTAATATTAGTATTCAATTTCAAAAAGACATATTTTGGGTTACTACAAGGACATTTTATTAATTATAAAGGAAAATACCTATTATAGGAATACAGTAGTGCTATTCTTATTAAAACAGAAAGAATTATTATCAAATTGAATTATTAAAGGAGTGGATATTAAATAGTCTGGTCATATCAGAATTTCATTTCATTAAAAATAATAAATCATATAGAAAAAAAGTGTTTGATTGTTTGTTCAGTATTATTATTAGCCTAGTGTCTCCAGATTATTTTGAATTACTGTTGTAGTAGTATTTTGTGTGAATTGTGATAGTTTTTTATTTATTTTGGTTAATTAAATAGTGTTATATTTAAAAAGGTTAAATAAATATTTTGAGATCAAGCAAAGTCTGATTGAGTCTGTTGAATACACTTTTCTGAATTAGCCACCATCAATAAATAAATTGATTGTGAACTCAAGCTAAGATAATTCAGCATTTTTCAGGAAGGGCAGTCTAGATTATTCTAGCACACGAGCAGAGCAAGGGTTACAAGCTTGAACAGCAATTCAAAACTGTTTTCTTGTAATTTCCCCTTCCAGGTACTGCCTCATTTTATCCCACACAAGAGGAGTTCCCACACTGTGAATGAGAATAACCAATGATTTCTTAATGGCGTCATTGATATTTGAGATTGACATTTTTCTTTTGAGCCTTGTTGAATCTTCTGGATGATGTGTCTTCATAAACCGGTGAAAAGCTGAATTAACCATTTAATATTGGCGCCATTGGATTTCTGGTGAAAAAAGTTTCATAATGGTGTATAACACCATGTATGACACTTTTGGTTATTGCAGGGTGGTAGTGGCCAAGCGTCTTTTGCAATGATTCCAGGGGGATATAAGCAAAAATTGGGTTTTGAGTGGCTTCAAAGTTTAAAAAGTGTCTTTGGTTTTTTTGGCCAAATACTGCTTATACAGATTCAAAACTGTATTTGCAGAAAGTGCGCAAAAAATGCGCAAAATGTGCAAAACTGGCAATTACAACTCAAATGGCCTAATATGGACATTTGGGAATATTTCCCATATTACATGGGGAACCGGCCAAAAATGGCTGAATATAGCAAAATGAACAAAGCTGTATTTAAAGCTAAAAAAGCCAAATACAGGATTTTGTGCTGTATTTTCCCTGTTGAATGGAAAATACCCAAAGGTGCCCAAAAGAAGAGAAAGGCCAGGAAAGGCCTGCTGATGGTGAAGGGGCCAGGTTGGCCCCAGATGATGAAATGACCATAAAGGCTATAGATGCTGAGATGATCAATTTGGCCAAGACTGAAGGATATCACATTAGCATGCCTTATGGAGGTTCAAGAGGGTGATTACCATGGTTGTGACAGTACCCCACACCTTGAAATGGTGAGCTCCTGAGCACCAATACAAGGTGAAGCCTGTTGAGGCAATTTGGAAAGGATTTGAGGAAGGGATACAAGAGGGATGATTAAGATAAAGATTTGTAACTGATATTAATAATTTGGCATATGATGCAGGAGTTGCTTAATCTTCTTTTGAAATTTGCTTCATGATTGATGTAATTTTAAAAAGGAATGATGTTTTTTGACATGAAATTTTTATGTCATAAAAGCAAACTTCAAAATGAAAACAATAATAAAAAGAAAAGAATGAAAATAAAAATAAGAAATAAAAGAAATAAAATAAATAAAGAGAAATAAATTTTGAGGAGGTTCCAATCTTGATCACTGATGTTGACGATTGATTTGAATTGGCCAAGGACCTGGAAAAGAATATTTGATTCCAGGTGCTCACAGAGTGGCCAAGGTGATGTTTTGAAAGATTGTAGACCCCTCAGGGAAGTGCACACCAAGAGAGGAAGTTACTTTTGGTAATTACCACTCGTGCCAGTGCCATAAAGAGAAAATTAATTCGCTGAAAGAATGAATTAGAATTGGAAAGACTTGGAAAGAAATTAACAAAAGGAATGGTCCATTTTACCAAGTGAAAATGGCCATAATTTTGGAATTGATGTTGAGCGCCAGGCCAAAGATCTATGTCCAAAGATTGCAGAGTGCTCACCAAGTGGCCAAGGTGATTCTCACAACAAGAAGGGTAGAATACCTCTAAAGGTGAATCCCAGGAGTGGGACTTACCTTTGGTGATTCCTCTCCCCACCAAGCACCATAAAGTAATCAAGCTCTTGAAGAATTGGGTCCTGGCTAGTCAGGATATAAAGAATGAAAATCCTTAGTAGGTTCAGGAAAATTCTTGAGGTTTTCAGTTGGTTCCCAAGTGGATCTTTCTAGGTCTTGACTGAAGCTTTTCCATTCCACCAAATAGTATAATTTTTGTTGCTTGACCTTTGAGTCCAGTATTTGAGAGACTTCCCCTTCCTCTTCTTCTTCAATGATAATTGGAGGAGGAGGCTCTTGGTGCTTATTTGGGATTGTTTATGTCTTGACTGGTTCTAGGAGTGAAATATGGAAGACTGGGTGGATGGACTTCCATTGAGATTGGAGCTTGAGATGGTAAGCATGAGTGCTGACTTCAAGATTGGAAAAGGACCCAACCATATTTCAGACAGTTTTTTGGTGGGTCCAGTTGATTTGATATTCTTGGAAGAAAGCCATACCATGCCACCAGGATTGGAAACAGATGGACTTGCTCTACTTTTATCTGCATACCTCTTAAACCTGTTTATGGAAAATTAAAATTTTCTCTTGAAATCTTGCTGTAATGATTGGATTTTTGTTGATAACTTTCCAGCAGGAGTATCTTGATTAATGTGAACTGAGTCAAAATGAGGATCTCTTCCATAAAGAGTGAAAAATGGTGATTGTTTAGTCAAAGAGTGGTCAGAGGTATTGTAGGCAAGTTCCGCCAGAGGGAGCCAGGTGTTCCAATCATCTTGATGATAACTGATATAAATCCAAAGGTACTATTCTACTATCTTATTTACCCTCTCTGTCTGTCCATCAGTTTCTGGATGATAAGCAGTTGAAATATCTCTTGACATCTTGAGCTTCTGATAAAGATTGGTTTAAAAAAAGAAACAAAAAGAGAATCTCTATCACTGACAATTCTTGAAGGAAGGCCATGCTTTTAGAAAGTATCCTTGATAAATAAATGGGAAAACATGCAGTGAAGCTATTGAAGACATTGTTGAAATAAAAAATTCAATTTTTGAGAATCTGTCCACTATAACAAGGATTGAGTCAAAAGATTTGGAAAGTGGAAATTGAGTGACAAAATCCATTGAAAGACAAATCCAAGGACCATTTGGAGTTGCAAGATGTTTGATGATTCCAAAATTCTTGTTATGAATATTTTTGTTTCTTGAACACTGTTGACAGGATGAGACATAATTCTTGATAAATTGAGTCATTCCAGACCAGTGACAATCCCGCTTAACAAGTTTGAGAGTCTTCTCTTGGCCAGGGTGTCCAGCTAGAGGAGAGTCATGCCGCTTTTGAAGTATAATGAGTTGAATTGTTTGCTCATTTGGAAACACCACCCAATCTTTGAAAAGGAGAAGTTGGTAAGAGGAAACAAGAGAATAATCTTGGACAGATTTACCTTTACCCAAATCTTGAAGAATACTTATATATTGATAATCTTGCCATAATTCTTTCTGAATTGAATCAATCAACTGTTAGAATTAATCAACCTTGACTGCAAAGAATTTTGAGGCTTCAATTTCATCTTGCTTGATTATTTTTTGATAATTCATTGAGTTCTTGCTGATGAAATCCTCACCCCTCTCTTGGTCAATGCTGTTCCAATGTGACAATGCATCTGGAAGGGTTGCCAAGTGGCCAGGGCTGTAAGTGATTGAGAAATGAAATTCAGATAAGAGCTCAGACCAGCGGGATTGTCAGCAAGTGAGGATCTTTGATGACATGAAATATTGAAGTGAAGAATGATCAGTGAGAACTTCAAAAGGGGAAGGAAGAGAGAGAAGAAATTCTCTCCAGCACTTGAGAGCCCAGACTATGCCAAGGAGTTCCTTTTCATGAATCTCATCATTGAGCTCTTCTGGAAGAAGCTTGCAACTATCAAAGGCAATGCGATTTTTTCCTGAGTCAGATAGGTGACTCATTTCAGCACCCAAGGCATAATCAGAAGCATCAGTCTCTACAATAGTGGGTAGAGAAGTATTAAAGTGAGAAAGGATTGCAGCAGTGGTTAAAGCCTCTTTGAGTTGATGAAAATGTATAAGAGCTTTCTCATTGAGGGGAAAGTGGTATTCTTTCTTGAGGAAAACTGTGAGTAAACTAATCTTTTTTGAATAATTCTTGATGAAATGGCAGTAAAAATTGGCAAAGCCAAGTAATTATTGAAGAGACGTGAGTTTTTGTGGAGGTGGCTATTGAGAATTTTCTGCCCTTTTTCTTGGTATATCTTGAGACCTTCATAAGAAACAAGATAACCTAAATAATCTACACTAGAAACATGAAATAAGCACTTGGAGGCCTTAGAAAAGAGGGTATTGGCTCTGTGTCTGGCAAGAACAGTGGACACATGAGTGACATGTTCTTCATCATATTTTAAAAGACCATAATGTCATCCAAATGAACCACAACATAAAAATCAATAAGTTCATGAAAAATATCATTGACAAGGTTTTGAAAAGAGGCAGGAGCATTGGTAAGCCCAAATGGCATAACCAAATACTCATAACTGCCATATTTAGTTCTAAAACATGTCAAATGTTCCTCACCTTCCTTGATTCACCAGGGCAAATCTCGCATCAAGCAGGATAAAAGTCAAGCTCACGTCAAGCAAAAATCAAGAAAATGTTGAGCCCACATCACAATCTGGTCTTACACCAAATCCTGTGAAATCCAAGTTCCTCTGTGCCTTCAACGGAGATTCCTCACCACCTGATCCTCCCGCAACAATCTGAAGCTTGGTAAAAATTACACAAGACTCACCTGTTTGCACACACACATATAAAGGAGGTCCTTCAGCCAGTCTTTATGTAGAGAAGGGGTGTGTGACTTCCCAGGTCATCCATGAAAGGACTACACCTTAGTGGGATTAAGATTTAGGGGGTTACCCTGGTTGAGCCCACCGCACATGTCAGGCTGAGTCTATGATGAGAGTATTAAAAAGTCTTTACAACTCTTAACTATGACTGTGACACGGTAAATAAAGATTTAAAAGATTTTTATAAGAGTTAAAGGTGGTTTAGTTTAATAATAAGAGGGCTTTACTATAAGGAATATAGTGGTGGTGAGTGCTGTTCAAAGCCCTGGGTGCAGCTTTACCTGTTGGGTTACAATAATAAAGACTACAATACTTTAAATTAAGAGTATACCTGGTTATTACCCAAGAGTAAAACTGTTTTTGAAAGTTTACTACAGAGGGTATTCAAGAGCAGGATGAGGAGACAATGCTGGCTGTGAAAAGCCTCCTTTTTATCCTGAAATGGGGTGGAAAGGGTGCTAGACCTTTCCACATAGAGGAAGTAAAGATTTTTCACTCTCTAGGACTGGCTTGTGGTTTGCAAACAGCCTGTATAGCCTGTATTGGGCCCAGATGTGATTTTGAAACCACATCTGGGCAGTTTTCACCAATACAGGGTGAAAAGTTTCATCTGGGGACCTCACAGCCTGATTCTGACGTGTATGACGCGTAGAATGCTGTACAGCAACTGTATGGGACCCCAGTATTGACTGACTTATGAGTTATTGAAGTATTAACATGCTTCTCTGTCTGTTTGACCTCATAATCATAGTACAACTGTATCCTGTCATAATACAGCTGTATTGGTCATATTGTGGGATTATAACTTTCAAATGACCATATCTCTGTCAGTTTTTGAGATATCATGCTCAAGGTTGGTTCATTGGATATCCCTTTATGCGCTTTACACAATGATACCCAATTTGGTATGGCTATCATTAAATATGATAAAGTTATCCCATGTGCAAGGTTTTTTGTGCATATGCATGGTTTGGGCAAAAAGCTGTATTGAGCTTGTTTGCCCCATAACTTCTGTTATAGTTGAGATATAAAGAAGTGGATGGGACCATCAGATAGCCCTGATTGTGCTCTTTTCAAAAAAAAACCCCACTTCAAGTATCCCACACTAAAACTGTAGAAGTTAGATGAGTGGTGAATGTTTTGTTCACCCTTATATGGCCTGAAATTGACCATACCTCCAGTAATATTGGTGCTAGCTCAGTTTGGCTGGTACCATTGGATAGCCCTGGCTTAGAGCTTCATTTTGAGTACCCATTTCATGGGGTTAAGCCTCTCCTTCCAGATTTTAGATGAGAGGTGAAAATTAAGGTTTATGCTCAGCAATAACTTTGAGCAGGAATAACTTTGTTATTTCTTGTCCTATGGTGATGGGACTTATATTTTCACAGAGAGGTGAGTTTCCTCTTTTGTTTGATACCTTTTGAGCTGATTTGGCTCAGATCCATGTTTTGGTGGTATCTTGGCTATACCATTGGTTTATGCTATCTTGGCTGTCATGCTTGTGCTCTGGTTTTGAGTCACAGGCTGGCATACCCTCCCTCTAAAAAAGGCTCATCATTGATGAGACTGTTCAGTCCTCCTAGAGGCCCTGAATCTTCTTAGATGAAGGTTCCCATCTGGTATGGCATCTTCTGCCAACCATTTGTCTCTATAAGCTGTTTGGTGTTTGAATCTGACTAAGTATTGTCTTTGATCCTTTCCATTAAGTCTGATCTTCCTGGCCCTGATACTTTTACTCACAGGTCCTGGGGAATCCTCCACTTCCACTATATCAGGTGGTGTGGGGTTCTTCTTCCTGGAGGGGAATTTATCCTCTTCTATCTGGAAGTATGGTTTGACCAAGCTTACTGGGAAGACAGGGTGCTTCCTGGAAAATCCCTCTGTAAGTTTGACTTCTACTGCATTCTTTCCTATCAACTTAATGATAGTAAAAGGCCCTACAAATCAGTCCCTCATCTTCTTGGGTCCTTTAAGATTATTAAAGTTCAGTGTAGACACTAGCACCTGGTCCCCTTCCTTAAAGTCAGGTTCCATTTGCGTCTTGTCCCACCTCTGCTTATTGTATTCTCTTGCCTCAGCTATGCATTTGACAACTGTGTCACAAGCCCTCTTCCACATATCATGGAAGTCTTTGGCTGTGGGGTGGATGGTTAGAAGATTCTTCTTTTAGTGATCCACAGGCAACAGGGGATTCCACCCTTTCTCTACCACTGCAGGTGTTTTTCCTGTAATAGAGTGCTGACTTGTATTATAAGCCAGTTGGACAGCTGGTAGAAGGGTAACCAAGTCATGGGTGTATCCTTCATGGTCCTTTTATTCCATGCCATAGGCACAGAGCCTTCTAATGATGTCTTCCATAGTCTTGATCATCCTCTCAGCTAGGCCATCTGTTTGGGGATGGCAAGCTGTGGAAAAAGCAAGCTTGGTGCCAAGCATGTCATACAAGTTGGTCCAAAATTTAGATGTGAATTTTGGGTCCCTATCACTAATGATGATTTTAGGGACTCCACAGGTAGATATGATGTTATTCCAAAATAACAGGGCAGTATCCATGGCTGTGTCCTCCTTGTGGCATGGTAGACACCTCATGCTCTTTCTGAACCTATCAACTATGATTAGGCAGGCATTGTAGTTTTCTTTGCCTCCTGAGACAAGCCCTGTGACCCAGTCCATGTTGATGGTTTCCCATGGGTGCTTGGGTTCCTCTATGTGCTGAAGTAACCCATACTTCTTCCCATGTTTCCTGTTTTCCTTTTGGCATCTTTCACAGGTGTTGATGTATTCACCCAACTCCTGCTCCCACTTGGGCCACCAAGCTGTGCTTGCTACCCTGTCTTTGGTCCTGTCTTCCCTCATGTGTCCCATATAGGGGCAGTCATGGCATTCCTGCAGGATCAATGAGATGTGGTCTCTGTCTACCACTGTGAGTGCACTTGTGTGCTTTTCTCTGTGGTAGAGCAGGCCATCTATAAGGAAAAACTTGTTATCCTTATAGGCCCTCAACCAGGGTTCTTCTAGTTGGGCTTCCAGTTCTAGACTCCTGTATTTTTGTTGAAGGAGTTGTAGTAGTATGCCACACTGTTTGTGTTTGGCATAAGACTTCAGTACTGCACTCAAAAATTCATTGTGCAGTTCAGAGGAACTTATTCCCAATATGGGAGTTTCTGTCTCCTCTGAATCAGTGTTTCCACTGTCAGGGGTACCACTCTCTGGTGCCCATTAAGAAGATCTTAAGTTATTCCTCATATCTATTTCCATGAAATGGATAGGGATTTTGGCTGAAGCTTCAGGGTCATAAGCTGGATTGCTCTTGACATTATCCAGTGGCCATCTGCTAAGGCCATGTGCATTGGTATGACTTTTAACTTCTTTTCATATGATGGTCATGTTCCCTCTATACTCCTGGATAGCTATTTGCCATCTCAGAATTTGTCTATTTGTAGTCTTTATGTTTAGTAAAGACTTCAAGGCTGTGCAGTCTGTGTAGACTTCAAAGACTGAACCCTCCAAATAATAATGGAGTTTCTCTAGAGCCCAGACTAGACATAGACATTCAGTCTGGGTGGCCCCATACCTGGCTTCTGAATCTTTCAGTTGCCTAGAGATGTAACATATTACACCCTTGCTTGGTTCACCATCCACAATTTGCCTTTGGTGAAGGGCTGCTCCTAGGGCTTGACTGCATGCTGCATCTATATATAACTTGAATGGTAGTTCAAAGTCAGGTAAGATGAGCACAGGTGCATTTGTGAGTTCATATTTTATCCTCTCATATGCATCCCTCCTTTCCTTGGTTATTTCAAAAACTACATCTTTTGAACATAACTTGTATAAACTACTAGTGACGTGTGCAAAGTTTTTGATGTGGTTTCTATAGTAGCTAGCAAACCCAAGAAAAGATTGCATCTCTTTGATGATTTTTGGTACTGGCTTTTGCAGTACTGCTGCTACTTTATTCTGGTCAATTGCCAGACTAAGACCTGAGACTTTATGTCCTAGAGCCAGTAATTCTTGTTGGCCAAAATTGTACTTTTTAAGTGAAATTTTGAGATTTATGGGCGTGCATTTACTTAGTACTCTGTCTATGTGTTGCGCATGGTCCTCCCATGTCCCTCAGTATATAATGATATCATCAATATATACTACCATCCAGCCTTCCAATATTTCATCTTGAAATATTGTGTCCATCGTCCTTTGGAAGTGGGCTGGTGCATTCTTGATGCCAAATGGCATTCTAGTGTACTCATATATGCCCATATGGCATATTATTCTGAGTAATTTCATGGAGTTTGGTTTAACTCCATTTTGGTGGAAGCCTTTCATACAATCCATTTTGATTATGTATTTGGCTTTAGCCAGTTTATCCAAGGCATGAGGTATCCTGGGTATAGGGTACCTGTCTACTTTTGTGTAGTTATTCAGAGCTCTGGAATCTCCACACAGTCTAGACTTTCCATCATGCCAGGTGATTAGGACAGGGGTGGTGATTTCCACTATTTCATTATGTCCAATCTTCCTGATGACATCCATATCCACGAGTTCATTGATATGTTTCTCAATTTCTTTCCTGGTTTCCTGGCTTTCTGGATAAGGAGGTCTCCTAAGCATGGGTGGATAAGGCCTTTCCACATCCAGATATAGTTCTATATCATGGCCTTTGATCTTGCCTAATGGTTCTTCACCAATGGCAAATGCTGGTCTGTTCTTCCTCAGCATCTTCAGTAAACTTAGTTTCTGTTTACTGGTGAGGGTAATGCTAAACTGTCCCTCTCTGAATTCCTTCAGAAGTTCTTCTAGTGGATCCTGAGAAGATATCTGGTATATATCGAGTGAAAATTTCTTTTCCTTGTTAGTACCAATGGTGATGTGCCTATTTTTACTGTTGTAAATGTCTATGCCATACATCCTCTGGTAATCTGTTCCCAGTAAAAAACCTTGGATGTGGGCATCATTAAGAACTACAAACTCTGGGTTGAGTCTGATATTACCCTTCCTGTGGGGTATAATTATCTCTTTGATAATTGTCCCAATGGAAGTCATCTTCCCTGATGCACTTTCAAAGTTCTTTGCCTTAGTGGGCAGGAGTTATTTTTCCCAGTTTGGGAAGTGGGCATCCAGATATTTTCTGGCCACTATGGAGCAGTGTTCCCCACTATCAATGATCAGTGGATGCTGAGCATTGTCAATGCAAAAAGTCATTTTTGTGGCTGTCCCTTGTATATATGCCATTCCTTTGGTTGGTGTAACCAGGAATATTTGTGCGTCTTGTGTGTGTTTGCACAAGTTTTTATTAGCAGTGTCCTGTGGCATGCCTGCTTCCAACTGTATGTCCTGAATTTCTAGTGGGGTTTTCTCTTGGTATTCCACTAGAAATTCCTCTCTTGGGTCTTGATAATCATGAGATGGTTCTCTGATGGCAGCACCCATGGAGTCTGATTCAGAATCCTCTGTTGGAGGTTCTTCCTCAGGGACTTTCTCTATGGCATAGAATTTTTTCTTTGCCTTTGGACAGTTGTTGGCATAGTGGTCTGTTGAACCACAATTGTGAAAAGAATTCCTCTTCTTTGCCACTTCTGCCACTCTTTCTTTGGGTTTGTCTTTAAACTCTACCCTGAAAGGTTGTTTCTCTTTGAAACTACTGCTCTTATATGGGGTGAATTTCCCTATATTAGTCCTTTTCCTTATGTCTTGTAAGGTGTTGGCAATGTCATCTAGAGTGCAATTTTGGTTGCATATGCATTTTACTGCATGCTCTAGTTCTCCTGGCAATTGTGTCAGAAGTTTGTGATTCCTCATTTTGATGTTCATCTGAGGATCAATGGCTTTAAGTCTTTTAGACTGTCTAAGACACCACTCATATGGATATTTGTCCACAGAGTATTTGTCATTTTCAAATGACATGGTCCTTTGCCATATCCAAGTTCCATTACTGTACTTTTGGATGATTTGACTCTTCCACCATGGCCAGTTCCTTTTGCCACGGATTTCTTTCATTTCTGTGTACCATATCCTAGCATGAGCTTTAAATGCAGTATTCAATCTATCAGTAATCCAGTAGTCTGGTATGCTTGGTACAACAATGAAGAGTCCATCAATATAATCTATGAGTTCCATATGATCATATTCTCCTGATCCAGAGAATTTGGGCCAGCTTGAGGCCTCAGAAAGCTGTTTAAAGGCTTGCTTGTCTGAATAAGACATTCCATCTCCATCCTGGTATTGTGAGGGAGATCTTGCCTTATTCATCAACATAGAATCTGGTTTGATGTCATCTGGTTTATATGGATTCTCCATAACTTGGCCTTGTGGTTGGGGCTTCAAGTTATGGTAGATATTAAACAATTTGTTTATGTCTTGGTCCAGACAATCCCTGTCCCTTTTGCTGTGGTGTTGATCTTCTAAGACTGTATTCAGTCTTTTGTTGGTTTCTTCAGAGGCTTTGCTCAGTTCAGCATATCCTTCTTGAAGATTCTTGAATATCTGTTCCAAGGAGGCTTAAGTTTTTCTCATCCTCTCTTGCCCAGCTTCAATTTCTGCAAACTGATTTGAAGATTGTTCAGCACATTGGGACATTTGTAACCACAGTGTATCACTGTTGATGTTACTCTCAGATGTGACAATGCTATGTTAAGTCTGAGTGGGGGTAATGTTTCTATTACTAGGACTACTGATTCCAGAGTGGTTTACAACTACTTCTGGTTCTTGTGCACTTCTTTTACCAAAGCCAACAGCTTCTGAATCACAGGGTCTGACTCTTTCCTCCTCTGGTTGAAGGAGG
Source organism: Austropuccinia psidii (assembly GCA_023105745.1). Lineage (NCBI taxonomy): Eukaryota > Fungi > Basidiomycota > Pucciniomycetes > Pucciniales > Sphaerophragmiaceae > Austropuccinia > Austropuccinia psidii. Next base: position 357,135 of record JALGQZ010000020.1, read on the forward strand.
TTTTGTTCTTGCCCTTGTTTCCTTGTCTTCTCCTGGAAACTTCCTGGAATTGTGAAGAATGGTGACTCTTGGCCACTGATCTTCTGGTTTCTGAATGGTGTGAAGCCACTGGAGAGCTGATTTGGCCTGCTCCTTGTGAGCCTGAAGGAGTCTGAGTAGGCCCTGTCTGGGTTAACTGTTCTTCTATAGCTTGGATAGTGGATTGATTCTCCCTTATCCTCTGTGACGTTGCCTCCAGGAGTCTGAACTTTGTGGTGGGATTCCAACCTTTGGTGATTACCATCAGGTCTTTGAAGTCTATCTCTTTGAGACAGATCTTCTGGAAACTTGCTCCAAGTTTTGCCCAGTGACTTGCCAGGTTGAACCTTTTGTTGTCCATGCTCCATTGATATAAATCTTTGAGGAGTTGGTGGAGCTGAAGAGCTTGATCCATATCCTTCCAGTCCTCTGTTTTGAGGTTCCTGTTGAATTGGAGTGTGAATGGCAAGGCTGATATTATCTCCCTCATTGTTTTGCCATCCACCACTGTGTCCAAGGTGTCCTCTTCCAGGTCTTCTGGTTCTGGACAAGCCTTCTCTGTCCTCTGGCTGGTTCCTTTGGAAGCCAAGGTCTCTGAGGTATGCAGGGGACATATCAGTGTTTGCAAGCAATCAAAAACTTCATGTTCTTAGGGTATTTACTTTTGACTGTGCCTTGTACAAATTTGTTATCTTCTGATTTGGGAAGTTTTCCTTTGGAGGTTACAACTGGGTTAATAATTGTTATTTTTCCTGTACAAGTGGTTGAGGTTGGTTTACCTTGTATTGAAGCAGAGCTTCGTGGTTTTCTACTCCTCTGAGTGGCTATTGGTGTCCACATTTTGGCTGTAATGAGGACTTCACTAAGTCTTTTTCCTTTGCCCTTGCTGCCCTCTGTTTCTGAGGGTGTCACTGGTGTGTTGGCCTGTGACTGGGTCTCAAGTGGTAGGAAAATTTCTTCCACTGAATCAAACAGGAAAAGAGGGCTTATGTCAGTTAAGACTTCTTAAAAGGCTGGTTTTGCACGTCTAAGAATGGCCTCTGGGCTCGTATGTTGTTACAATATGCCCTTGTATGATGACAGTGTAATTGAATTAACAATTCCATGTCAAAAATACAGCTTATTGATATGTGGAAGACTGTTTGTATACCAATATCTTAAAGAATACTTGTAGTTAGCAAGTATAATCTGTCAAAGGTGGTGTATTACAGGGCAATTGAGTTAACAATGTGCCCAAACACACCTCGACTGTTGGTTTATCAGCATGAGCTGTCTTGATTCAATTAAGAATTAAGACTGTATTAGTGGCTTACAAGTGTTTTTATATACAAAACACACCAAAAATACTGGTCTTTTGGTTATTAGCCACATGACGGATACTCTTTAAAATATGAGTATTTTTAAAAAATAAAGAAAAATATATAAAAATATATATTTTTAAAGAAAATGACACCTAAAAAAGATAAAACAAGTGTCAATAAATGATAAAAGAGAAAAACCTTACTTGTAAAGGTCCAAAAAAGGTTTTAAAACACGGCCAGGCCCCCAAAATGTCAGGCTGTGTCTATGATGAGAGTATCAAAAAGTTTTTCCAACTCTTAACTATGAATGTGACATGGTAAATAAAGATTTAAACAATTTTTATAAGAGTTGAAGGTGGTTTAATTTATTAATAATAGGGCTTTACTATAAGGAATATAGTGGTGGTGAGCGCTGTTCAAAGCCCTGGGTGCAGCTTGACCTGTTGGGTTACAATAATAGAGACTACAATACTTTAAATTAAGAGTATACCTGGTTATTACCCAAGAGTAAAACTGTTTTTGACAGTTTACTATGCAGGGTATTCAAGAGCAGCATGAGGAGACAATTCTGGCTGTGAAAAGCCTCCTTTTTATCCTGAAATGGGGTGGAAAGGGTGCTAGACCTTTCCACATAGAGGAAGTAAAGATTTTTCACTCTCTAGGACTGGCTTGTGGTTTGAAAACAGCCTGTATAGCCTGTACTGCGCCCACATGTGGTTTTGAAACCACATCTGGCCAGTTCTCACCAATACAGGGTGAAAATTTTCATCTGGGGACCTCACAGCCTGATTCTGACGTGTATGATGCGTAGAATGCTGTACAGAAACTGTATGGGACCCCAGTATTGACTGACTCATGAGGTATTGAAGTATTAACATGCTTCTTTGTCTGTTTGACACCTCATAATCAGAGTACAACTGTATCCTGTCATAATACAGCTGTATTGGTCATATTGTGGGATTATAACTTTCAAATAACCATAACTCTGTCAGTCTTTGAGATATCATGCTCAAAGTTTGTTCATTGGATAGCCCTTTATGGGCTTTACACAATGATACCCAGTTTGGTATGGTTATCATTAAGTATGATAAAGTTATACCATGTAAAGGTTTTTTGTACATAGGCATGGTTTGGGCAAAAAGCTGTATTGAGCTTGTTTGCCCCATAACTTCTGTCATAGTTGATATATGAAGAAGTGGATGGCACCATCAGATATCCCTGATTGTGCTCTTTCCAAAAAGACCCCACTTCAAGTATCCCACACTAAAACTGTAGAAGTTAGATGAGAGGTGAATGTTTTGTTCACCCTTATTTGGCCTGAAATTGACCATAACTCCAGTAATATTGGTGCTAGCTCAGTTTGGCTGGTACCATTGGATAGCCCTGGCTTAGAGCTTCATTTTGAGTACCCATTTGATGGGGTTAAGCCTCTCCTTTCAGATTTGAGATGAGAGGTGAAAATTAAGGTTTATGCTCAGCAATAACTGTGAGCAGGAATAACTTTGTTATTATTTGTCCTATGATGATGGGACTTATATTTTCAGAAAGAGGTGAGTTTCCTCTTTATTTTGATACCTTTTGAGCTGATTTGGCTCAGCTCCATGTTTTGGTGGTATCTTGGCTATACCATTGGTTTATGGTATTTTGGCTGTCATGCTTGTGCTCTGGTTTTGAGTCACAGGCTGACAGCACAATACCACAGGTGCATGGGTGTGACACATGCACACAAAGGCAAAGCATGTGAGGGCATAATTTCAAGTGGCATTGACCATTTGTGGGGGCTGAAGGTGCAAGTGCTTGTGCGGTGGCCAGGGAAGGTGTGGGTGCAGTTGTGTGTGCAAGTGCTTGTGCAGTGGCTGGGGCGGGTGTGGGTGCTTGCACAGTGGCAGGGGCGGGTGCAGTTACCTGTGCTTGTGAAGTGGCATGGGCGTGTGCATAACTGTGAGACATGTGCAAGAAGGCAATAGCATGTGCGGATGTAATTTTCTGAAACATACCTGCATAAAGCACTCATTAGGGCATGTGACCAGCGCCATGCGACTTACAAACATCCAAAATCTCATGGATGCAATGTAATGCTGAGGCCCACTTGGATGATGGGCCTATTCCTCTTCCAAAATGATGATGGTGCAGTTGTGTCATTTTAGATCATGTGATATGTAGGTTTGTGGGTCATTTGATCACTGAAATTGGCTTATTCACACCGTGCCCAATGTCAAAATAGTAATTTTCTTTTGGCCATGTGAACCAATGGGCTTTTCTCGTCACAATAGCATGTCACTATCACCAAATCTTGAGGCAGTTCTTTCTCTACCAACATTTCTAATGAATTTGAGATATTTGAATTTTTGTGTCACTATAATTTCAGCAAAAAGTGGAGACTAAATATCATGAAATAATGGTTTTATCATTATAAGCAGCCCACATGACTTCACTTTGTTATCATAAAATCCACAGTTGCTTTCTATTTCTTCTTCAGATATAATAAAGTGTCCATCATCAAAACCAACAGCTTTATAAATATTGAGATGCGGCCAATCTGGTAATAATTTCAGATCAATCTACAAAGATTCTAAGATCAGAAAGTTGTTTCTCAGCATGCAAGATGGCTCAGAGACTTCAAAAATGCTATTAATAATAGAAAATTGTTGTGAATTTCCCCTCAGAAAACATCTCACACTGTTGCTAACATTTTTGGATTCAGTTGAAAATATATTGTTCCCAATATTAATGTTTGAAACTGGAAAATATCAAGGTGAGACAATCATTGAAGTGGGATGACTTGTGGATTGTAAATTGATGTCTAAGCTGATCCATTCCACTATTTCCCTTGTTGAATGAAAATTCTGTAAGTAATCAACCAGGAAATCATAATTTTGTTGGTCATAGCAGGATGGTTTGTTATATTTTTGGTGATTGAACAGGGCAGGCGGCCGTTATTTGAAAAGCTGTTTTATTTCACATGCGATGGATGGGGATTTCAGGAGAATGGAAAGGTTGGACCATTGACAGATATGTTGAAGTAAGGTTTTATCTATATCATCTTTTAAGAGTTGCAAGAAGTTAGTCTTATTCAGTTCATGTGTTTAATCAATATGAATATATTTCTCTTATTAATTAATGTAGATATTTTGTTATTTTTTGGTATCTTTGCAAATACTCCAATCAAGCGCTCATACCCCATGTGGCTGAGGCTTGTGCTGGACTCCAATGTTGGAAGAGTTCTGGAATATGATCAGAAAAATGATGATTTGGTCTACTTTTCTGTTTTGGCAACAGGTGTTGATTGGAAAGGCGGAATTTTTCCAATGTTCAGAAAATGAAGTCGCATCATCCATTGAAACAGTCCAGCTTGTGGCAATGTTGAGAGCACTAATAAAATGGAATGTATTCTTGATTAGTTCATTTGCAAGTTCTTCTGGTTGACCCATTTTTCTTTGAGTGTTGGGGGAATTGTGTTCATCTACTGACATCTGTTGACTGAGCATAAAAAATGGAATACAGACCTTGTATAAGAGAACCCATTCAGCGTTTTTTAAATTACCATGAGAGGGGGAACCCATTTTGCAGGGTAATCTTGTCCATGATGAGGGAATTATGGTATCAGAAATGATTTGTCAGAGATGCTCCAGAGCCTCACCCTTGGTCTGGTGATCACTCAGTGCACTGATATGGAATTCAGAGGGGATTTTGGAAGTGGGGATGTAATCTGGATCAAATGACAGAATCTCTGAAGAGCCACTAGATGGATGTTGCGTGTGAGGGATGAGAATTGGGAGGTAATTCTTTCAGGTGGAAGTGGTGGGGAGTCACTCATACATTATTTTTGCTGCCTCTCTTCTCAGGGAGCAGGCCTCTCTCAATGTGATTTGATCAAGTAAGCTTTTGAAGGTCATGGAATCTGAGTCTGAACTGTTGCTGTCATTGTATTTCCTGCAGGATCTGAAGTAATTTTTTGATTTGGATTCTGGAATGCATAATTTGAAAGTTGCATGATCCTTCACAATTCCAAGTATTAAATTATGCATTATTTCAAGATTAACCATTCTGGTTGCATCCCAAGATGGAAGGTCTTCCAAAATTGAATATCACACTCCATACTCAGAGAAAATTGCTTTCCTTTGTCATGGGGATGCCCAAAGCCATTTCACAATGGTTGATTTATGCTTTTGGTATGAGCATGTGTAGTGAAATTGGGGACCAATTTCTTCAATTTGAGCTTTGTGAATAGTGCAAAAATTACAAAAGTGGTTGCCTGAATGAGAAATAAATCCAGTAAGCTTGTGCATGGCCACCACATCTGCATTGGCCATGAGGATGGCAACACGGATAAAGGATCCTGAAGGACCTGTTGAGGTGTGTGAAAAATGGTAACCTTTCCATAGCTCTTTGAGCTCGTTGATGAGTGGCATTAATAGGTAATTCAATTGAAGGGCGGTTGGCTCCTTCGGACCAGGGATGATTCCTGCAACATAGACATTCTCTGGCTTCAATCTTTCAATTGGGGGGATATTAACACAAATAAGCATGATAGGTCCAATTCTGGCCACCTGGGTTGACTTTCCGTGTGCATTGAACCAGTTCACATAAATGGAGAAGGCCAATGCACCAGGAATGGACATGAATGGGGGGTCAGTGATATTTCTAGTTCCAGTGAAGCATCTCCAGACCAATCCCTCCCAGATGTCACATTTGGGGTAACCCTTGGGAATTTGGGATTGTTGATGTTGATGCAGAATTTCCATAATTCCAGGCCGCTGGAGAAATCTGGCAAGCCATTTTTTAATGGTTGATAAATGAAATTTCTTGTTGGGAGAAATTTTTTTGATTTTTGTTGTGTTTTGGGTGTGGGGCTCACATGAATTGATTAATTTGCCTAATGATTGTGTGCAAGGGGGATGATGATCATTTGGCTCATTATGGAATTGACAATGGGGTTGGTCAGTTGAGACAGATTCAGTAAGGCCATTAAGAAAGAAACATTGAGGACAACATATATAATTTTTAATCACTGGCTCCAATCGGAGATGTTCAAATATGGTACTGAGATCTTGGTGTATATGGAATGAAGGGGTGGGTTGACCACCTGAGCTTGAGATACTGGACTCTATGAGAAGGTTCAGGGCGGGGTTGAGAATGCGTGAAGCCCTGCGGGGAATATTATGACTTAATGATATAATGGCAGATATTATCATTCCAAGATCTTGGGTGGAAGGTTTGGTCTGCCACTGTATGGTTTCTGTGCAGGGGAAGTGAGACCTGGTGGTGTGGAGAATGTCCTTTGGGTAAATTGAGAATAATCAGCTGGGAAAATTTGATCCAATAGAATCTGGGGACACTCAGATCTTGATGCAGAAGTAGCAATGTTTGGACAATATTTGGGTGCAATGGCTGATTTGAGCTTTGTAATGTTCTGTTTATATTGGAAAGGTGTGAAGGCAGCTCCCTGCCTATTGAACTCAGGGGGAGAGTGTGTTTGAGTTGAGCAGTGTTGACACATGCATATACGCATTGAGGAATAGCGGGGGGTTGACATTGTTGCAGGAATCGTGAATAAGGTTGGTTTGTTTATAAATATTTATGGTTTATGTGCAAGTGCTTAGGAGGATTATTAGTTGGGAGAAAGATTGAGTGATTATTTATGAAGGGGGAGATGATTTGAGCCAGTTGAGGATTTTATCCCATTTTTAATGGTGGCTGAGCTGCAGGGGATAAAGTGTAACATGTCTCATCTGAATGGGGGAATTGGTTAGGAGGTTAGTTGGGTAAAATTAAATGCTGCTCAATGCTCATACATATTCTTCTTTATTTACACATGGTGATACTGCGGGTTTGACCCTTTAGGGGCATTCCATTAGGGATGTGTCAATATTGAATTGAGGGGATTAGCATTTAAGCCATGTATTCTGGCACGCCATCATACATGGTTTAAACCTTATTACAGGCAAAACAATATAGCTCTATTACATAAGCGTTTGGAGTGTACCTGAAGTCTTGGTATTTGGTTGGATTTTGGCGGGCGTTTAATTGGTTGGAATGTGATTTGGATTGTATTGCCTTTCTTGAAAAGGTGATGACTCTTTTGTGGGTAAATCCTTTATGAATATACCCTTGTACAGATCTAGAATGCGGTGGAATTTTGATGCATATATTGGCAGTTTGGATAATTCACACAATGTGACAATGTGGAGGGGGAAAGGTTTATTGAATCTGATTACTTATGAATGATGGCTCCCCTTTGAGTTCAAGGAAGTATCACATTATATGCTGGTACTCTGTGCAGTGTGGTTTCCGACAAAAGCAGAGGAGCTCAAGAGTAGGCAGGGAGAATTCTTGTAGAAATAGTCTTATGAGACTTCCACAAGGGACTTGGTTCCCACTATTCATAGAATTTCTCTATTATAAAATTGAAAAGCTTTCATCTCATATCACTCTATTTTATCATAATACTGAGCTGTTTTATCAAGTTGAAAATATTACCATGGTTTTTTTGCCCTTATGTCATCTTCCAAGCCAGGTAAATCCCATTCAGGTTCTGTTCATGACTCAGATAGTGAGTCTAGCATAGGATATTTTTGATCAACACAGTCATCAATTAATCCCAACATTCCACTCACAACCCCTGTTGCATCCTCAATGAGTGTATCAAGTCTCAACATTGATGTGGCAAATCCGACCACTCAAACTTCAAGAAGTTGGTCAATCCCAAATATTTCTGTCACTCCAATTCCCCCAGATCCCACTAATACACAAATGCATGTGTCTGAGAGGCCAGGAAGCACACCTGAAATCTCATCAAAAGCTAATACCCAATCAAAATTTCCATGTGACTTTCTCCTGAATCCTGGTTGGAATCCAGTTGCATTCCAGGAACCCTTTGGGCAAAAAAAACAGCCAGCCCTCAACATTCCATCAGGATCTTGGATTAATGTGGGCAATGAAAAGCAAGTTGATGGAGGAAATGGAAAAGACCATTGGTAAATGTTACTAGGAGTGGTCTGTTGGAGGGAAATCTGGGACTGACACTTCATCAAAGTAAGTCATTTTGAGGTTGGGGTATAAACGTTTTCACAATCTGATATGTTTGTTTCATTGGTTAGATATGGCACCCAAAGGGCAGTCTGTCTGATCTCAGGAGCTAATTGAAGATCATGAGTATGCCCAGTCTTTATTTATTTTGCGATGTGTTAACTGATGATTTGCATGGAAGGTGATGAAATTTATGCATCTTTGCCTCTGGTCCATAAAGAAAAAGTCACTGGATGTCATCATCCATATGCCTCCAAACCAAGAACAGCTCATGCCAGTTCATCAAGAGGAAAAATTGTGGATGATGAGGATGAGAACATGTCTCCCAAGCACAGTGAAACAAATGATGAACCAAGGAGGGACAATTTCATGGCACATGGAGAGGGCACTCAGTCAAATAGTGAGCTCACCCATCCTCAATTGCCCCTTGCCCAGAGTATGCTTGAACAATCCGAGGTCAGAAACAAAGGAGCCAGGCTTGCAAAGCTCACAATTTGGCAAAACGTTGTGGTATTCCATACCATTAGTACCAGTTTCAAGCTGACCAATAAAACAAAAGAAAAAAATGATAATAAAACAAATTACGTAAAACATATTTACACATTACAACTACAGATTTCAAACAGAAATATACAATACACAGCCTCAAGATCCTATCAAAACAGTATAGTATCAAAGGATTTATCCACCTTATTGCATCATCAATAAAAAATTATGCAATTAAAAGGATTTAATCTAAATAAAGTTATATGAAGATGCACCACAGCATCAGAGCTGTATTTTCCCCACCTTGATTCAATTGAAAGAAGAAATACCTCAAGGCTATGCATAAAATTACAATATATTTTCCAAGAACAAATGCTTCCTCAGTAATAATAACATGCATGAAACTTGATAGAAATGATGAAATCTCCATATGAAATGATACAATACTAAAATAAAACCACCAGCATAATTCTCTCAGAACATACATAAAAAATAGAAACAAAAATACTTTCCCCACCTTCAAGAAAACATCACCAGCCAAATTATCTCAAAGACATCCCATGATTTTGATAAGAAACAGAAACACCAGCATAATTTTCTCATATATATTATATGACTAGAAGACATTCCAATTGTCAGGAGCTGTATTTTCTCCACCTTCTTGGCAAAAAGAAAATCTCACCAGCCAAATTGTCTCAAATACATCACATGATTTTGATAAGAAAAAGCACCACCAGCATAATTCTCTCATAACATACGTAAAGAATAGAAACAAAAATATTTTCCCCAGATTGATTCAATTGAAAAAAGAAATACCTCAAGGCTATGCATAAAATTACAATATATTTTCCAAGAACAAATTTTTGCTTAGTAATAATGAGACGCATCAAGCTTGATAGAAACAATGCAATCTCAATATGAAATGATACAATAGTAAAACAGAAACACCAGCATAATTCTCTCATAAATATGTAAAAATAGACACAAAAAATACTTTCCCACCTTCAAGAAAGCATCACCAGCCATATTTTCTCAATGACCTCACATGACTGTGATCAAAAGAAAATCTCACCAGCAAAATTATCTCAAAGACATCACATGATTTTGATAAGAAACAGAAACACCAGCATAATTCTCTCAGCAAACACGCCGCTACACCAAAATTACACATCTCACCAGCTAAAACCTCTCAACTATGATTTTTTCTCAGTACGCTATTTTGAGAAGCTCTATGGAGGCCCAAAAGCTATAAATAGAGGTCCTCGTTCCCTCATTTTCCCATCATCATGGAAGAAGTTCCCAGTATCCAGGATCACCACCATCCCTGAACTAGCAGGATATCTATAATAGTAGTAGTGTTTTAGTAGTGAAAAGCTCAGTAGCCTTGCTCAGTAAGCTTAGTATTAGTGAAGAATATAAGTATAACTGTAGTAAAAGCTCAGTAGCCTTGCTCAGTAGCTTAGTATTAGTGAAGAGTAGTAGTATAACCATAGTAAAAATGCTTAGTAGCTTATTATTGTTAAGGAAATAGTAGTATAACCATAGTTAAAGCTTAGTAGCCTTGCTCAAAATCTTAGTGGTATTAACACAAAGAAGTAGTAGTGATATAAACTCAGTATTAAAAATTTTTCTAAAAGAATCAAATCCAGTAGTCTTACTATTAGTACTCATATCAAAAAATCATTATAATCAACCTAAAACCATAAAAAATATATATTCTTATCATTATTATTAAAAAAAACAAAAAAAAATTCTTATTAGTTTTATTAAAATAACAGAAACCCAAAACATATATATATATATTATTATCACTTTCATTAAAATAAAATAAAATAAATCTTAGTGTTTATTTTATCAGAAATTTTAGATCAGAGTTTTTACTGTAGTGTTATTGATAGGTCTGATTTAGAGACTGCTGAGAAGTCTTCTCTATCTGTTAAAGCCACAAATCTTATTTTATTTTGTGATTCTCTGTAGGCTTACTATTCAGTATTATTTAGAGGGGCAGCTAATACACCTTAGCACCCAAGGTTATTGGACAATTCTGAAATTCAAGACAGACTTACCAATAATTTCCCCCTCAAGGTACTGCCTTATTTCATCACAGACCAAAAGGTGTTCCCACATCTGGTGTCCCAACAGTGGCCAACAGATTCAACCATCAACAATCCGTCAATTATCAAAGAAAAAACATTCAAAATTTGTCCATAAAAAAGGCCTTTTATCAATAAAAAATTTCAAGTCCCTATCAAGTCAAGCTGGAATCAGAAAAACCACAAAATTTTAAATCATTGTCACCATCAAGTTCTTCAACAAAATAATTTCACTACTATTATCCAAAAAGAGGAGAAACACCACCTGGAGAAGAATCACTTATAGATTATAGTATACCAGTTGGTACACCCAGAACCAAGAAGAAAGATCAAAAGATAGTTACAGATTATTTTCAGAAATTACTCAAGGAACTATTTGAAATTAAAAAGAAAAGCAAAAAAGATAAAATTAACAAAGAATATATCAATATGGATTCAGCATCATCATCAGAGATACCACACAATCCAGATGAATGCAAAGAAGAAATTATAAATGAAGAGACCATTCAAGGACAAGAAGATATTTCTGATGTAGAAAGACTTCAACAAAGAATGTTGGAAATGAAACAAGAATTAATTGAACTCCTTAAAAAAGAAGGGAAAAGGAAAGAGTCAAGTTTTACCGCAGAAAACAGCCCAATGGAAGAAACTACAAGCATGCCAAGAATCTTTAGACAAGAAGGGTCACCATCACCATTTTCAAGGACTATGGCCTCATAAACTCCATTCACTTCACAAAGACCAAATACTCTACCAAAGCAGGTTAATATTCATGCACAGGCTTCAAGCCCATTGCAACAAGAAATCCCACAAAACAATACACCCATTGTCAAGATCAGACCAAAGGATTATAATTTATGGTTTGATGGAAAGGAAGTGGAAAGATTTATTAAAAGAGTAGAAAATATAGCAGAAATTGAAGGAGCAAGTGGAAGGGATATATCAAGACAGATATCCTTTTGGACTAAAGATCAAGAAATTAGCTACCATATTGAAGGAATGCCTGGATATGAAACTGGCTATTGGGAGAAATGGAAATTGGATATGAAGAGGAGATGGGGAATAGTGTCACCTGAAAGAAGATACAAGCTGTCCCCCATTACTCAATTATTTACAAATATTCAACAAGAAGGAGGAATTAGAAATATGACTTGATATAAAAAGTTCATTGGGGAATATGAATCCATTATTAATTATCTCAGAAGTTATCAATATATAAAAGGAGATATAAACCACAATCAAGAAATTTTGGCAAGTCTTTCCTCAAGTGTTCAAGAATCTATTTACAAATAAATGATTAAAGATAAGGCCATGGTGCAAGCTTTGGATGGTGGTTATATCATTCCAAGATTGGAAATCTTAAGGTTATATATTGAACAAGATTTAGAAGCCAAAGTCTTAATTCAACAGAAGGAATTTTCACAACCAAAGTCACAAGAGAAGAAAGCTAGGTTTGAAGAGGAAAGCTGGGAAGAAGTCTTAAAGAAAATGAAGGATCTTACCCAAAAGATTCAAAATCCTCAGCTGCAAGGGCATCAATCAAAGGATACTGGGAAGGAATCAGTTAAGCAAGTATTGAATCAGCTCAAAAACCTTTCAGAAGTAGTTTAATCTTCAAATACAACACAAGCAGCCAATAATCAAGATCTGAAAGTTAAACAAAACTCACAGACATTCAGGCCAAGATATCCTTTACCACCCATATTTTCCAGCACAAATGGCTCCAAGACAGCTACTGAAGTGTTATTGCTGCTTAGAAGAAGGACATTCCGCAATAAGATGTAATCATCTCACAGAAGACTTGGCAAAAAGAATTGTCCTGAAGCGTGGAGGAACATATCTTTTTCCAAATTTTCAAAGAGTACCCACAGAAGGCCCTAAATCTGCAAAAGAATTAGTCAGGCATTTTTCCAAAGAGAAGGAGGATTTTACAAAGAAAATGATGGAAAAATCAAATCCACCCCCAAATAAGCAAGAAACAACAGTGATTGAGGAAAGCAAAGGTGAGAAGTCAACTTCTATAGCTCAAATAGAAGAATGGGGAAACGGGGAACCTCCTCAGACATTACCAGCAAATGAAAATCTTCAAATAAATGTTGGGCTTAGACAGACAAGGCAAAGAGCTGCAAGACAGGAAAGTCAAAGCCAAACCCAGCAAGTGGATAAAAATGAAACACACAAACCCTTTAAAAAGAAGATACCAGGTGCCTACCACAAGGAAGATGAGGCAGAAGAAGAAATAAGAGTTCTAATTCCAACAGAATACAAGAAAACACAAGAAGGAAACAAAGTAGATAATGATGATATCAAAATCATTTCTAGGAACAAGAATAAGGAGGTAATAAGACAGGAGTTGCAAAAGATGGAATTAAAAGACAAGGTCAAATCTACAGCCAATAACCCAAAGCTAATAATTGAACATGTGATCAAGAAGATACTTGAAAAAAAGATAAATCTTACTCTTGAAGAAATATTATCAATGTCACCAACCTTTATTGATAAATTACAAAATTTAACTACACAGCAAAAAGAAGTGATAAAATCAGTCAATATGTCAAATATTCATGAAAGACTACTTTCAGTAAAGCTACGGTACTATGATACCCCAAGATTACATTATGCATTCCCACTTGGATTTATGGAAGTATTTATTGGAAGAGAAGAATATCCTACAATGGCATTGGTGGATACTGGATCAGAAATTAATATAATACCAGAGGAAATTGCAATTAAAGCCTGACTTACAAGTATAAAGCTCAATATGAATCTCAGAGGAATTGGTGGACATACAACATCTTTGGTTGTACTCTCAGAATTTACACCAATTACTATGATAGCAGGAGAAGAAAGAAATTCATTTATTCATAGCAAAAGGAGCTGTACATACCATCCTTGGAAGACCATTTTTAGCAGTTAATGATGTTAAATTGGAATCTTTACACAAGCAAGGGGAAATATTTAGTTATCCAGAGCAAGATGGACATCAATTATGTTTGCCAATATGTACCCCTCAAGCTATGTGCTGGCAAATTTCTCCACCAAGAGGTATGGAGCTTTGTGCATCTTCAGAGATTGGAAAATGGTCAATACATGGAGCAGAATCATCCAAAAGAAAAGAAACAGAGGAAACAGAAAGTCAATCTTCAACAAGAGTGAAGACAATATTTATTGGACCAAACAAAATACCCTTCTCAGCTATTTTTGATGCAAAAAATGAGTTGAATATCATAACTCAGGAAATAGCCCTAAAAGCAGAATCAAAAATCAGCCCTTACACATCGAAATCAACAGATGACTTTTTGAAACCAAATGGTCAAGTTAAAAGTCTTGAAGTCACTACTTGTAATGAGGAGAAAACCTACCTGGACTTCTTAGTATTTGAGAATTTCAACCAGATAATAGATAAAGAAAATATTAGCATATTATCTTTCTCTAAAGAAAGTATTCCACCTCAAACTGAAATAAAATCTAAAGGGAGGGATCCAGAAGAGGATTAATTGAAGGTAGAAGATAGTGAAGCAATAGAAAAAATAAAAATGGAACTGAAGAAGATGAGAAGAAATTTGGACATGGCCATAGAGGACCCAGAAAAATGGCTAGCACTTGAGCTAAGTGGTATGATTAAAGAAGATAAAGTAGAAATCCCACAGAAGAAATTCAAAATGGATCTGAAGCCACCTGAAGCAAATTCTTCAGGAATTGCAGAAGATTATTTCAATTTATTTCAGGAGTAAGCTTCATACATTAGTGACACTGACAAAGATTTACTAAGTGAAGAACTAAAAGACATCATAATCAATCCATTGGAAAAAAAACTGAAGAATTGGAAAATGCAAGTGCCATAATTACCAAAGACAAAATGGATCAAGTTTGGGATAGAAATATTAAAAAGAGGATCAAACAAAAAATGGAAACAGCCAAATCAGAAGATGACTTGAAGTTATACCAACAAAATAATGGAGATTTGGAGGATAAATATAAGCAAGGAAGAATATTCGAAGACCTAGAAGAAGGAGAGTTATCAGAAAATACACAAAGGCTAGCTGGAATTAGCATTCTAGAAGAATTTAATGATGCCTATGATCAAATATTTTGCTTTTCAAGCTCAAAAGATTTATTTAATCAAAATAAAGTAATTACATCTGAATTACCAAATGACTCCCAGAATCAAAATGGCATACAGGAAGACATACCAGAATATGAAGGACTGGAAGATTATGTAATACTTCCAATGATAAAATTTGAAGAACTGTATAATTATGAGCTAGATTCACCAAGAATTCAAAGCAAATATCTTTCAGAACTACCTGGATCCAATCTTACAAATGTTGATTTTTGGGAATTACTAACCACTATTGGAATTAAAGGAAATTTACAGAATCCTTACTGGAAAAAGCCTTATGGATATTATCAAATGACAATAGAAGGACTGTATCACAGAATGTTATGGGCTAAAGAAGACTTGAATCTAGATGGTTTGGGACTCTTGGGAGGAACTCTTTTCTGGTGTGATTTTGGCTACATTTTTATTCATGAAGTCAAAGGTTTTGTTTCAGAATGGAAAGGAAATACACAAAGAAAACAACGCAACAAGGTATTTGGAGAAATATTGAAGGACATATTTCTTTCAGTAATTCACAACATAATGTTGAAAATTTCTCAATAATAACTGAAGTCGTCCAATTTCAATCACCAATTAAAAAAAACCACCATAAAAAATAGTAAAACCATAAAAGAAATAACCTAAAAAAAAGAGAATTATTTTCTAATCTGTATTAGTATCAGGGTAATGACCTCCTGCCTTATCAAAGAGGAATTTCAAATCATTCAAAAACATAAAAAAAAACTTTTTTCAACATTCCCATAATTCAGGGCAGTGACCTCCTGCCTTATCAAAGAGGAACTTCAAATAATTCAAACTACCTTATAGAAAATATTTTTTAAAACACTCTTATCACTCAGTGGCAGTGCCTTCCTGCCTTACCAAAGAGGAATTATTATTTTATCTCAAAACTCAATAATCTCCAAAAGAAAAAAAAACTCAGAAAGGATCTAGAAAGTCATGCATGCCAAACTTACACATGAAAATAAATTGGAATGGAATATTGGTTGGAATAAAGGATGGACAGACGTAAATTGCAAAATTGTAGGAAATACAGAAGAAGGCAATTACTGGGGAAAACCATTTGTTGAAGAAGGAGAGGATTTATTTCAGATATGGATTCCATACTTAGAATTTGAAGAATTTTTCAATTTTCCAGAACTGTATAAACAAATTCAAGAATCTAAATATTGGCAAGAGCTTCCAGGATTCTCTCTATCCAGACTGGAATTTCTAGAATTACTTACATATGATGGTATCAAGGGAAATTTGGGAAACACATATTGGGAAGAGGATACATTAACAGATTCAGAATGGAGAAGAAAAATATTTTTTGGGGATGTGGAGGTCTCAAGAGGACTGTTTGTGGATATACTGGACATACCAGAAGGAAGAGTCTTATGGAAGCATGGAAATTATGTAATTGAAAAGGCCAATTGGGATTTCTTATGGGAAGAGGTGTTTATACCTGGAATTATCTGTCTCAAGGCAAATAATTATAATATCAATAAGGATGATTGGAGCTTTGTCGGGGGAGAATTATTTGTAAAAAAAACTAAAGAAGAAAAAAGAAGATTCATATCAAACCTCAAGAAACAGCTTATACAATGGATTCAGAAGAATATTATTCACAAACTATGAAAAAAAGGAAGAAAAGATAAAAAAAACATTTCTTTTCAGGTTATGTATCAGTATTCAGGACAATATTTCAAATTTGGAAGTGTTAAAAAAAATTACAAGTAGCTCAATTCAATAAAAAGAACAGAAAAAGAAAAAAAGGGGTGGTTATCTGTTCTTATGCCACCTCATAAAAAAATGGCACAAGCTTGGGAAAGTGTGGGCCCATATGCCTTTATTAATGTTATTTCTCTTTTTTGAAAAAAAAACAATGAAAAGATGGTGTGAAGAAACAGCAAAAGAAGATATAGATAGCTCAAAATATCAAAATTATGATGGCTGGTCATAATTTGGTTCTTTGAGACAGGAAGAGATAAGATATGGAAAGGAAAACAAGAAGAAACAAAAAACAACCAAACAAGCTAGGCCATTCAGAAACAGAAAAGGAAGATCAAAGAATTTAAAATGTCAAATTATGACTGCCAGTCATAAAATGAACACCTCAATACAGAAAAAAATTCAACCCACCAAAAGGCCACTAAAATTTATACTGGATGATGTTCTTATAGCCCCAAATTAATGAGTTTAGCCAATCTTTGAAAAGCACGCATCCTTCCAGCATTTTAAATAAGAAAATTGAAATAAGTACTTCTCAAATCATGATCAAGGTTGAGCACCCTCAATCACAACAAGTTTCCAAACATCAATTGTATTGACAGAATCAAGGAACACAGTGATACCAAATTGCATCACTAAGCTTGCTCAAGGCTCAGAATATGCTACCCAGCATGGTTACCCTATTCCTGAAGCTGACAGGTCCGGCAGAAGAATTACTGCCAGAGGCGGGAATCAAACCCAAGACCTTGGTGAAAGTTGAAAGCAACCTGGAATCACTAACCACTCACCCCCGGAAATCAGGTGACATACGCCTGCATATGTCACCTGGACGTAGACATGGGTGTGTGCACACTTTTGTGAAATACGTCAGTGTCTACAATCTGCTACATACAGTGCCACATGAGTATTACAGAAAGGGTACCCTGTCCTTTAATTTTAGTATTTCTTTGACTAATAGAAATATGTAAAAGTTTTTTTTTGTTTCAAAAACTTCATGAATATTTCTAATGGAATGTAGAGCCATAAAAGGATTCTTTACTGCATGGCTCAAACATTTTCAGTCAAAACCACAAAATAACAGAGGATACCTTTTCACATTGATGAGCTAATTTTTAGATTTTTTGACAAAAAAATACCTTTGTTGGTGGGTTTCTCACTTAATAAATGTATCAATGATTTGTGCCTTTGTTGTTTTTACGTAAGCTTTGGTCTTATTTATTATTCTTCATTTGACTCGCTCCTTTTTTACAGAAAATTTATTCACTACCTCCCATCTGATTCCTTTCAACTAATCGTGGCTTCTTCCCTCAAACTTATTATCAGCCACAGATGTTTTATCTGATCAGACTACTTGTCTTGAGCTTTGTCATTCTATTAGCTTTCTTGTTTTCCAAAGTCTTTTATACTCCTCTCACATACATTCATAGTATTTTTTTGCTATATTTACTATTTTTTTATTCATAAATCACCTATTTTCTGCAGCAGTAGAACCAATAACCAATATAATAAGCTTTCAATTGCCTCCCCAATCAATCCTTTTTTTATTAGCATCACCTATGAACTCTAACTACTATAGCAGTTCTTCTTCAGGTGAACTTGCAGAATCAAGTGAGCCTGTTCTATTACAAGTAGTGAATCAACAATATGAGGGCATTAGACAACTTGAAAAGAAAATAGATAGCCATGATCAAAACTTAGAAGCCCTACTCAACAACTTTAACCTTCAAGAAGACACAAGAAACTCCTTGGCCAAATCCAAGGGGAAGGAAACACAAATGCAAAGATTTCGTTCAAAAAGTCTCAATAAACCTAAACCACATAGAGATAGCCCAACCAATGTATTAGCAAATAATCAAAATACCACACTTAAGACTCCACATAAGCAAAATCAACTTCTTTACTAACAAATCTCCACCTCATCTCAAAAGAAAAGCCCCAACCAACTTCTACAGAGTGAAATCCCTGAGGCATTTCAGCCTACAAAGGTAAAGTAATATTATTATTCAGATTGTGTATATATTCAAACTAACTTATGGCATTGATTGAAATTCCAGAAAGCATTCTGCGAGCACATCAAGCTTTTTTGGGGCCTAATCTACCAAAACTCTGTACCCATGTCCCCTGACTACACCATGTTGAAAGAATTCAATACTCTCTTCTACTTCTTGAGTGATATTGTGGCTCAATCAGAAAATCCTAATATTCTTCCAATGGTTTCTTTGGGAGAGATACTCACTTTAAGAAATACTCCACCAGGGAAGAAGAAAATTGGAAACGCCATCATTCACATGACTGATTTTTTGATCAAATATGTTGTTGCATCTCAAGCAAGACTTGGTATTTGTAGTTGGGCTCCAGATCTTAATGAGGCAAGTGATACACTCTATAATGAAGCATACAGAGTCAGTGCTCTACAAAAATTTCGTCAACTCACTATCAGTAGAGCATATGGGTACATGAATATAAACTTAGTATATCTTGAAAATATTCAGCTACTCGCCAATGTTTACAACCACTTTGTTCACTGGTATATGGCCCAACGATTCTAGAAAGAGGCCAAAGAAGCTGGCAATCATGCAAAAGATCAAGAAAGAAGAGCAGTTTTGCAATACAGACTGAGGGTTAGTAATAGTTGATTCTAAATATGGAAACGTTGACTGACCAAGTTGATATTTTATTCTTCAGCTTAAAAATCTTAGGTATACATTTGCTGTTCCCAATGGGTTTCCAAACAGATATCTGATAATCTTAGAAGATCCTAAGGCACACAGAAAGGATAAATTTGATCCAATAAGCAATAAATATATGATTAAAAAGCTGGAATGCCCTTCTGAGAAGGCCACCGTTTTCATGCACAGGGTCAATGAAGAGATTGCTAAGGCTGAAAGTACTAGCAGAAAGAAGAGCCAAAGGCGTGAATGTCATATTGCAGAATTTGGAAGGGCATCAAGAAGTAAAGTGGCCCCCAAAGGCCTTCCGATTGACTTCTACAATCCAGATTGGTTTAACAGTCGCACCTCTGGCCAAAAAAGATCAATCGCTGACATCCAAACAATTGCATTCCTTCCAGACGTGTCAAAATCACTTCTAGGAAAACCCCACCCTGATGAAAGGCTAAGTGAAAAACTATTTACTGCCTTACATTGGGAGGAAGTAATTGAAGCCTATGATATATCACATGAAATACAAAATGACAATGAGTTAGATACTGAAGATAGCAATGGGCTTGAAGTTATAGCTTCTGAAGAAATTGATGATGAGGAAGAAATAAACAATGAAAACAACCATCAAGAAAAACAATACAATCACCTTTTAGATGTTGATATTGAAATGCAAGATGCTGAAAGTGACAATACACCCCAACAATCGCAAAATAGTTTTTTTAGCCTCCCAAATGAGTGGAGCTCCTGAAAATGGCCAGCATATATAGATAGCTTTTTGCGTAATTCTGGTTGTAGCTAAAAATAAAAAAAATCAGAAAATTCACTCTCATATCTGTGTTAGTTATCACATTAGAAATTTTACATTACATGAATTGTTATTTGAGGTTATATAGTCTTAATAGGTCTTTTGAATCAAGCAAATGTTTTTTGTGGTTAAATAGGAATTTGAATTGGTTTGATGAAATTTGATAAAAGATATAGATTTTTGGTTTTGTTGGTTTGATATGATTAAGTAATTTTGATATTTTATTGGAATTTACCTGAGTGCAAAAAGAAACTTTGCAAGCTTGAATTGTTAAAAACAAAATTTTCTGAATATTCAACCAAAATGTGGGTGATTTCCAACATGAGTTAAATATTCAGAAAAAGGCCAATTTAATTTATGACTTTGTTAGTCCTACAACATAACGTGAAGAGATCTAAAGGAGAGAAAACTTCCTTTCAAAAAGAACTCATGTTCTTAACACAGAGAGGAAAAAATTAAAATTTTCTAATTGAAATGCTCCAGTCCCACCATTTTGTTAATGGGGAGAGCTAGGATACTTGGATCTTTGAAGCCCAAAGACCATGCAGGGACTTTATGTATGCCCCTAGCCCTGAAATTTCTGGTATTGATATGAAACCAACCATATACTTTGTTTCCAAATGTTTGAGTTGCCACTGATCTAAAAAAGAAGCTATGCCTTCAAATCCTACCTCTTCATTGTTCACATTGTCCAACCAATGTACCATCAAGATGGGTCCTTTGAGACTCCCCTTTCCCAATGTAAATAATGTTGTTGGGTGGTTGTCTAGAAATTTTAAGTCCAAAACGCCATGAGAGATAAAGATGTTCAGTTGCAAAACATCTCAAACCCACCAAGCCACATGGATGTGGTAATTTGCGGTAATCATGGAGCATTGGTCGAGATCTTTGTAAATGATTCAAAATCTTGATATATGACACATCATCTAAAATTTTTTGCTTTCTGAATGAAGAACGAGACTTGCTAGAAGGAGTAAATTGTAATTGAGGATCCTACTTTTGAAGCCTTTGCGGCTGGCCAAATTTCTTCATGATGGTTTGTTCAGAGCTTCCTAAAATCTCACAGAAGAAACATAGTAAGATTTTCACAGATACTTATCAATTTTTGTAGATGCACCGTTTAATGAATTGGTTTTCAACTTTTGAAGTATTCCAACCAGCCTTTCTCCACCATATTCTGATATTCCATTGAGTGGGCCTCATCCTGATAGCTGTTTGGGTATGTGCATAGCATAATGATGATTGGGAGTAGTTCTAACATTGGGGAATAGTAAGTTGGAGGTTGTTTGATATGTGTTGTAAGCCTGAGGAAACAGCTGTCCATCCTCTTGGGTTACAGATTGTACTCCAACAATTTGAGTGCATTGAATCAGTGTGCTAATGTTGATGAGAAGCAAGTGATTTTTTGGTCCTAGATCCCAGAAAATATCTAAAATAGTCAATGGTAGGTAAATGCTAAATAAGACTGACCATTCATTTGCTTTCAGCTTTCCATTTGATGCTGTACCTATTCCAACTGGAATACAACAGATGCCTTATGGAACAACCACTTCATTGAGTTGCTTTTTGAGTCTGTTGATTACTTCTTGAGGAAGATAACATTTAATATCAAAGCTATCCTCATTTTCAGATTGAAGGTTGTCCTCCATTAGTGTATCTGATCCTGAATTGGATACTTCTGAATTTTTTGCTTTGTTTTTTATTACTTCTGAATCAAAGCCCCATTGATAGCAAAAATGGTGCTGGAGAACACCTTCATACCAGTTGTGAAGGACACCTAAACAAATATTGGTGACTGGATCCCTATATGGCAATTGATTCATCTCAGACCATCAAATCTCAGTGTATTGAGAGAGTTTTTGTTGGACCTTGTTAGTTTTTGCATTATGCCATCTATGAGATGCACTTAAAACAGCCCTTCCATTTCGCAGCTTCCCAATTTTCAAATCAGATTGTTCATTGGCTTTCAACTCACACCATGAACAAAAATATTTTGCTGAATGTGACACACATCCTCCAGCTTTGTGAGTTGCTACAATATCTCCAACTAAGCCAACCAACTTGACAGTAATCTTTCATCCATGTGGATAATTTGAGGTATTGATATTGACACCATAGTTTAATTCTATGAGTTCATCAATAAGTGGATTCAAGACATTTTTTATTGTAATCATATCTGGCGGGTTTGGTGAAGGTATCACCCCAGCCAGACACGTACGCTGCTGTTGAAATCACTCTCTTGGTTGCAGGTTGAGGCAATGGAGAGCTAGTATTCCGATTGAAGCTTGCTTACCTGAAATTTTGTTTCCTCTTGGGTTGAACAAGTCTACAAAAATACTAAAACCTAATTCAAAACTTTTATTTGATGATGATTGAAATAGAAAAAGGTTTCTCCAAACTTCCCCTTGTGATATGTTGGAAATAATATCACTTTTGTGAGCCTTGAGGTATATTTTACATACCCAAATAGGCCACAATTATATTAAAAATAAATTTTGAATTATTTATAACTCACAAGTCATGCATATATCCAAAATTCATCATTTTTGATTTCAGAAAAGATGAATAACTCTTTATTGAGTAAGTAAATCCATGGATCTAAGGCCAGATTTGGATTCTACACAAAAATTCACCTAGGGTAGCTCCATAGAGTGAATAAGCTCAAATTAACTCTTTGAGGTGGTAATATGGAAAATAATTCAATACAACATCATCAATACCACATAAAAGATCCCTGAAAATGTTTGTTTTTCTTGTTTTCACGCCAAAATAATGGGAATGTGAGAAATCCCATGATACTAACAAACTAAGAATAGTGTTATGCATGTGTTGAGCACTTAATATCATGGTATTCGTACATGGACTTTTGGTACACCCATAGTGGATATCTCACTTGAAGCTTAAATTTCTATTTTTGACGTGAAAAATAATCAAGGGGGACAAAAGACATCAAAGAGAGCCAGGGTACCCAGCTTCTGAGGCCTCAGAGGCATGGACAGCTCCAAAGCTTGGATACATGGCTGATCTTGGCCTAATTAGTAAAATAAAACACTTTGGGAACTTGGTTACCATGTTACAACTACAGTAAATCTTAAGAAAATAGCAAATAACCTGCTATTTTGACGTGCCAAGGAGGTAAAAAGCTACTTAGACTCCTGTAACCATGTCAATTCTTAATGATTTTCCATGGATAAACCCCAAAAGAGTAATTAAAACCCTTTTTGGACTTTTATCCATTGATTTACCTCATAGCAACCAGTTAAACACTGATATTTGCAATTCTACGTAGAAATGAGGTAAGAAATTCAAAAATTCATTCAAAATACAATTCTTAATGAATATTTCTGAAACTTTCAGGACCAATGGAGAACTGTATTCTCTATGGTACAACCAAAAATAATCACAGTTTTACTAGTAAAATATAAAGTTTTACTTACAGTCCATTTTTGACTATTCTATGTGAAACACTGAATCTTCAAAAATTCACAGTAATTACAACCTGTGATGAGATTGCCAATGACACTGATAAATTTGAGAAATCAATGATTATTTTGGAATAAAAGAAGATTTACAGATGTTACTCCTTTTATTCTTAACCATATTGGGGTTGGTAATCACATAAAAGCATCAATTAAGTAATTATGATAATCTCATGTGACAACAGATGATGCAATCATTAATCCAAAAGGGTTTATTGTTTTCTCACTCACTGGTTTTTCAGTTTGCTCCATGGAACGCCTCTGTGAGCTGTTTTTGACTTAAAAGAGGCCTCCTCTTGCTGTTTTTTCCACATCATGATCATCTTATTATCATTTATAACATTGTTACCAACAAGTAAGTATTAGTTGAAGCTATTCTTAAGTGTTTCAATTCTTTCAGAATCAATCAGAAAGACGTGAAATCATAGAATCCAATTATAAATTGTTGTAATACTCTTATAAATTCATTTTGATCCTTTAAATCCACAATTCTACGTCAAATCTCTCTATCTTATCCTTCAATAAGTTCTTTGGAATATTAGTGAGTGATTTATCTATAATTCTTGAACTTTTTCTCTAAAGTTAGTTTTCTTCAAGAATTACCCTTATAATTATTCTTGCAAAAGATAATTATAAATTAAAATAATTTTATTATTTTAATAAAAAGAAGTTTTATTATTAAAATATTCTTGTAATTGATTCTTGTAGACAATTACTTGCTCACTGTTGAAATCACTAGTAGTGTTTAACACGTGAAGGAAATAACTCTTTAATTATTTAATTGTGGTTATAAAAACACTTTGTTATTATATTTCATAAGAACAGTCATAGTACTGTTGATTAATAGTAATATTATCATCAGTTTCCCAGACACATCTTACAACTTTGGTGAATAGATAATTCCCATTTCCAGTCGTTGGTGCCCTTTTCAATGCCTGGAACATTGAGAAACCACTCTATCCAAGAGAGTAAATATTGTGAAAAAAAACTTGCTTGTGGGATACAAAGACATGGCTGTCCTTGTAAACGGATGTGGCCTGTTCTGCGATGTTGATTTTGAGAGGTAGAATTGTATGACGTAAAGTGGATGTCACCCAAAGGCTGTATCTTATGTGGGCGGAAAAGCTTGATTCCACATGGAGGACCAGTAACAGTGGGTTTGTAAATACAATCATCTGGGGCCACTTCAATGTCGTAAAGTGAGTGACACTGCGGGCAGAACACATGCTGTTCAAATGGAAAGTTGAGCCCCATTTGTTTTTAGATGATTCGAACATCACATGGTACATTTATTTGTGGAATTTTGTCTGAAAAGGTTTGAAAAAGACAATGTTGAAGGATATTGACAAGCATATCATCTCAGGCTTTTCAGCAATTATCTCTGCTAAGTCCACAAGAGAGATATAACCACATGATAAAATGGGTGATAAGAGCTGGGAAAAAAAGAAACACCTATTTAGACTATAACATGAATGCAATATTAAAACAGAATTAGAACATACTAATTATGGTTGATTTTTTAGCCTTTTCATTTCTTGGAGGAGTTGTATTTGAGTTTTCATTTGATTCTTCATGGTTGATTGAGGACTGTGTAGTAAGGTCCTCATTTGGATGTAGTGATATTGGAGGAGACACATTATTAAAAGCTAATTCAGCCTGTTTCGATGGGTGTTTGCACCAATGCATTTTTTGAGTTCTGGGATCAACAAAACGTCCATGGCGAGGTTGTCCATTGGCACAGGTTATAGAATTCTTCATGCAGCTTGTGCAGGTGGAAAAGTCCATGACGTGTGTTTTTGAGAAATTGAATTTTGAAATTTTTTACGGTTGATATGAAAAGTGAATTAAAGAAATAAAAAATAAAAAAATTAAAGAAAAATGTTTGTGAGAATAAGGAGATCATGCAAATTGTGGAATTGTGATAGCAGAGAGAATGAGGGGGAAAAACAGAGGGGGTAACCAAAAAAGGAGTTTTGCAATTGTAATATTGATTATTGAGAAGTACTAAAGTTAGAGGGCTAAGAGAAACAGAGAAAAGAAAATCTTGAAATGATAATAGGAGAATCAGGGGGAAAGATTTAGGATGAAACGAAAAGAGAGAATTGTAGATGTAATCTGTAGAAAGCCATAGAAAACTAAAGAAAAATGCTGCGCAAAAAAGAATAGAAATCCATGGAATAATCACTTAAGTGAAGTAGCTCTGTCAGCTGGAGTCTATGTTGAAGCAGTAATTAGGCTATTTACAACTAGAACTATGACTGTGACACATGAAAATAATTTTAAAATAAGAGTTTTTGAGAACCCTGGATGCAGTCTTACCAGTTGGATTACTATAATAAGAACTACAATAATTAAAATTATAATTATACCCTGATTATTACCCAAGAGTAGAACTGTTTTGGACAGTTTACTACATAGGATATTCAAGAGCAGGATGAAGAAACAATTGTGGCTGTGAAAAGCCTCCTTTTTATACTGAAATGGGGTGGAAAGGGTGCTATACC
This sequence comes from Austropuccinia psidii, assembly GCA_023105745.1. Classification (NCBI taxonomy): domain Eukaryota; kingdom Fungi; phylum Basidiomycota; class Pucciniomycetes; order Pucciniales; family Sphaerophragmiaceae; genus Austropuccinia; species Austropuccinia psidii. The sequence continues at coordinate 383,349 of JALGQZ010000020.1, forward strand.
TCTCCACGTAGATGAAGTGAAGATTTTTTCACTCTCTAGTACTGGCTTGTGGTTTGCAAACAGCCTGTATAACCTGTCTTGGGATCAGATGTGGTTTTGAAACCACATCTGGGCAGTTTTCACCAATACAGGATGAAAACTTTCATCTGGGGACCTCACAGCCTGATTCTGACGTGTATGATGCGTAGAATGCTGTACAGAAACTGTATGGGACCCCAGTATTGACTGACATATGAGGTACTGAAGTAAAAACAAGCTTCTTCGTCTTTTTGACACCTCATATTCATGGTTATGGGATATTATCCCATGGTAAGGCTGTATATGACAGCAGGTGGGAATCTGACCTTAAAACAGCCATAACTCTGTCAATTCTTGAGATGTCAACCTCAAAATTGGTTCAGTGTGTAGCCCTGTATGTGCTCTACACAATGGTACCTCATTTGATATGGGTATCATTAAATATGGAAAAGCTATCCGATGTACAAGATTTTTGTACATTTGCGTGGCATAGGCAAAAAGCTATATTGAGCTTATTTGCCCCATAACGTTTGTTCTAGTTGAGCTATGGGGAAATGGATGACACCATTAGATAGCCCCGATTGTGCTCTTTCCAAAAAGACCCCACTTCAAGTATCTCAAACTAAAACTGTAGAAGTTAGATGAGAGGTGAATGTTTTGTTCACCCTTATTTGGCCTGAAATTGACCATAACTCCAGTAATATTGTTTCTAGCCCAGTTTGGCTGGTACCATTGGATATCCCTGGCTTAGACCTTCATTTTGAGTACCCATTTGATGGGGTTAAGCCTCTCCCTCTAGAATTTAGATGAGAGGTGAAAATTAAGGTTTATGCTCAGCAATAACTTTGAGCAGGAATAACTTTGTTATTTCTTGTCCTATGGTGATGGGACTTATGTTTCCAGAGAGAGGTGAGTTTCCTCTTTCCTTTAATACCTTTTGAGCTGATTTGGCTCAGTTTCATGTGTTGGTGGTATCTTGGCTATACCATTGGTTTATGGCATTTTGGCTGTCATGCTTGTGCTCTGGTTTTGAGTCACAGGCTGACATACCCTCCCTCTGCAAAAGGCTCATCGTTGATGAGACTGTTCAGTACTCCTAGAGGCCCTGAATCTCCTTAGATGAAGGATCCCATCTGGTATGGCAGCTTCTGCCAACCATTTGTCTTTATCAGCTGTTTGGTGCTTGAATCTGACTAAGTATTGTCTTTGATCCTTTCCATTAAGTCTGATCTTCCCGGCCCTGATGATCTTACTCACAGGTCCTGGGGAGTCCTCCACTTCCACTATATCAGGTGGTGTGGGGTTCTTCTTCCTGGAGGGGAGTTTATCCTCCTCTGTTTGGAAGTATGGTTTGACCAAGCTTACTTGGAAGACTGGGTGCTTCCTGGAAAATTGCTCTGTAAGTTTGACTTCCACTGAATTCTTTCCGATCAACCTAATGATAGTGTAAGGCCCTACAAATGAGTCCCTCATCTTCTTGGGTCATTTAAGATTATTAAAGTTCAGTGTAGACACTAGCACCTGGCCCCATTCCTTAAAGTCAGGTTCCATGTGTGTCTTGTCCCACCTCTGTTTATTATATTCTTTTGCCTCAGCTATGCATTTGGCAGCTGTGTCACAAGCCCTCCTCCACATATCATGGAAGTCTTTGGCTATGGGGTGGATGGTCAGAAGACTCTTCTTTAAGTGATCCACAGGCAACAGGGGATTCCACCTTTTCTCTACCACTGCAGGTGTTTTTCCTGTGGTAGAGTGCTGAGTTGTATTATAAGCCAGTTGGACAGCTGGTAGAAGGGTAACCCAGTCATGGGTGTATCCTTCATGGTCCTTGTATTCCATGCCATAGGCACAGAACCTTCTAAGGATATCTCCCATATTCTGGATCATCCTCTCAGCTAGGCCATCTGTTTGGGTATGGTAAGCTGTGGAAAAAGAAAGCTTGGTGCCAAGCATGTCATACAAGTTGGTCCAGAATTCAGATGTGAATTTTGGGTCCCTATCACTAATGATGATTTTAGGGACTCCACAGGTAGATATGATGTTATTCCAAAATAAAAGGGCAGTATCCATGGCTGTGTCCTCTTTGTGGCATGGTAGACACCTCATGCTCTTTCTGAACCTATCAACTATGATCAAGCAAGAATTGTAGTTTTCTTTGCCTGCTGGGACAAGTCCTGTAACCCAGTCCATGTTGATGGTTTCCCATAGGTGTTTGGGTTCTTCTATATGTTGAAGTACCCCATACTTCTTCCCATGTTTCCTATTTGCCTTTTGGCATCTTTCACAAGTGTTAATATATTCACTCAACTCTTGTTCCCACTTGGGCCACCAAGCTGTGCTTGCTACCCTCTCCTTGGTCCTGTCTTCACTCATGTGTCCCATATAGGGGCAGTCATGGCATTCCTGCAGGATCAAGGAGATGTGGTCTCTGTCTACCACTGTTAGTGTACTTGTGTGTTTCTCTCTGTGGTAGAGCAGGCCATCTATAAGGAAGAACTTGTTATCCTTATAGGCCTTCAACCAGGGTTCTTCCAGCTTGGATTCCAGTTCTGGACTCCTGTACTTTTGTTGAAGGAGTTGTAGTAATATGCCACACTGTTTGTGTTTGGCATAAGACGTCAGTACTGCACTAAAAAATTAATTGTGAAGTTCAGAGGAACTTATTCCCAATATGGGAGTTTCTGTCCCCTCTGAATCAGTGTTTCCACTGTCAATGGTACCACGTTCGGTGCCCATTCAGAAAATCTGAAGTTCTTCCTCCTATCTACTTCCATGAAATAGATAGGGATTTTGGCTGCAACTTCAGGGTCATAAGCTGGATTGCTTTTGACATTGTCCAGTCGCTATCTGCTAAGGCCATCTACATTGGTATGGCTTTTACCTTCCTTTTATATGATGGCCATGTTCCCTCTATACTCCTGGATGGCTATTTGCCATCTCAGCATGTGTTTATTTGTAGTCTTCATGTTCAGTAAAGACTTCAAGGCTGTGCAGTCTGTGTAGACTTCCAAGACCGCACCCTCCAGATAATAATGGAGTTTTTCTAGATCCAAGACTAGACATATAAATTCAGTCTGGGTGGCCTCATACCTGGCTTCTGAATCTTTCAGCTGCCTTGAGATGTAACAAATTACTCCTTCTCTTGGTTCACCATCCACAATTTGTCTTTGGTGAAGGGCTGCCCCTAGGCCTTGACTGTATTCTGCATCTATATATAACTTTAATGGTAGTTCAAAGTCAGGTAAGATGAGCACAGGTGCATTTGTGATTTCATATTTGATCCTCTCATATGCATCCCTCCTTTCCTTGGTTATTTCAAAAACTACATCTTTTGAACATAACTTGTATAAACTACTAGTTATGTGTGCAAAGTTTTCGATGTGGTTTGTATAGTAGCTAGCAAACCCAAGAAAAGATTGCATCTCTTTGATGCTTTTTGATACTGGCTTTTGCAGTACTGCTGCTGCTTTATTCTGGTCAATTGCCAGACCAAGACCTGAGACTTTATGTCCTAGATCCAGTAACTCTTGTTGGCCAAAATTGCACTTTTTAAGTGAAATTTTGAGATTGATGGGTGTGCATTTACTTAGTACTCTGTCTATGTATTGCACATGGTCTTCCCATGTCTCTGGGTATATAGTGATATCATTAATATATACCACCATCCAGCCTTCCAGTATTTCTTCTTGAAATATTGTGTCCATCATCATTTGGAAATGGGCTGGTGAATTTTTGATGCCAAATGGCATCCTGGTATACTCATATATGCCCATATGGCATATTATTCTGAGTAATTTCATGGAGTTTGGTTTAACTCCATTTTGGTGGAAGCCTTTCATACAATCCATTTTGGTTATGTATTTGGCTTTTGCCAGTTTATCCAAGGCATGAGGTATCCTGGGTATAGGTACCTGTCTGCTTTTGTGTAGTTATTCAGAGCTCTGAAATCTCCACACAGTCTAGACTTGCCATCATTCCAGGTGATTAGGACAGGGGTGGTGATTTCCATTATCTCATTATGTCCAATATTCCTGGTGACATCCATATCCAGGGGTTCATTGATATGTTTCTCAATTTCCTCCCTGGTTTCCAGGCTTGCTGGATAGGGAGGTCTCCTAAGCATGGGTGGATAAGGCCTTTCCACATCCAGATATAGTTCTATATCATGGCCTTTGATCTTGCCTAATGGTTCTTCACCAATGGCAAATGCTGGTCTGTTCTTTCTCAGAATCTTCAGTCAACTTAGTTTTTGTTTACTGGTGAGGGTAGTGCTAAACTGTCCCTCTCTGAATTCCTTCAGAAGTTCTTCTAGTGGATCTTGAGAAGATATCTGGTATATATCAAGTGAAAATTTCTTTTCCATTAGTACCAATGGTGATATGCCTATTTTTACTGTTGTAAATGTCTATGCCATACATCCTCTGGTAATCCGTTCCCAGTAAAATCCCTTGGATGTGGGCATCATCAAGCACTACAAACTCTGGGTTGAGTCTGATATTACCCTTCCTGTGGGGTATAATTATCTCTTTGATAATTGTCCCAATGGAAGTCATCTTCCCTGATGCACTTTTAAAGTTCTTTGCCTTAGTGGGAAAGAGCTGTTTTTCCCAGTTTGGGAAGTGGGTATCCACATAATTTATGGCCACTATGGAGCAGTGTGCTCCACTATCAATGATCAGTGGATGCTGAGCATTGTCAATACAAACAGTCATTTTTGTGGCTGTCCCATGTATATATGCCATTCCTTTGGTTGGTGTAACCAGGAATGTTTGTGCATCTTGTGTGTGTTTGCACAAGTTTTTGTTAGCAGTGTCCTGTGGCATGCGTTCTTCCAACTGTATGTCCTGAATTTCTAGTGGGGTTTCCTCTTGGTATTCCACCAGAAATTCTTCCCTTGGGTCTTGATCATCATCAGATTGTTCTCTGATGGCATCACCCATGGAGTCTGATTCAGAATCCTCTGTTGGAGATTCTTCCTCTGGGACTTTCTCAATGGCATAGACTTTTTTCTTTGCCTTTGAACAGTTGTTGGCATAGTGGTCTGTTGAGCCACAATTGTGACAATAATTTCTCTTCTTTGCCACTTCTGCCACTCTTTCTTTGGGTTTGTCTTTAAACTCTACCCTGAAAGGTTGTTTATCTTTGAAACCATTGCTCTTATATGGGGTGAATTTTCCTATATTAGTCCTTTTCCTTATGTCTTGTAAGGTGTTGGCAATGTCATCTAGAGTGCAATTTTAGTTGCATCTGCTTTTTACTGCATGCTCTAGCTCTCCTGGCAGTTGTGTCAGAAGCTTGTTGTTCCTCATTTGGATGTTCATCTGAGGATCAATGGCTTTAGGTCTTTTAGACTGTCTAAGACACAACTCATATGGATCTTTATCCACTGAGTATTTGTCATTTTCAAATGACATTGTCTTCTGCCATATCCAAGTTCCATTAACGTACTTTTGGATGATTTGACTCTTCTACCATGGCCAGTTCCTTCTGCCATGGATTTCTTTCATTTCTGTGTACCATATACTAGCATTACCTTTAAATGCAGTATTCAATCTATCAGTAATCCCGTAGTCTGGTATTCTTGGTACATCAATTAAGAGTCCATCAATATAATCTATGAGCTCCATATGATCATATTCTCCTGATCCAGAAAATTTGGGCCAGTATGAGGCCTCAGGAAGCTGTTTCAAGGCTTCCTTCTCTGAATAAGACATTCCATCTCCATCCTGGTATTGTGATGGAGAACTTGCCTTATTCATCAACATGGCATCTGGTTTGATGTCATCTGGTTGATATGGATTCTCCATAACTTGGCCTTGTGGTTGGGGCTTCAAGTTATGGTAGACATTAAACAATTTGTTCATGTCTTGGTCCAGACAATCCCTGTGCCTTTTGCTGTGGTGTTGTTCTTCAAAGACTCTATTCAGTCTTCTGTTGGTTTCTTCAGAGGCTTTGCTCAGTTGATCATATCCTTCTTTAAGATTCTTAACTATCTGTACCAAGGAGGCTTGTGTTTTTCTCATTCTCTCTTGCCCAGCTTCAATTTCTGCAAACTGATTTGAAGATTGTTCAGCACATTGGGACATTTGTAACCACAGTGTATCACTGTTGATGTTACTCTCAGATGTGACAATGCTATGTTAAGTCTGAGTGGGGGTAATGTTTCTATTACTAGGACTACTGATTCCAGAGTGGTTTACAACTACTTCTGGTTCTTGTGCACTTCTTTTACCAAAGCCAACAGCTTCTGAATCACAGGGTCTGACTCTTTCCTCCTCTGGTTGAAGGAGGTTTTGTTCTTGCCCTTGTTTCCTTGTCTTCTCCTGGAAACTTCCTGGAATTGGGAAGAATGGTGACTCTTGGCCACTGATCTTCTGGTTTCTGAATAGTGTGAAGCCACTGGAGAGCTGATTTGGCCTGCTCCTTGTGAGCCTGAAGAAATCTGAGTAGGCCCTGTCTGGGTTAACTGTTCTTCTATAGCTTGGATAGTGGCTTGATCCTCCCTTATCCTCTGTGCCCTTGCCTCCAGGAGTCTGAAATGCCTGGTAGGATTCCAACCCTTAGTGATTACCATCAGGACTTTGAAGTCTTTCTCTCTGAGACAGATCTTCTGGCAACTTGCTCCAAGTTCTGCCCAGTGACTTGCCAGGTTGAACCTCTTGTTGTCCATGCTCCATTGGAATAAATCCTTGAGGAGTTGGTGGAGCTGAAGAACTTGATCCATGTCTTTCCAGTCCTCTGGTTTGAGGTCTCCATTGAATTGGAGTGTGAATGACAGGGTTGATATTATCTCCCTGGTTGTTTTGCCATCCACTACTGTGTCCAAGGTGTCATCTTTCAGGTGTTCTTGTTCTGGACAAACCTTCTCTGTCCTCTGGTTGGTTCCTTTGGAAGCCAAGATCTCTGAGGTGTACAGGTCACATGTTAGTGTATGCAAGCAGTCAAAAGCTTTATGTTCTTAGGGTAGATACCTTTGACTGTGCCTTGTACAAATTTGTTGTCTTCTGATTCGGGCAATTTACCTTTAGAGGTTACAACTGGGTTAATTATAGCAGTTTTCCCTGTACAAGTTATCAAGGTTGGTTTACCTTGTATTGATGCAGAATTTGGTGGTTTTCTACTCTTCTGTGTGGCAATGGGTGTCCACTTTTTTGCTGTTATCAGGCCTTCACTGTGCCTCTTTCCTTTTCCTTTACTGCCCTCTGGTTCTGAGGGTGTCACTGATGTGTTGGCCTGTGAGTGGCTTTCAAGTGGTATGAAGTTATCTTCCACTTAATCAAAACAGGAAAAAGAGGGCTTATGTCAGTTAAGACTTCTAAAGAAATGCTGGTTTTGCATGTCTAAGAATGGCCTCTGGGCTTTTATGTTACTTGACAGTGTGATTAAATTAACAATTCCACGTCAGAAATACAGCTTACTGATATTTGGTATACTGTTTGTATACCAATATCTCACAGAATAACCTGTACTTAGCAAGTGTAAACTGTCAAAAAGTGGTGTGTAACAGGGCAATTGAGTTAACACTATGTCCAACCACGCCTCAACTTTTGGTTTATCAGTATGAGGTGTCTTATTTTAATTAAAAAATGAGACTGTATTGATGGCTTAAGTGTTTTTATATGTAAAACACACCAAAAATAAGGGTCTTGTGGTTATTAGCCACGTGACAGGTACTCTTTAAAATATGAGTAAAAAAAGGGGTATATGTACCAAAAAAAGAGAAATATATATATAATATATATATTTTTAAGAAACATTATGCCTAAAAAGAACAAAACAATTGTCAGAAAGTGAGAAATAGGAGAAAAAATCACTTATAAGGGTCCAAAAAGGTTTAAAACACAGCCAGGCCGCCAAAATGTCAGCTGAAGTCTATGTTGAAGCAGTAATTAGGCTATTTACAACTAGAACTATGACTGTGACATGTGAAAATAATTTTAAAATAAGATTTTTTTTTTAATAATATAATAGTTTATAATACAATATAAGGAATCTACTATTGAAAAATAGTGGTGGTGAGCGCTATTGAGAACCCTTGATGCAGTCTTACCAGTTGGATTACTATAATAAGAACTACAATAATTAAAATTATAATTATACCCTGATTATTACCCAAGAGTAAAACTTTTTTGGACAGTTTACTACATAGGATATTAAAGAGCAGGATGAAGAAAAAATTCTGGCTGTGAAAAGCCTCCTTTTTATCCTGAAATGGGGTGGAAAGGGTGCTAGACCTGTCCACGTAGAGGAAGTGCAGATTTCTGGACTCTCTAGGACTGGCTTGTGGTTTGCAAACAGCCTTTATAACATGTATTGGGCTCAGATGTTGTTTTGAAACCACATCTGGGCAGTTTTCACCAATACAGGGTGAAAATTTTAATCTGGGGACCTCACAGCCTGATTCTGACGTGTATGATGCGTAGAATGCTGTACAGAAACTGTATGGGACCCCAGTATTGACTGACATATGAGGTACTGAAGTAAAAACAAGCTTCTTCGTCTTTTTGACACCTCATATTCATGGTTATGGGATATTATCCCATGGTAAGGCTGTATATGACAGCAGGTGGGAACCTGACCTTAAAACAGCCATAACTTTGTCAATTCTTGAGATATCAACCTCAAAATTGGTTCGGTGTGTAGCCCTGTATGTGCTCTACACAATGGTACCTCAATTGATATTGGTATCATTGAATATGGCAAAGTTATCCCATGTACAAAATTTTTGTACATTTGCGTGGCATAGGCAAAAAGCTGTATTGAGCTTATTTGCCCCATAACTTTTGTTCTAGTTGAGCTATGGGGGAATGGATGACACCATAAGATAGCCCCAATTGTGCTCTTTCTAAAAGGACCCCACTTCAAGTATCTCACACTAATCCTGTAGAAGTTAGATGAGAGGTGAATGTTTTGTTCACCCTTATTTGGCCTGAAATTGACTATAACTCCAGTAATATTGGTGCTAGCTCAGTTTGGCTGGTACCATTGGATAGCCCTGGCTTGGAGCTTCATTTTGAGTACCCATCTTATGGGGTTAAGCCTCTCCTTCTAGATTTAAGATGGGAGGTGAAAAATCAGGTTTATGCTCAGCAATAACTTTGAGCAGGAATAACTTTGTTATTTCTTATCCTATGGTGATGGGACTTATGTTTCCAGAAAGAGGTGAGTTTCCCCTTTTGTTTGATATTTTTTGAGCTGATTTGGCTCAGGTCCATGTTTTGGTGGTATCTTGGCTATACCATTGGTTTATGGTATTTTGGCTGTCATGCTTGTGCTCTGGTTTTGAGTCACAGGCTGACAAGAGCTGTGGCAAGGAACTAAATACAATAATTCATACATCATTGAATAGCCACTTGCAAGTGTCCAGGTGACATACAACTGCGTACGTCACCTGATTTCCGGGGGTGACTACACCATTTCAAAATATAACATCACTCCTCAAATTGAAACCTCATTCAACATCACTCATCAAATTAAACACCATTAAAAAAAATTCAACATAAAAAAAAAATTTCAACATAAAAAAAAAAAAATTCTTAACTCAAAATAAAATAAAAAAAAAAATTAACCCAAAATCAAAAAAAAAAAAAAAAAAAATTCCAACAGAAAATAAAAAAAAAATCTTTTTTCAACATAAAACAAATTATAATAACAAAAAATAAATAAAATAAACTGTGTTGATTAACATTAAGGATAAAAGATTAGATCAAATAAAGAAGGCAAAAAATCAGTCCTTGTATGACTTTATACTACAGGGTGGTTCCCAGATGGCCAAATAAGTCTTTGTATGACTCAAAGTACAGGGGTAGCACGCCAGAGGGCTTAATATGCAAGTAAAATCAAGGCATTAAAAAAAAAAAAAAAAAAGAAGAAATCAAGAGTAAAACAAAAGTGAAATAATGAAATATTCAAGTAAAACAGAAAACTCAGGACTATGGTTCACAAATTTCCTTGTATGACATTAAACTGCAGGATTTGGTATACGTAATATACTGGGTTTTATCCACCTAGAGGTAAAGTCCTTGCACGACTTAAAACTACAACACAAATTTAATTATGAACAAAAAGAAAAGAAGAAACTGAAGAGACTGTTTTTATTTCAAATAAAAAAAATTGGAAAAAAAAATTATTATCAATTTATACTTTAAACCAGACTAATAATCATGTAAGCTCAAGCCAATGCTGCAAAATATAAGTCAGTACTCAAGAAGGTTAGACCATTCAATCAAGCTATGACTCAAGATCTGAATCCACCTTTGGAAAGACCTGAATTATCAAGAGATCCATATGAAACACCCCTATCACCTAACCCACCTCCATGTTTTGAAACATCAAAAGTTACAGAAGAAAGAATTTCAATGATGAACTTTGGACCATCTGGATGGTTATCAGAAGAAGAGATTAAGTTATTAAAGAATTTTATATTACTAAGAAAAAAGGCTATAGAATTTTGTGAGGAATAAAGAGGCATACTAAAACATTCTTATGGAAAACCTTATCAAATACCAATTATACCACATGAACCATGGAAAAAGAAACCAATACCAATACGAAAATCAATTTTACCTCAATTTATTGAACTAGCCAGAGAAAGAATACATACAGGACTCTATGAACACTCAACATCAAGCTAGAACAGCGCAGTATTTTGTGTGGCAAAGCACAATGGAAAACTCACAATAGTATATGATCTTCAAGACCTCAATAAAGTAGAAATAAAAGATGCAGGATTGCCACCAAATGTTGATGAGTTTGTAGGATCATTTTCAGGAAGAGAATGTTATGGATTGGGATATATTTTGGGAGGATACAATTAAAGAGAATTGGATATTACTACAAGACCCCTTACAACATTTGAAACACCACTTGGAAGACTTCAGCTTACAAGACTACCTCAAGGAGCAACAAGCTCTGTGGCAGTTTATCAAGCACAAATGACTTGTATACTTCAGGAGAAAATACCAGAGCACCTTGGAATATTTGTAGATGATTGAGGAATTGGAGGACCCAGATCAACATATCAGCATGAAAAATTGAAGGAGAATAAGCTCATAAGAAGATTTGTTTGGGAATATGCAGTAACATTAGAAAGAATACTTTTCAGGATAGAAGAGGCAGGATTCACAATTTCAGGATCAAAATTTGCATGTTGTGTTCCAGCACTTGATATTGTGGGGCATTTTGTGTCTTTAGGAGGAAGAAAGATTTCAAAACAGAAGATAAACAAGATACAAAACTGGCCTAGACCAACAACAAAGAAGGAAGTTAGAGGATTCTTAGGATTATTTGCATATGTCAGAATGTTTATCAAGGACTTTTCCCAAGTTGCAGCACCATTGAGAAGATTGACAAGGGAGGATGTATTGTGGAAACGGGATGAAAAATGTGAAGAAGCTTTTATAAAACTCTGGAAGATAGTAGGAGAAGAAATTACTTTGAAGACATTTAATTATGATAAAGGCTCAGGGAAAATAAAATTAGCAATAGATTCAAGTTATATTGCAGCAGGTGCAGTTCTTATGAAAGAGGATTAAAACGGAAAGGATAGGCCAGTACTATATGAATCAGTAACACTTTCCAGACTAGAATCTAAATACTCTCAGCCAAAATTAGAGCTTTGCGGTGTAGCAAGAATACTCAAAAACTTCAAAAAATATTATGGGGGCAACACTTTGAACTTCAAGTAGATGATAAAGCTTTAATAGAAATGATCAACACACCTTGCTTACCAAAGGCACCCATGACAAGATGGGTGGCACACATTCAGCTTTTTTCATTTGATCTTGTACACAAACCAGGAAAAACATTTACTATGCCGGATGGGTTATCAAGAAGACCAAAAGGAGCAGATGAAGAAGAAAGTGAAAGGGATGATTTTGATGAAGAGGAAGATTGGATTAAACCACATCCAGGATTTGGCCTAAAAGAAGTAAATACAATTGAAGTGGGAAAATTATCAAGGAATAAAACAAACAATATTGAAATTCCAATAAAACAGGAAGGATTTGGAAAACATATGCAGGAATATTTGAATAGTTTGAAAAAGCCACAAAGTATTGGGGAAGAATAATTCAAGAAAATTAAGAGAAGATCAGTGAATTTCCATTTAGAAGGAGGGCATCTGAAAAGAAGAAATCAAGCACATCCACAAATAGTTGTATACAATGAAAAAGCTCAGAAACAGATACTAAAGAAAATGCACAAAAGGCTGGGGCATAGAGGGGAAAATGAAACATAGATGAGAATCAAGAAAAGATATTGGTGGGAAGAAATGAAAAAGATAGTCAAGACATGGGTCAAATCATGTCAAGAATGTCAAAAAAGGAGTCATTTGAAACAAAAAGAAGAAGCAAAGATATCTGTAACATCTACTTTATTTGAAAGACTCAGAATGGATGTGGTTCACATTAAGGCAGGAATATGGAAATATTGAGTTGTAGCAGGAAATAAATTTTTAGGATGGCCAGAAACTGTGGCATTAACAAGGCTAACTGAAAAATCAGTCTCAGAATGGTTTATGTCAGAATGGATTTGTAGATATGGAGCTCCAAAAGAAGTGACAGTTGACAGAGGAGCAGAATTTGGGAAAGAACTAGAAGAAGCAGTCAAAAGAGCAGGATAAATAATCAGAATGACTACACCTTACTACCCAGAATCACAAGGAATGGTTGAAAGAGGACATAAGCAATTGAAAGATGCGCTTGTAAAAATGTGTGGTGAAAATGGATCCAAATGGAAAGAATACTTACCAATTGTGACTTTGGCAGATAGAATATCAACAAAAAGAACAACAGGATACTCACCATTTGAGCTTCAATTTGGGCAGAAAGCTGTTTTGCCAATCAATATTGAAACAAATACATATCTAGCCATTGAATGGAATAAAATATCAACAAGAGAAGAACTATTGGAAGCAAGAACTATACAGATTGCAGCAAAAAGAGGAAATAAGATTAGCAGAAGCAGAGAAATTAAGAGATTCAAGACACAAATCAGTTCAATATTTGTACAAAAAGATGGCACATAGACTGAGAAATCCACTTGAACCAGGGGACTTGGTATTAGTTTATAACAAACCACTTGAGTCACAGTGGGGTTTACTCTTCAAGAACCGTTGGAATGGACCTTATAGAGTCATAAATCAAATTAATAATGGACCTTATGAGCTTGAAGAATTGGATGGCACTAAACTTACAAGAAAATCTGTAGCAAGTCACTTCAAGAGGTTTTATCCCAGAGGAAAGAAAGTTCAATCAAGTACAGAGTCAGAAAATGACAGCAGTGAAGAAATTGAAGATGAAGATTTAATATCAGAGGGAGAAGAAATTGATCAAAATGGATATGATTGATATTGGCAAGATTTTCAACTGGAATTCTGGGGACAGCATTAAATGGAGAGGGGGATGTGGTATTCCAAACCATTAGTACCAGTTTCAAGCTTACCAATAAAACAAAAGAAGAAAATGATAATAAAACAAATTACACAAAACATATTTACCCATTACAACTACAGATTTCAAACCAAAATATACAATACACAGCCTCAAGATCTTATCAAAACAGTATAGTATCAAAGGATTTATCCACCTTATTGCATCATCAATAAAAAATTATTCAATTAAAATGAGTTAATCTAAATAAAGGTATATGAAGATGCACCACAGCATCAGAGCTGTATTTTCCCCACCTTGATTCAATTGAAAGAAGAAATACCTCAAGGCTATGCATGAAATTACAATATATTTTCCAAGAACAAATGCTTCCTTAGTAATAATAACATGCATGAAACTTGATAGAAATAATGAAATCACCATATGAAATGATACAATACTCAAATGAAACCACCAGAATATTTCTTTCAGAACATACGTAAAAAATAGAAACAAAAATACTTTCCCCACCTTCAAGAAAACATCACCAGCCAAATTATCTCAAAAACATCACATGATTTTGATAAGAAACAGAAACACCAGCATAATTTTCTCATATATATCATATGACTAGAAGAAAGCTCAATTTTCAGGAGCTGTATTTTCTCCACTTTCTTGGGAAAAAGAAAATCCCACCAGCCAAATTATCTCAAACACATCACATGATTTTGATACGAAAAAGCACCACTAACATAATTCTCTCAGAAAATACGTAACAAAGTCACCAAAAATGAAAGTGTCACCAGCAAAATTATCTCAAAGACATCACATGATTTTGATAAGAAACAGAAAAACCAGCATAATTCTCTCAGAAAACACGCCGCTACACCAAAACTACACATCTCACCAGCTAAAACCTCTCAACTATGATTTTTTCTAAGTACCCTATTTTGAGAAGCTCTATGGAGGCCCAAAAGCTATAGATAGAGGTCCTCTCTCCCTCATTTTCCCACCATCATGGAAGAAGTTCCCACTATCCAGGATCACCACCATCCCTGAACTAGCAGGATATCTAGAATAGTAGTAGTGTTTTCGTAGTGAAAAGCTCAGTCGCCTTGCTCAGTAAGCTTAGTATTAGTGAAGAATAGTAGTATAACCGGAGTAAAAGCTCAGTAGCCTTGCTCAGTAGTTTAGTATTAGTGAAGAATAGTAGCATAACCATAGTAAAAAAGCTCAGTAGCTTATTATTGTTAAGGAAATAGTAGTATAACCATAGCTAAAGCTTGGTAGCCTTTCTCAAAAGCTTAGTGTCATTAACAAAAAGAAGTAGTAGTGATATGAACTCAGTATTAAAAAAAATTCTAAAAGAATAACATCCAGTAGTCTTTTTATTAGTACTCATATCAAAAAATCATTATAATCAACCCAAAACCATAGAAAATATATAGTCTTATCATTCTTATTAAAAAAAAATATTCTTATTAGTTTTATTAAAATAACAGAAACCCAAAACATATATATATATATATATATATATTATAGTCACTTTTATTAAAATAAAATGCAAAAAAATCTTAGTGTTTATTTTATCAGAAATTTTAGATCAGAGTTGTTACTGTAGTGTTATTGATAGGTCTGATTTAGAGACTTCTGAGAAGTCTTCTATATCTGTTAAAGCCACAAATCTTATTTTATTTTGGGATTCTCTGTAGGCTGACTATTCAGTATTATTTAGAGGGGCAGCTAATATGCCTTAGAACCCATGGTTATTGGACAGTTCTGAAATTCAAAACAGACTTCCCAATAATTTCCCCCTCAAGGTACTGCCTTATCTCATCCCACACCAAAAGGAGTTCCCACAACATGCAAGCCAGAAGGAGCATCAACAATGGCTGAAAGTGGAACTTCCAGAAAATGTCTATGGGATGAGATCAGATGTAGATGCCCATTGCCTGTTCCTACTCAAAGTGGGGGATAAGGATTTTTCCTCACAGCCAGCACCACCCAGCACAGAAGAGCATGAAATTGCAATTCAAGTGGCTTGTCATCTGGGATATGTCCCTGAGGATGTTTTAAATGCTCCATCAACACAGGTTCAGTCTCAGGGTTTCCAAAACTACTACAAAGATGAGCTCCATAAGTTAGTACTAAAGCAATTCACTTGGGACTGGGAGAGCTTGTGGCAACATCCGTTCAACAGGTGATGTCTGTTGTTTTGCCATGCCTTCCGTCTCACACTTGTCAGAACCAAGTATCCTAATTACTGTTGGAACAAGGATCATAATAACTACACAGTTGTGGCAGCTTTAATGGAGCAATATTTCACTTATTTGAAAAGAAAATAGAATTCTATTCAAAAGCATGCGGATTATGTGGTAAAAAAGAAGGAGAATCAAAAGCTTGCAGAGATTCATCAAAGGGTTAGTTAATGTATCTTTTCTTCATTGTGAACAAAGTCTGATGATAATCTCATTGATGATGTGCAGACCGGTGAGTGCCGTTGTGAATGGTGTGATATGGCTAAATTTCCCATTTTAGCATCACAATTCAATTACCCTTGGGTATGTTCAGATACTGAGTAGGTGGTCAAAAATGGAGGTCAAGTTTACCACAAAGTGGGCTTACGCTGGCGCTCAGGCCTATTTAATGAGTTGGTATTAAAAATTGATCAATAAATAGAGTTTTGTAATCAGATTAAAAAAGGGTAAAAGCACTATTGATAGACTTCCAGAAATACAATCAACCGATGATGGGGATATTCCTGAAGGGCTATCTTTTCAGGTATTTGACAAGATTGGCTCAAAGGTTGTAGTAAGATGCGGACTATTGCCCTGAAAATACTTGAAATGCCAGTTATTAGAGCGAATGTTGATGCTCTGCAGTAACTTAGTAAGATAAATGTATAGCACAGTTACACATTAACATGTTGTGAAGTATTTGTTCAGGTGTAATACAATATGATTATTATTGCGTAAATGCGCTACATCCGGATAAATAAATTAGAATATGAAAAATATGAGCTTGTAGGTAGTAATGTACTATGGTGTCCCAGATCAATATTTGTCTATTGTGCATTTTCATTCAGGAAATATTGAAGAAGTTAGATCCAGCTCATGGTGTTCATAATTGTGGACATGTGACGGGGTCAAAAATGGTTATCAACTTTGTCAAACACAATTGAGATAAAATTAGGAAGGCTCACCCACTTAATGAGAATTTCTTTTCTTGGACCTATTGGTGATGGGAATATGGGATTTCCATAAAGAATGATTTCAGAATAGTAAGAGGATAAGGGACACAGATGAGCTTGAAAGGTACCTTCCGCATGTTGACCTCAACTGAATGAGGACTGATATAGTGAATAACCTTCACAGGTTGCTGTTGTCCAATACAATGGAGACAATTGACATCCTGAGCCTCAATGGCTGGGCTTCAATTTGCCTCCTGGAAAGGTTGACGTCAGTGTTGGAAAATTTGAGTACATTTCTGGGGGTCCCCTCACCATTAAGTAGACAATATTAGTGCAAGTGATGTTGAGGCCTGTTCCAGCTGCGGAAATGGAGGAAATGAGAACCTCACATTCAGGATTATTGAAACATTTCTCTAGCGCCTTCTCCTGACCTCTTGCTGTAATTGTTTCATCAATTCATGCTGAAAGGATGGAGTGATGGGCAAGGAGTATACCAACTCTACCAAAACAATGTTGTAAGATCAATTTAATTGGGAAAGGATGCATATTATAAACTACTGACAAATCAAGAAATTGGGTCCATTGGGAGTAAACAAACAAGGTTCATGGACCACAGCTTTGTTGTTTGTTCTTCAGTAAGATTTTGAGGAGGTGTGCAATTTTACTACTCATCATGCATTTTTCCACATCAAAAAGAGTTTGGGTGATTGTTGAGGAGTTATCCTGAGTGCTCCTGCCCTCATGGTCTTCCAAATCCGGATCCACCATTTTCTTAAGAATTATATGATGGTTACAACATATTTGCAGCTTATTATTACTTCTGAAAAATTCCCCTGGTCCTTTTGTTATGAATGATAGGAGTGATTTGTATAATGAAGAATATTCTTTCTGCATTGTTGGTTTGAGGGGGAGCAGTTTATAGTGATGGCTAATAGTGGGGAGAAATTTGAGATGGGAGGTTTTGGTGTGGAGCAAGCTCAAATGGTGCAATGCGAAATGCAAAATATCATTGCTACCTATGGAAAGACCATTCAGGATGAATGATGAGCAGCTATCTTGATCTGAGCTCTGGGGTTGGGTGATGAATGATATTATGCCCAAAAGGTCATAAATGGTGTTGTGAATGGGTGTAGCTGTTAAACTTATTTGACAGGTTGATAGGAGGCTATGAATGGCACAGTGAGTGGAGGTGTATTGAGAGAAAATATAGCTATAAGATGGGGGAAGTGTTATTGGACATAATAGAAAATTTGAATTATTAAGAGATAAGACACTCACTGCGCTTCATCCAAAATTATACAATGCCAATTGATTTTAAAAATAGATGATTTAGAGGAATTGGTTTGTATGGATTCTTGGGTGATAGTATTGTAAGAAGTGATTACAATATCATATTATAAGATGTTGGCCTCAGATGATGAGTGATGAGTCGGGCCATGGTAGGTGTTGGCTTGCAGTGCTCCAGACTGAGCATGCTTGGATATTTCTGATTGCCAGTTGGTGATTAAGCAAGGTGGGCATGGAGAGTTGGGGTTTTGTAATTAGCTGCTCCTTGAAGGTACCAATTAGTGCAATGGCCTGAATGGTCTTACCTAATCCCATATCATCCGTGAGCAGTCCTCCAAGAGGGGTATTGGTCAAAAGGGATTTGAATGAGCTGATGACCTTCTTCGTAATGATGTGCCTGGCATTAAAAATGGATCCAGGGGGTTAGGTGGCTCAAACGTAACAGACAGATTGTCCATTGGGGATTTCTCAATCCCAAAGAAAAGCTAGTCTGATTTTTTGATGAGGGAGGAGGGGGTCTTAATTATGGAATAGGGAAGGGTCATCATGGGAAGGTCTGATCCACTGGGTAATTGTATCATTTTTTGCTTGGAAGACAAAGAAAAGACAGCTGGATAGGAGGGGGTAGTCAAGATTGAAGTGGGAGTTGTGGGATTAATGAGTTGACATTGGCTATGAGAACGAAAGTCATATTCTTTAGGCATTTGAAGCTTGAAGTCTTGTTTTATAAAGCTTTCAATTATGAATAGAATGTTTGGATACCATTTGAAGAACATTAATGCTAGATTGGGTTTTGTAAATGAGGAAGGTTCATCTGGATCAGTCATAAATACTCCCTCAACAAATAATGTTTGAGTAGGATTTGATTGGCAATTTTTTATCCATTCCCCACCAGGACCACAGTGCATGAAAGTTTGTGGCTGCCCAAGGAATGGTATCAACATGTTCGAAAGGGCTCCAGGGAGACAGCCAATAGTATTCTGGTAATTGGGGAGATATACAAATATGTTGTGTCTATTGTTCCATAGGATAATCCAAGAATCTAGCTGGGAATTATCAATTTTTGAGGTTATATCACTATTTCTTTGAATACAAATATTAATCATCCCAATGCAAAGTGGTTGTGAAGGGATTGACATGATGGCTATTATTAATTATTTGGGGACAGTGGGAAATGATATGATAAGGAAGGGTTAGCTAAAGGGAATGAAGAACAATAAGCACAGGTGGGGAACTTATATGAGAGGCAGCAATGGGCTCAGAGGGGCATGGCCTGTGGTTACATGCATGGTCATTAGTAAGATGGCCCTTTTAGACTTATAATTTTAATATCCAATTTGGGGCGTATATGAAGGCAAGGTGGCAAGAATGTGGGACAACCAATATGAATGCTGGATCCCCTGTGTATTACCCAAGGTTTGGTGGTCCAAGGTTCAAATTAACATATCCAAACTTGTTCGGGTTGTAACAGCTTCTTGTACAGTAGCTTATTAGAGGTGTGCAGCCATGTTTGCTGGTGTAACAGTGAACAGTAAGGGTATCTTCCCCAGTTTAATTGTTGTATGGTGACCTACTGGGAAAGGGTGGTGGTGGAAAGGAAGATTTTACTGTGCGGATCTTCTTGTGTGGGCGGGTGAGGTATGTACCATGGCGTGCCACTGTAAATGAGTTTTGGTGTGTGCGGACATTCTTGTGGACTGACACATACTGGGATTTCAGTTGGAATGTTTGACTGTTTGCTGGAAGAGAGGTGCCAAAACGTCCACAGGGCATGTGCAAATGTCCAGCATATGACTGGTGGAGGGGTGAATCTAATAGCATGTGGCAGTCCAGAAATTTGCAGGTGTGAAATTCAGAAGTGGGTGGCAGTCACACTTTGCTGCGACCTTGGTGCCGGAGTGAATAAACCATTTGCGTATGACAAAAATGCATCCTCACCCCAAGATGCACCCCTTAGTATCACCATGCAGACACCAGCATCTGTGCGGTAGTTAGGCGGAGCTCTCCAACAAGGTTCATCAAAGGGATGCATTTGAAAAATTTTACTTTATGGCTTGGCATGATTGCATGTTCCATTCTTGTACAGCTTTTCTTGTCCCCACAACATACATGTACAAAGGTGTATGTAATACAATGTTGGCTGTACACATTATGATGGTGTAATACTAATTCAGCCTGCATGCATATTACTGATCAGTATCCACCTTCCAATTGTTTGCATACATGTAGCTCATGTGCTACATGCTCAGCATGGTTATTCAGCTGATTTTCACATGCAAGCTCAGTGTTGAAGCTTTTAGAATGCCATGTTTGGAGGACTTTTCACAATAGTTCATTGGAAAGCCCACTTCTGTGCACTTCACCTAAGCGTGTTAAATGCTCAGCCTGGCCAAAATGTCTTCCAATGTGGTGCAAAATTCTGAGGATACGTGCTCACAAAGCGGAAATAGCAATTTCTCAGAAGGGGGGCATTTGATATTGTTATATCAATAGCTCAACAGCTGTGAAATTCAAATTTTCAGCCCCTGAGCATTTCAATTATACCCAGAAATGGACCTGCGCAATTGGTAAACCCAATCTCAGGCTGTATTCCCTTGTCATACAGCCTCCTGACCCTTTGTTCACACTCTATCCCCTGGCCATAATTCTGGTATGCTCACCATGGTCACCTGTGACCAAATGCACCATTTCATTTCTGCATGGGGCATTTGTGGATTGCATGCACGGTGCACATTCAACAATTCCCTCACAAAAGCCCTCCTGGGCAATTGGGTGGCTATTTCAGGCAACAAAGGGGATCTGACTGAGTCTGACAACTCAATTAATTGCAATAATCAGCCTGAACCTCATTTTTCCTCTGCCTCACACAGGCATTTCCCTTCTTAGTTGCAGCCAATGCTGCAACTGAGCTTTTATTTTCCCCAAAGGCCTTGAAGCTGAGACCTAGGCAGATTCTGTGACTGCTGCAATCCTCTCAGCTTCTCCCTGGTATAAAAGACCATCTTTGCCCAACGCGCCCTTCACTTTTTTTCTCACCCGCTTCACTTTGTCCCAGCTCACCCGCTCTCATTCTTGTTTGTGCATATTTCCCATTGTCTGCCACCCTTTCCTGTCATTTCTATTGCACCAAACTAACCACTCCCCTTTCTCCCCTTCCACCATACTTTTTTGTTGATTATATTTCAGAAACCCCCTTCTATCTACATTGTTTGTCATATTTCCCATTTGACAGTTTTCTCCATGTTATGTTCTGCTCTTAATACTAAATCTTCATCCTCATTTTCTGTCAGCCTTTTAGAAACTTCCAACTAGAGCTTCCATATTTTAATTCCACTGTAAATTTATAATTCATCATATGTCTTCATTTTCTTTCTTAATAGTTTAATTTCTATTCAGTTACTAACCTAAATTGTTTGGTTTTAGATTTCATGCACCTTATGCACTAAGGGGGGTATCCCCTGCATCTAATCCTCCACCACAACTGATGCTTGTGATTCTCCCCAACAAGCACACAAAAAATGTTTGTTCATTGTGCAAACATTCTGACCACACGGCCAGAGGAGTTCCTGCCCAAGATTCCCTCGTGAGGACTCCTTTGTGGTTGACAATTATGAAAGCATTCCCAGGCGGGAATGGACTCTTGGACCCCAAGCTGGTGGACGGAAATGCTTCTGGATGATTAGCCCTGTGCCCTCAAGTATCAATTTGTCCACCCCCTCTAATGGTCACTTCACTCAGCGACCGGAGCGAAGTGATTATCCGGCCAATGAAGGATGGCAATGGCAAGAGGACATTTGAGCTTGAGCCAATTATCACCATGTCTTGTCACCCATGGGATTCAAACACCAAAGTAAGTTTTCTGTATCTTCCTTGACTCATTTGTCTTCACGCAATCATACTAACTTTCTTTCTTTACCCATAGAACCAAACTCACCGAATCCCTTGCAACAAGGCACTCCTGTTCCTTGTATGCCTTGCGAGCAAACCACATGGCACCCAATGGTTGGAGGACTTATTCCACAGTAAGCAGGCAAATTTCCACTTTTGACTCAAGTGAACTGACTCCTCCTCCTTTTGTAGAACCTTGCCACCCTGACAAGCCAACTATTCCTGGCCCAAGTAAATCCTCCAAACCACATGAGGACATTCCAACTTGTGAGCCTGAACCTGAGGTGGCTCCGACAAAATCATTGGAGGAACCTTTTGGTTGGTACTTTTCTTTTTTCATTGTTTTCCTGTTCCCAACTTTCCCTCACCCCTCCTTTGACAATCTCCAGCTTGTCCCGCTACCCCCTGCTTGGTAATAATCATTGAAGGTACATCTGTTGGCTCCCCTTCTCCACCTCCCTCCCATTGCCCCCAAGAACCCAACCGCCTCCTCCCCCCTGGCTCCAAGCTCCACTCATTCCCACAATGAGGCTCGCCAGGAATTAACCAACTTGCATCCAACCCTAACTATTCCTTGAGAAATAATTCACGACTCTATCAACGGAATCTTGTTGGAGCATTGCCAATTGCTCCACATGATTCCCTTCATGGATGCAACTCATCAAGATGAGATGCACCGGGAGTTTCAGGAGGAACTAAACACCCTCCTTGGCCAGGCACTGGAGGCTTATCCAAAGGAGGACATCACCAGGATAGTCTCAAGATTTCTAAAAAAAAATAAAAATTAAAAAAAGTATTTCCTTCTCACTTATTTCCTTTTCTAATACAATCTTTTAAATAAGCTAGTTCTAATAAATACACGTTTTTTTCCATTTTGGTTATATTTTTTTTTCCCATGAGCTTCCCCTTTTTGCCAATGGTGCAAATAACTTTTTTAAGTGTCCCACCAAAGTTTTCCGTTAGTATTTCTTTGTGTGAACCTCTTTTGCAGGAAATGGGCAAATAGTCACCATTACCGCCTCTTATATTTTCTACTTCCATGGTTCTAAACCATATCAGATCTTAACTGTAAAAATGTGGGGGTTCCCCACATGTGAGCAATCCACCAGAGCTTCATGAGTCATGGCCTTTCCTATGATCACACGCTATCAACCTTAGTCGTGTAAGGAATTTTTAGAATTGTCAGGAGGCTTCCCCGGCGTGAGCAATTGTCTGAATTGTCAGGAACCTATACAAGTGTAAGGTTTTGTGTGTGAAGCATTGAAAGCCTCCACCAGAATAAGGAATTGCTTTAATCGTCAGGAACCTGTACAAGCCTAACATTTTGCTTGTGAACCGTTGGGAGCCTACATCGGTGTAAGGAAGTGTTGGAATTGTAGGAAGGCTGCCTGGCGTAACAAGTGGTTTGTATTGACCGGAACCTGTACATGTGTTAGGATTTGCATGTGAAGTTTTGGGATCCTGGGAAAGCACAATTATTTGTGTGCAAAGAAGAGAAAGGAACCAGGACAGATGTACAGTGGCATGCCACCGTACATGAGCCATTTTACCCCTTTTTCATGTGAGCCACCATATAACCCCAATTTTAACCCACCAAAACCAGGTGTATATTGTCCTGCTCATTATCACACCCTAACTCGCAGATGCTTCCAAACTCCCTCATTCTTCTAACTGAGATGAGATTGTACTACCATCTCTGATGTGATAGCCCGTCCCTTGCCAATCTCATGATAGCTGTGGCTTTTCCACCACATTGTTTTTGCTAACCTCCTTGAGCACTGCACAGACATACCAACTAGTTTTGTGCTTTTGTTTTCCTGTGCTGGATCAGTATAATGAACAAATGTACTACTGCCCCACACTACCTGAATGCGCCCATGACATTCAGGTAGATCAATCCAAAAATGCTCATTTGGGAAAATAAATTTCCCCCCTGTAAACAGCTTTGATGCATCTCTTTGAATTTGGCCAATCCACTTATCAGCTTGAAACCACCACCCTGAAGCATACAACAATTCATCCTGATCAATATGAGGTGAATTTTTGAATCCATTCCTGGTGAAAGTGAGTGCAGAAGCAAACTCAAAGTCCCCCTTATTTGTGGAAATATTGGCTTCATAGTTGACTTGATCAAAGGATGGAACCCCCAATGACTTGTAGCAAGTTTGAATATTTAGAAAGAATTTATCCCCAACATATCGTAAGGATTGACCTAGAATGCAACCCACTGAGCTAAGATTTTCACCTTGGTTCTTCCATTCATCTTTTGCATTTTCAATTTTCCCAAGACTTCCATAAAGACCAAATTGTTTGTTCTTCATTCTCCATTTGCGCCACCCAATTGCAAACATAAATCCCTCCAGTAATTCCCCATTTTTTGCAATTGGGTCAGTGAGTTTTCTTTTGCCAAATAAGAATTGTGATAATTCATACCATTGATTTACCTTGACTTAACTCATTGTTGTGAATGGTCTTAATTTGACCAGGGAAATGAGTAATCTGGTTGAAGAGAAAATTGCCATGCCGCCAAAGTGAATTTGTTTGATCTGATTGACATCAACAACCCTCGGAATTTCACTTGCCGTCATATTAGCTGATACTGGCATTGAGATTTGTGCTGTTGCTTGATTGGAGGGAAAAAACTCATTCTTTTGGGTGGTTTTGGCCTCATTTTCCTTTTGGGATGACCCAATATTCCTTAGTGGTTGAGGGATTGCTTTGATTCAAAGCAGACAAGATATCAGATACTGCTTCCTGCCATTTAAAGCTAAGGCCTTTTGAAACCAGAATGGTTCCCAATTCCCAATGAGCTTTATTCGGCACACATCTTTGACTTCCCTGTTGGAGCCCACATGACATTGGCTCAATCTAAACTGACTAAAGGCAATGTTCTTTCATGGGGACCAATGAGGGTTCCACATAAATTCTGAAGCATATATACATATGCTGAGAATAAGCAAGCCACTCACACTTTCCTTCCTCACCCCAAAACCTTCCCCTGAGTTCCCTTTCATGCTCCTTTCTTTTTTTTGTGAATGGCATGCTTGCACTGGAGAATGAAATGAAACCAAATGATTACTGACTGTTGTGTGAATTATTAATTTCAACTAAATTTTATTTTGGTCAATTAATGTTTTTTAATTGCGGCTAAAAATGAAAGATTACATCTGACTTTCGTGAATTGGCGATCTCAAGTACCTGAACCTGAAAAATGCAGTGGATACTGCATTATTCAATTTGATATATTCATATTCTGATTCAATGAGGTTCAAATCTAACCATGTGGAATATTTCAAGCACATGCAAATGCAATATGCACTCCGCTGCAGATCCCTAATCATCTCAGTCCTCTATAAAATAACCAGTGCCATTTGGCCTATTATTAGCTGGAAGGAAGTGATAAAACCCACTTACCGCAATGCCGCAGCATGTGCTAATTGTGGGCACAACTGCCTGACTCAATTACGTCTTGTCGGAGTATTTTCAATGGTGTACAGAGGAATGCCTCCGTACAAAGGTAGTTATTATTGGTATTCATACTGAGGCATCTGAGCAGTAGTAGGATAGATAGCCCCATTTTTAAATTCATAAATCATTTTGCAAAATTATATTACAATCTATCTGATACAAAGCTAATCTAAAATGGGTCAATCCTGGTTGTAAGTTTAGCTGACCTGGGTACAGTCAAGGTGACCTCATCACTTGAACCAAGACCGCTCTTCTTCATCCAGGCATCACCAAAGTCTAATACCAAGCATCGTGCAAATTCAATTCTAAGAGGTACAGTGGGGTTCAAATATTCTGATGAGAAGAAGCTCTTATTCAGTAAATTACATACATACTTATTAGTAGGTAGCCACACCGGCTCTACCAGATTTTTACCCTGTGAAAGTCTTTTGGAAATTTCAATGGGTGATAAAGCGCCTTTCACTGAGCTTGTTCTCCAGTCATCTGAGCATACCATCAAACTATGCACCCCCACCGCACAGAATGCCACTAATATACCATAGCAAATTCAATTTATCCTGAGAGTCTTGTGACATGCCAAAAGATCTTTGATGGCCTCATTTTTTTTGAGCTTGTGAATTTGCCTTTCATGCCATACACTTCGACCTTTGTATGTGCACATACCATGTTGTATGCAATCATCAAGTGGATTACTGTATCCATTAGATCCTCCAAGCTCTTGTGTTGCTTTGTCAATATCTCATTGTCAGCCCCACCACCTTCAATGCTCAGTTGTGTTGCACATTTCTTTGATTTACTCAAGCAGGAGGCTAGGTATTCCACTGCTCCCCGTTCAAGTCCAAGAGGATTGGTTGAACTTGTTGTTGGTGGCACATATGGTTTGGGTAAAATCACATCATATTAGACTAAACTAATGGATTCAAACATAACATTTGCCAAAAATTGTTAATTGAATTGGAGGGGTAAAGAAGACTCTGGGCCATTTTTGAAGAAGGAGTGTTCAGATTTTGGGAGATTATCTGGAGGTCTTGCTGATGCCTCCATCAATTTGAGATTCCAAATGTTATTATTAAAAAATTGCTTTAGTTTCTGTTGCCTTCAAAAAATCCAACCCTGTATATTGCAATGTATATCATTTGAGTCATGGTCCAAATCATAATGTATCTTTCACAAAGATAAAAATTACCTGCAATCTCAAGCTCCTCAAGCCAAGCCAGCATTTTAAGCTCTTGCTTACTGATCACCTTAATACCAATGGGAAGGAATGTATGAGAATCATTTGTGGGTAAATTGTCCCATCAATTTTTGTAAATACTATTGATATTATCAAGCCCCCCTTTCCATTATTCTTGAGTAATATTGGAATGATAATTCAAAATTTCTCCAAACACATCAATGTGGGATAAAAATATTTTTTGAACATTATTGGAGGTTGTCACTTTGGGGTCAGGTTAAGGTATTATAACAGTATTATCTTCTTGATACATTGTATCATTTTTAATTTCCTCCCTTTCTTGAAATGCTTGAATATTTTGAGAAGAGGCGGGAGGGGTTTCATCATGGATTGCTTCATGGAGTATGGGGGGCTTTTAGTATGAAGAGGTTCATTATCAATATGGTCCACATTAACATTGATCATTTCATCACTTTGATCCCAGGAATCTTTTTGCAGCTTCAAAGGTACAGCGTTTTTTGTTCGTTTTTTTGGTGGAATTTATATTTGGTATTTTTCCTAATCCTTTTCCTGGCACTCTAATTACTACTATAGATCCTTCAGGTAGAGATTATCCCACCTCCACACCTGCCCATATATTGTAAGCAGCCATTTTTAATATTTTTTTATTGAGTTGGTAATGGACTTATGGTTCAAATCCATTTTGAGCAGGCTCATTGCTTCAGCAATCTTTTGATGTACATAATCAGGAATTTTACTATCATTTTGAATTCTTTCCAGCCTTAGGATTTTTTGAGCAATTTTTGAGACAAATTGTTCCTTGGATATAATTCCAACCTCACCACTGAATATTACGTCATCTTGCCCAGATTCTTCTGTTGGTGCACAAGGTTCAACAGTCTTTTCCTCCTAATAGCTTTTGAAATTTGGTTTCTGAGAGCTTGGAGGCTGAGCTGAAATAAAGGTAATGACAAAACTATCAGGTTTGGAGAGATTACAAATATTCAAGATAAATCTATGCTCATATTCTGGAAGAACTGGTGGATCTGAATTATTTTCATGTTCCAGGCTCTCTACTTCAATGCGTAATTCATGACTACTGACCATATCAGAGATTTCAATTCCACTCTCTGGGGCTGAAGTTCATAGTTCATTCAATTCAGTTGAATTTCCTGGGGTTTGGGGAATAGCAGAGGTAGTTTCTTGAGTAAAGAAATTGTGAAAGGTTGATGGATAACTTGATTGAAATTCTTTGAATAAAAAAAACCAAATTGACAAAAAAAATGCATTTGAAATATATGATTTGCTGGGAAATTCAAGGAGGTGATGTGTTCAAAATTATTTCATCTCATTCAAATGAAATCACTTCCCTGTGAGAAATTCAATAAAGTTGACTAGTGAGAAACCTACTAAAGTTAACTTTTGAACTATTCAACACTCATGAGGAAAGGACTAAGAAAAGTGTTCCATTTGAATGATATGAAATAAAATGGTTTTGTTGCAAAAACAGAAGACAAAATCCAGGTTTTAAATATTCCAATTGTTGGTTTTTAATTTGTGAGCCTCATGATTCAAGCCCTAACCACAGAATTGTGAATATCCCCACCAATTTTCCCCAGAACCTGTTGGCAGAGAAGGCCACTCAGCAACTTTCCAAGATTGTGTTCATTTTTTTGAGAAACAAGCCATTGTACCCCATGGGTCTCATACAGTAGCGTAAAGATGGTAAGTGGCAGAGAGCATTAGGCAGGTGGGCTGAGGGAAGCATTGGAGGCGTATTTTGAGGGCAATGTCGGAGCATAAGGATTGTAAGTGGTGGGGGTGCCCAAACGTAAGGAGTGGTGAGGGTGGAGATGGGGGGGCAGTGGTGGAGTGTCTTCTTGAGCACGCTGAGGGCGTGTAAGCATGCTAAGGGTAGGAGTGGATTAGGACAGTGTGAGGGTGGCGTTAGAGGCATGTCAGGAGGGCACTACACAAGCGTAAGAATGGGAAGTGGCGGTGAGCATTAGGCAGGTGGGAGGAGGTGTAAGGAGTGTTGAGGGTGGTGTCAGAGGTATATCCTGAGGGCCCCACTGGAGCATAAGGATTGTAAGCGGCAGGGGTGCGGCAGCGTAAGGAGTGGTGAGGGTGGCGTCAGAGTGACTTCTTGAGCACGCTGCGGGCGCAAAAGCATGCTAAGGGTTGGAGAGGATTAGGCCGGTGTGAGGGCCGCGTTGGAGGCATGTCAGGAGGGTACTACGCGAGCATAGGCATGGTAAGCAATGGGTGGGAGGAGGTGTAAGGAGGTTTGAGGGTGGCGTTGGAGGTATATCATGAGGGCATTGCAGGAGTGTAAGGAGTGGTGAGGGTGGAGATGGGGGGCAGTGTTGGAGTCACATCTGGAGGGCAGTGCGGGTGCGTAAGCATGCTAAGGGTCAGAGAGAATTAGGAAGGGATGCGGAAGCCAATTCATGTGTGAGAGTAGTATTTGTAAAGGGGTGAGATGGTGGAAGTCTTCTCGTGCACAAATATGAGCATGCCAAACTGCTGCCTTGCACCATGAGGTTTGATTACCCAAACCTTGCGAATAGTGTTGAATGGGTTTGGGCTTTGAATGACATTCTCATGTGACACATTTGACAATTGATGTTGCCTTGACGCAGACGTGACGTGACCCACTAAATCTGGTGACTATAGTGTGACACTAACCCGACTGAAGCAAGATTTTATACTGACCATGGTGCGACATGAAGTCAATCACTGGTGATTGAAGCAACATTTGCCCCAGTGATTCTGAGCAGGTTCTATGCACCACACAGATCAATCTTGGAGAAGATAGAAGAACCATTGAAAACAGTAAGAAGCTGATTCATAGCAGGAAAAGAATACTTGTTCTTCCTAGTAACAGCATTTAGTTTTCAGTAATCAACACACAAACAGAGGCCACCATCCTTCTTTTTGACAAAGAGGATAGATGCTCCGTATGAAAAGGAGCTTAGACAGATGAAAACTTTCTCTTAATTCTCTATAATTTAGGCCCTTAGTGTATCTGAATCTTGGTTTTATAAAGAGTAGATCACCCCAACTGGAGGTAGAGACCCCTCCAGCTCAATATGATGATCACAGGCACAGTGAGGCGGAAGTTTCTCTACTTTCATCTTGGAAAATGCATCAAAGTACTGGTGATAAGCGGGAGGGACAACCTTCATCATGTTGTCTATTTCTTCTGGCTCTTCCTCTTCATCCCACAACTCCTCCAGGGAGTCATGATAAGATGAAGGAGGAAGGTCCATATTCCCAAAGAAGAAATGAAGTCAAGATACAGAATTATCTTCTCCAACATCTTGCATCTCTTTGAAGACTTCATCTCTAGAGGATAATAATGACTGATGGGACTTAAGGGAAGGAATATGGACAGAAGATGGAAATTATGGTGTTGTAGAATCACCAACCAGAGCTGCACATGATTTGGAAGAAGAAAATTCATTACTGAAAGATTGAGAAGGATCATAATAGTCCTTATGATCATTATTAAAGGTGATCAGCCTTTGCCTCTAATCAATAGATGGATTAAAATAAGTAAGAAAGTAAAATTCCAATATGAGGTCTTCTCCCTTGGGAGTATCAATGACTAAAAGGTTCCATACAAAGCTTGGGAAGGAAGGGAGCTCAGCCATATAGTTGATATTGTGAGTCACAAATAAGGAAGGGGACTCAGAGGAGTCCAAAACAATAAGAGGAATCTTCTCTTGGAGTTCTGACATGGCCAAAGAATACTTGTGAACAACCTTCTTTGCAATAAATGAGTTGGTGGCACCAGAATCAATCAAAATACTGTAAAACACATCAGAGAGAGAAGAAAACACAAAAAATTTAAGAGACTTCTTGACACCAGTATTCAGAATGCACAATTGTGCTCTGGATGGAAAACAGTGAAGACTATTGAACACAACATGATCTTCACTTAGGCTTTTCCCTGGCTGGGAAATTTGACTGAGGGTCGGGAAAGCTGGTTTTGAGGTCTTTTGAAACAAGACTCAAGACTATGCTTCCCACCACAATAGGTATATAAGCCCTCCTTGATTCTTCTTTCCTTTTCAGAATTCATCAACTTGAAATCTTTGTTCAACAAAGAAGAATGGGGCTGGTACCTCTTCTGAAAATTCTTCTTCTTATTTTGACTTGACCTTGAAGAACTTTAAGGATGAGAAGAATTTGACTTTAAGGCTTCTGGATTCTTCTCTTGAAAATGACCCTTCTCCTTTTTCCTCTCATGGTACCTGGTATCAAGATCCAGGGTAATATCCATTAAGTCTTGAAGGATGGGAGGCAAATTGATCACAATTCCTGGATGGCAATCCCTTCCTGAAATGATGTACAAGAGCTCTGTCACCCTAATCTCCAATTCTTGAAACCAAAATTCTAAAATAAGAGATGTATAAGAAAACATTTCCACCTTCTTTCATCCTTGAGGAATCCAACTCTGCGTCAGCTTTTCTGACTTCATTTGGGTACCCCAAAAATGTCCAATAATTGAGAAGGTATCATGGGTCTTTATTGGTGAGATTGGAAAGATAAGGCTCAATCCTTTTTGGGGCCCTGCCAATGAGAAATGAAGTGGAATTGTAAGATGTGTCTATGAAACTGTTGATAATATTAAAATGAATAAACAGTACTATGACTGTTCTTTTGAAATATAATAATAAAAAATTATTATAACCACAATTAAATAATATAAGAATTATTTCTTTTACATGTTATACACTACTAGTGAATATAACAGTAAGCAGTAATTGTCTACAAGAATCAATTACAAGAAGAATTTAATAATAAAAACTTCTTTTATTAAAAAAATGAAATTCTTTGAATATATAATTTTCTTTTACAAGAATAATTATAAAGATAATTCTTGAAGAAAACTATTACTAGAGAAAAACTTTAAGAATTGAGCTAAATTACTCACTATTAATCCAATGAACCTTTTAGAAGATAATAGTAGAAAGATTTGACGTGGAATTGTGGATTTAATGGATCAAATTGATTTATATCAGTATTACAACAAATTATATTTGATTTCTATGATTTCATGTCTTTCTGATTGATTTATGAAAGAATAAAACATTTAAGAAATATTTTTAACTGATACTTACTTGTTTGGTAATAAAGGTATAATATAATAATGTGATGATGTGGAAAAAACAGCAAGAGGAGGTCTCTTTTAAGTCTAAGAAAGCTCACAGAGGCATTCCATGGAGCAAACTGGAAATCCAGTGAGGGAGAAAACCATGCAAACTTTTGTATCATTGATTTCATCATTTGTTGTCAGGTAATATTATCATAATTACTTAATTGAGGCTTTTACATGACTACCAACCCATTTATGGTTATGAATAAAAGGATTAACAACCGTAAATCTTCTTTTATTACAAAATGATCATTTATTTCTCAAAGCTACCAATGTGAATGGAAATTTCATCCCAGAATGTATTTTCTGTAAATTTTTAAGGATTCTGTGTTTCACGTGGAATAATCAAAAATGGACTGTAAGTAAAGCTTTTAGTTTTACATTTAAAGGTATAGTTGTTTTTGGTTTTTATATTGATTATAAAGTTCGTAGTTGGTCCTGAAATTTTCATAAAGATTCATTAAGAGTTGTATTTTTAATGAATTTTTGAAGTTTTTACCTCAATTCTATGTAGAATTGCAAATAGCAGTGTATGGCTGGTCGCTATGAGGTAAATCAATGGATACTAGTCCAAAAAGGGTTTTAATTACTCTCTTGGGGTTTATCCATGGTAAGGCATTAATAAATGACATGATTACAGCAGTCTAAGTTGCTCTTTACCTCCTTGGCACGTCAAAATAGCAGGTTATTTGCTATTTTCTTATAATTTACTGTAGTTGTAACATGGTAACCAAGTTCCCAAAAGGTTTTAGTTTACTAATTGTGCCAAAATCGGCCATGGATCCAATCTTTGGAGCTGTCCATGCCTCAGAGGCCTCAGAAGCTGGGTACCCTGGCTCTCTTTGATGTCTTTTGTCCCCCTTGCCTATTTTTTACATCAAAATATAATTTTAAGCTTCAAGTGAGATATCCACTATGGGTGTACCAACGGTCCATTTAAGAATACAATAATATTAAGAGTCCAAATCATGCATAACACTATTCTTAGTGTATATGTAACATGTGATTTCTCACATTCCCATTATTTTGATGTGAAATACAGAAAAAAAAATTCATGGATATTTTATGTGGTATTGAAGTATTTTCCACATTACACCCTCAAAAAGTCAATTTGAGCTTATGAACTCTATGGAGCTACCCTAGGTGAATTTTTGTGTAGAATCCAAATCTGGTCTTAAATCTGTGGATTTACCAACTCAAGAAAAACTTCTTCATCTTTTGTTAAATCAAAAATGATTAATTTTGAATATATGCATGACTTATGGGTTATGCATAGTTCAGAATTGATTTTTAAGATAATTGTGGCCTATTTGGGTATGTAAAATATACCTCAAGGCTCACAGGAATAAAGTACTTTCTTTATGTCTTCAGAGAAACTTTCCGGATCATTATGAAAGATCAATTGATAATATTGAATGAAACTTCTGACTTTGAAGGGTTCAGTCCCATAAGATCATTCTTGTGCCTTCATAGATGTAGTTTTGAAGGCTGGTGGTCTTTATGCTTCAGAAGATGAAGCTGCTTGATGATTGGCAATAATATGAGTCATTGGCTGCATGATGTCCAATAAGAATGGTTCAGACTGATTAGACTGCGCTAGAGGTGGCCCTCCACTACCTTGTGATGCCCCCACAGGAGCAGGAAAACCTTCAGTACCTTCAGACTCCTCCTCTTTCACAGAATTCTCCTCCTCCTCTTCACCATCTTCAGCAGGATCTTAGAAAGTGGTCCTTGAAATTCCTGGAACACTTCCAACAACTCCTGAGAAAGAATTTGGTCTTCTGGGTCCCCTTCCTTCCTTCCTGGATGGTGCTTCTCCTTAATAATTGGGTACTATGTCTAATTGGGACCTCAGTTGAGGAGCTTCTGGGGTGCTGTCATGTCAGCCTGTGACTCAAAGCAAGAGCACAAACATGACATCCAAATGCCATAAAGCAACAGTATAGCCAAGATACCACCAAAACATGGATCTGAGCCAAATCAGCTCAAAAGGTATCAAAGGAAAGAGGAAACTCACTACTTTCCAAATATACAATTCCTATCACCATAGGAGAAAGAATACCAAAGTTATTCCTGCTCAAAGTTGTTGTTGAGCATAAACCTTAATTTTCACCTCTCCTCTGAAATACATAGTAAGAGGTTTAACACCATCAAATGTGTATTCAGAATAAAGCTTTAGGTCAGGGCTATCCAATGGTACCAGCCAAACTGAGCTAGCACCAGTATTACAGAAGTTATGGCCAAATAAGGGTGAATACAATGTTCACCTCCCATCTAACCTTTACAGTTTTAGTGTGAGATATCTAAAGTGGGGCTCTTTTGAAAAGAGAACAATCAGACCTATCTCATGGTGCAATTAATTTCCCCATATCTCATCTAGAACAAAATCTATAAGGCAAACAAGCCCAATACATCCTTTTGCCTAAAACACACATATGTACAAAATCTTGTACATGGCATAGCTTTTCCTAACTTAATGATAAAAATATCAAATGAGGTAATTTTGTGTAGAACGCATACAGGGCTACACACTGAACCAATGTTTAGGTTGATATCTCAAAACCTGACAAAGGTATGGCTGTTTGAAGGTCAAAATCTGACAGTTTGGCCAATATGGCCTTACCATGGGATAATATCCCATAACCATGATTATGAGGTTTCAAATAAATGGAGAAGCTTGTTTTTACTTCAATAACTCAAATTTCATTCAATACTGGAGTCCCATACAGTTTCTTTACAGCATTCTATGTGTCAGACACGTCAGAATCAGGCTATGTGGTCCCCAGATGAAACTTTACACCCTGTATTGGTGAAAACTGCCCAGATGTGGTTTCAAAACCACATCTGAGCCAAATACAGGATATACAGGCCTTTTGCAAACCACAATCCCATCCATGAGAGTGAAAAATCTTTGAATTCTCTACATGAAAATTTCTAGCAGCCTTTTCACCCCATTTCAGAAAAAAGAGACCTTTTCAGTGCCAGAAAAGTAATCCCCATCCTGTTCTTGAATTCCTATTTAGTACAACTGTCAAAAAAAGCTATACTCTTGAAAAAGAAACAGCTTATACTATAAATCTTAGTATTGTAGTCATCCTTATTGTAACCCAACAAGTAAAGCTGCACCCAGGGCTTTCAATAGTGCTCACCACCACTAATTCCCATTAGTAAAACCCTTTTTATCTTTAATTAAACATTTTTTAATACTTTTTATCCTTGTAACAGTCATAGTTAAAGTTGTAAATAGCCTTATTAACTCTTTATCATAGACTCAGACTGACACTTTGGGGGCCTGGCCATGTTTTTTTTACTTTTGGACCTTAAAAGTGAGTTTTTCTCTTCTTTTCTTTGTTCTAACAATATTTTTTTATCTTTTTTAGGCATAAATTTGGTAAAAATATATAATCCATATCTTATATATATTTTCTTGAGTGGTATATGTTATATACCACCATCTTTTATCTTTTTTAATTATGTTTTTGCATGGTTGATTATCATTTACTCACCACAAAACCCTTATTTTTGGCGTTTTTTACATATAAAAACACTTTAAGCCATTGATCAAGTCCTTTGTTTAGAAACATAAGGTCACCTCTTACTGTAAGACCAACAGTTGAGGCGTGGTTGGCTGTATTGTTAATTTAATTACCCTCTTACATACCACTTTTATCAGATTATACTTGCTAATTACAAGTTATTCTGTGAGATACTGACATACAAACAGTGTACCAGGTATCTTTAAGCTGTATTTCTGACGTGAAATTGTTAATTCAATTACACTGTCATTATACAAGGACATATTGTAGTAACATACAAGCCCAGAGGCCATTCTTGGATGTGCAAACAGCATTTTAAGAAGTCTTAACTGAAATTAAGCCCTCTTTTCCTGTTTGATTCAGTGGAAGAAAACTACATACCCCTTGAGACCCAGTCACAGGCCAACACATCAGTGACACCCTCAGAGCCAGAGGGAAGCAAGGGCAAAAGAAAGAGGCACAGTGAAGGCCTGATTACAGAAAGGAAGTGGACAACCATTGCCACTCAGAGGAATAGAAAACCACAAAACCCTTCTTCAATACAAGGTAAACAAACCTTAATCACTTATACAGGTAAAATTACCATAATTAACCCAGTTGTAACCTCTAAAGGTAAATTTCCAAAATCAGCAGACAACAAATTTGTACAAGGCACAGTCAGATGTAAATACCCTAAGAAAATAAAGTTTTTGACTGCTTGCAAACACTGATATGTCACCTGTACACCTCAGAAACCTTGGCTTCCAAAGGAACCAACCAGAGGACAGAGAAGGCTTGTACAGAACCAGAAGACCTGGAAGGACACCTTGGACACAGTGGTGGATGGCAAGAGACTGAGGGAAATCATACCCACCCAGACATTCACTTTCCAGTTAAACAGGAACCTCAAACCAGAGGGCTGGAAAGACATGGATCAAGTTCTTCAGCTTCACCAACTCCTCAAAGATTCATTTCAATGGAGCATGGACAACAAGAGGTTAAACCTGGCATCCCACTAGGCAGAACTTGGAGAATGTTGCCAGAGAATTTGTCTCAAAGAGATAGACTTCAAAGACCTTATGGTAATCACCAAAGGTTAGAATCCCAACAGGCAGTTCAGACTCCTGGAGGCGAGGGAAAC
Source organism: Austropuccinia psidii (assembly GCA_023105745.1). Classification (NCBI taxonomy): domain Eukaryota; kingdom Fungi; phylum Basidiomycota; class Pucciniomycetes; order Pucciniales; family Sphaerophragmiaceae; genus Austropuccinia; species Austropuccinia psidii. The sequence goes on from JALGQZ010000020.1 coordinate 419,564, forward strand.
AGGATAAGGGAGAATCAAGCCACTATCCAAGCTATAGAAGAACAGTTGACCTAGACAGGGCATACTCAGATTTCTTCAGGCTCACAAGGAGCAGGCCAAATCAGCTCTCCAGTGGCTTCACACCATTCAGAAACCAACAGATAAGTGGACAAGAGTCACCATTCTGCACAATCCCAGGAAGTTTCCAGGAGAAGACAAGGATACAAGGGCAAAAGCAAGACCACCTTCAGCCAGAGGAAGAGAGAGTCAGACCCAATGATTCAGAAGCTGTTGGATTTGGTGAAAGAAGTGCAGAAGAACCAGAATTAGTTGTAAATAACTCTAGAATCAGTAGCCCTATTCATAGAAATATTACCCCCACTCAGATTGAACATAGTGTTGTCACACCTGAGAGTAGACTAAACAGTGATGCACTGTGGTTACAAATGTCCCAATATGCTGAGAAAACTCAAAAGCAGTTTTCAGAAATTGAAGAAAGCCATGAGAGGCTGAAAATATTGGCAGCCTCCATGGACAAAATTGTAAAAACCTTTAAGAAGGACATGCTCAATTGAGAAAAGCCTTGGAAGAAACAAACAAAATACTGAATATAGTCTTTGAAGAACAACACCACAGCAAAAGGGACAGGGATTGTCTGGATCAAGACATAAACAAACTGTTTAATTTCTACCATAGCATGAAGCCCCAACCACAAGGCCATGTTATTGATAATCCATATCATCAGGATGACATCAAAGCAGATACCATGCTGATGAATAAGGCAAGATCTCCATCACAATACCAAGATGGAGATAATATGTCTTATTCAGAGAAGGAAGCCTTGAAACAGCTTCCTGAGGCCTAAAGCTGGTCCAAAATCTCTAGAACTGGAGAATATGATCACATGGAGCTCATTTATTATATTGAACAACTCTTAATTGATGTAACAAGCATACCAGACTAATGTATTACTGCTAGACTTAATACAGCATTTAAAGGACATGCTAGTATATGGTATACAGAAGTAAAATAAATCCATGTCAGAGGAAACCGGCCATGGTGGAAGATTCAAATCATCCAAAAGTACAGGAATGGTACTTGGATATGGCAAAAGACCATGTCATTTGAAAATGAAAAATACTCTGTGGATAAAAATCCATATGAGTGGTGTCTCAGACAGTCTAAAAGACTTAAATCCATTGACCCTCAAATGAATACTCAAATGAGGAATCACAAACTTCTGACATGAATGCCAGGAGAGCTAGAGCATTCAGTAAAATGCAAATGCAACCACAATTGCACTATAGACACCATTGCAAATACCTTGCAAGATGTAAGGAAAAGAACTAATATAGGGAAATATACCCCATATAAAAGCACTGGTTTGAAAGAGAAACAACCTTTAAGGGTGGAGTTTAAAGAAAAACCAAGAGAAAGGGTGGAAGAAGTGGAAAAGAAGAAAAATTCTTGTCACAACTGTGGTTCAACAGACCACTATGCCAACAACTGTCTGAAGGAAAAGAAAAAAGTCTATGCCATTGAGAAAGTCCCAGAGGAGGAATTCTCAACAGAGGATTCTGAATCAGACTATATGGGTGATTCCATCAGAGAAAAATCTGATGATGACAAAGACGCAAGAGAAGAATTCCTAGCGGAATACTAAGAGGAAACCCCACTAGAAATCCAAGACATACAGTTGGAAGCAGGCATGCCACAAGATACTGCCAACAAAAATGTTTGCAAACACACACACAAGATGCACAAACCTTCCTGGTTAAACCAGCCAAACGAATGGCATACATACATGGAACAGTCACAAAAATGACTGTTTGTATTGACAATTCTCAACATCCATTGATCATTGAAAGTGGAGAATGCTGCTCCATAGTGGCCAGAAATTATCTGGGCAACTACTTCCCAAACTGGGAAAACCAGCTCTTTCCCACCAAAGCAAAGAACTTCAAGAGTGCATCAGGGGAGATGACTTCCATTGGAACAATTATCAAAGATATAATTATACCCCATAGGAAAGGTAACTTCAGACTCAACCCAGAGTTTGTTGTGCTTGCTTATTCCCACATCCAAGGGTTTTTGCTGGGAACAGATTACCAGAGGATGTATGATATAGATATTCGCAATAGTACAAACAGGCACATTACCATTGGTACCAACAGGGAAAAGAAATTTTCACTTGATATATACCAAATATCTACCCAAGATCCTCTGGAAGAACTACTGAATGAATTTAGAAAGGGACAGTTTAGCACTATCCTCACCTGTAAACAGAAACTAGGTTTACTGAAAATTCTGAGAAAGAATAGACCATCATTTGCCATTGGTGAAGAACCATTAGGAAAGATTAGAGGCCATGATATAGAACTATATCTGGATGTGGAAAGACCTTATCCACCCATTCTCAGGAGACGTCCTTACCCAGAAAGTCTGGAAACCAGGAAGTAAATTGAAACCATATCAATGAACTCCTGGACATGGAGGAATCAGAAAGATTGGACACAATGAAATAGTGGAAATTACAACTCCTGTCCTGATCACCTGGCATGATGGCAAGTCTAGGCTATGTGGAGATTTCAGAGCTCTGAACAACTATACCAAAGCTGAGATGGTACCCTATACCCAGGATACCTCATGCCTTAAACAAACTGGCAAAAGCCAAATACATAACCAAAATGGATTGTATGAAAGGCTTCCACCAGAATGGAGTTAAACCAAGCTCCATGAAATTACTCAGAATCATATGTCATATGGGCATATATGAGTACACCAGGATGCCATTTGGCATCAAGAATGCACCATCCAACTTCCAAAGGATGATGGACACCATATTTCAAGAAGAAATATTGGAAGTATGGATGGTAGTATATATTCATGACATCATCATATACTCAGAGACATGGGAAGACCATGTGCATTACATAGACAGAGTGCTAAGTAAATGCACACCCACAAATCTAAAAATTTCACTTAAAAGGTGCAATTTTGGCCAACAAGGGCTACTAGCTCTAGGATATAAAGTCTCAGGTCTTAGGCTGGCAATTTACCAGAATAAAGTAGCAGGAGTACTGCAAAAGTGAGTACCAAGAAACGTCAAAGAGATGCAATCTTTCCTTGGGCTTTCGAACAACTATCAAAACCACATCAAACATGATTCCCACATAACTAGTAGTTTATACAAGTTAAGTTCAAAATATGTAGTTTTTTAAATTACAAAGGAAAAAAGGGATGCATATGAGAGGATCAAATATGAACTCACAAATGCACCTGTTTTCATCTTGCCTGACTTTGAAGTACCATTCAAGTTATACATAGATGCAGAATATAGACAAGGCTTAGGAGCAGCCCTTTACCAGAGAAAAATTGTAGATGGTGAACCAAGAGAGGGAGTAATATGTTACCTCTCTAGGAAGCTGAAAGATTCAGAAGCCAAGTATGGGGCCACCCAGACGGAATGTCTATGCCTAGTCTGGGCTCTAGAGAAACTCCATTATTGTTTGTAGGTTGCAGTCTTTGAAGTCTACACATACTGCACAGCCTTGAAGTCTTTACTAAACATGAACACTACCAATAGAAACATGCTGAGGTGGCAAATAGCAATCCAAGAGTAAGAGGGAATATTACCATCATATACAAAGACGGTAAAAGTCATACCAAAGCAGATGGCCTCAGAAGATGTCAACTGGATAATTCCAAAAGCAACCCAGCTTATGACCCTGAAGTAGCAACTAAAATTCCTATCCATTTCATGGAAATATACAGGAAGAAAAATGTCAGACTTTCTGAGTGGGCACCAGAAAGTGGTTCCCCAGACAGTGGAAAAACCGACTCAGAAGGAACAGAAACTCCCATATTGGGAATAAGCTCCTCATAACTGCATAATTAATACTTCAATGCAGTGATTAAGACATATGCCAAACATAAACAATGTGGCATATTGTTGCAACTCCTTCAACAAAAGTACAGGAGCCCAGAGCTGGAGTCCCAGTTAGAGGAACCCTGGTTGAGGGACTATAAGGACAGTAAATATTTCCTTATAGATGGCCTACAATACCATAGAGACAGGAACACTAGTGCACTCACAATAATAGACAAAGACCATATATCTTTGATCCTGCGGGAATGCCATGACTGCCCCTATATGGGACACATGAGTGAAGACAGGACCAAAGAGAGGGTAGCAAGCACTGCTTGGTGGCCCAAATGGGAACAAGAGTTGAATGAATACACAACACTGGTGAAAGATGCCAAAAGGCAAATAGAAAACATGGCAAGAATTATGGGTTACTTCAACACATAGAAGAACCCAAACACCAATGGGAGACCATCAACATGGACTGGGTTACAGGACTTGTCCCAGGAGGCAAAGAAAACTTCAATTCCTGCTTACTCATAGTTTATAGTTTCAGCAATAGTATTAGGTGCCTACCATGTCACAAGAAGGACACAGCCATGGATACTGCTCTGCTATTCTGGAACAGCATCATATCTACCTGTGGAGTCCCTAAGATCATCATTAGTGATAGGGACCCAAAGTTTACATCTTAATTTTGGACCAACCTCTATGACATGCTAGGTACTAAGCTTGCTTTTTCTACAGCTTACCATCCACAAACAGATGGATTAGCTGAAAGGATGATTCAGACAATGGAGGACATACTTAGAAGATTCTGTGCCTATGGCATGGAATTTAAGTACCATGAAGGTTACACCCATGACTGGGTTACCATTCTACCAGCAGTCCAACTGGCTTATAACACAAGTCAGCACTCTACCACAGGAAAAGAACCTGCACTGGTAGAGAAAGGGGGGAATCCCCTATTGCCTGTGGAGCACCTGAAGAAAAATCTTCTGACCATTGACCCAACAGCCAAGGATCTCCATGAAATATGGAAGAGGGCTTGTGACACAGCTGCCAAATGCATAGCTGAGGCAGAATAAGAGAATAAGCAGAGGTGGGACAAATTACACATGGAACCTGACTTTAAAGAAGGGGACCAAGTGTTAGTGTAAGGTGTGGATATGAAACTTTGATTAAAAATCAAGTACTTTTCCTGTCCTCAAAATTTGTATAAGGTAAAAATCAATTAAAAATAGTATGAAATATTATTTTTAAGAGAAAACACGCCAATTTTATTGTTTATAACTTTATTAGTATAAAACAATAATATTATAAAAATTTATTGTTTTACCAACAATAAAAACTTATCCAAAAAATACTCTACAAGAGATATTTTAAGGCTACAAAAGAAATTTCTTCAAGAGCAATTTCAATTGGAATTAATTGAGCAAAGAACTGCAAGCAATTAATTAAAGAACAAAGTCTTTAAAAAGAATATTAATAAGAAAACACGCCCAAAAGTGACCACAGTGAATTTGGAAACAAAGTGACAAAGTTTACAGTGATGAAAGATGCTTTAATTCACTTTTGGGGTGGTTCAGGGGTAAAAATGATTATAAGAGTTACAAACAATGATTATAATGATTTTTTCACGTGGTTAAAAGGATTAAAATGATTTGAAAGTGGTGGTTGGAATCTTTGATTGATTGGTTTAACAGTTTTAAACTAATTAATAAAAGGAAAAGATTCTAACATGAAGAGAAAAGTGGGGCAAAGAAGACATTCTTTTATAGCCATCAATTCTCTTGCTCCAAAAGTAAAAATTACTCTTGTCAGTCGTGAAAAACAGTCTGACAACAGAAAAGCCAATTATGGCATCATTGAACCCTGGTTTAGACCAAAAAGGGCTGGTTTAAGCCATTTTTAGCCATTTTTAGCCATTTTAGACCCTTAAATCAGCCATTACTATAGCAATACCAGGCCTAGAGCCTTCAAACCACGTCAGAATGTGTGTCAGAGGCGTAGAAACCAGTTAAAACTGTTTTTATTATGATTGTTTTATCTTAAGGGTAGTTTTACCCTCTTGGCAACAGCTAAAACTACCCCAGTTGGTATCAAAACCTCATCATCAATTGAGTCCACAGACCCTGTAACTCAATTCCAGGCCAAAAGTGATGAACTTTTGCGTGAACTTTGACATCCCACGCCTGTTAGCAAGGATTTTGGGGATCTAGCTCCCCCTTAGAGCTGGAGTTCCTTTTCCCCCCCAAATTTAATCTTTCCAATTTATTTTTCCTTTAATTCCTCATCATGTATTATACTTATAATTTACATATGTAATTCAATTCAATTGTACAGTACAATACAGTAATAATTGACACCTCATATGTAAATCAAAGTTCACTTATGTAATACACGCGCACATTTTGACATTTCAATTGAATTCAATTGAAAATACTTCAATTCCTCATAACTTCTAAACTAAACACAACACCTCAATTTTAACACAAAAATTTATGGTTAACACCACATGTGGTGTGAATTAAATTAAAGTTTTGAGGATTTTCAACTTTTGTATTGAAAATACTAAAAACTTAATTTAAGCTTATTTAGAGTTGAGTTACAAGAATTTCACTCAGAGGTGACCCCACCTGATTTTTTATGAGGAATCCAATGGTGAAATAAATTTTATATGTTTATTTATTGGATAAAAATTTATAATAAATTTTATTTAACTTTTTTCCAAATTTATTTATTTTCTCACAATTTTGTTAAAGTTTCATTTTTACTTAATTTTTTTCAAGTATAAATGTAATTTTACATTTACAAAATTTAATGTATTTTTTATTTTTAAATTATAATTAATTTCTTATTTTTGATATAATTTTATATTTATATTTTTATTTTTATTTTAATAATATAAATAAATTTATTTTATCTATATTAATATGTTATTTTTTATATTTGTGGTCTTTTGGGTATATGAAATTACCGCTAAGGCTCACATTCCCTCCCCCTAAAAAAAGAATATTACTTTGTAATATTGGTGCTTCTAGTGTGTCTGAATCTCCTCAGGAGTTTGGTAGCTTCTGGTATATCTTTTTCTTCTAACCATTCATCTTCACAAGTTGGGTCACTGTACCTAACAAGGTATTCCCTTACTTTCTTGGTTCTTAATTTCCTTTCTTTAAGAACTTTGGTTATTTTCTTAGTACCAGATGTCTCAATAGGAGGTATAACTTGGGGAACCTTATTCCTCAAGGGAAATTTCTCAGCATCACTAGATTTATATGGTTTTATCAAGCTCACTGGAAATGTAGGGTGCTTATTGCTAAGTTCTTCAGATAACTCTACTTCAACAGCATTTTCTCCATGGAGGGCCTTAATCACAAAAGGTCCTGCAAAGGAGTCTTTCAACTTTTTACATCCTTTGATGTTATTGAAGTTAGTGGTGGATACAAGAACTAGGTCCCCCACTTTGAAATCTGGAGTTGCATGAGATTTATCCCATTTGTCTTTAGCATATGCAAAAGAATCTTCCATGCACCTTACTGCATGCTTTCTAGCTTTGTCTAGCATTCCTTTGAAGCTAGCAGCTGTGGGATGTATTTCAATTAAGTCTTTCCTCAAGGAGTCTTGGGGTAACTTGGGGTTCCATCCTTTTTCTAGAACAGCAGGAGTCTGATTGGTACTAGCATGGATTGATGTTTTATATGCTAATTCCAGTGCTGGTAACAGAGTACACCAATCATGGGTAAATCCATCACAATCTTTAAATTCAAGGCCATATGCACAAAATCTTCTCACCATGTCCTCTAAGGTTTGGATCATTCTTTCAGCCAGGCCATCAGTTTGTGGGTGGTAGGCTGTAGAGAAAGACAGTTTAGTGCCAAATAATTGGTGAAGATTTGTCCATAGTGCTGAAGTGAATTTGGGATCTCTATCACTGATGATATTTGTAAATATCCCAGTCCATGATACTACTCTATTCCATATCAGAAGAGCTGTATCCATGGCTGTATCATCTTTGTGACATGGTAAAAAGATTGGAGTTTTACTGAATCTGTCCACAATTACTAGGCAAGCATTATAGCTCCTGTCACCTCCTGGTGGTAGGCCAGTTACCCAATCCATATGGACAATTTCCCAAGGTCTGTTTGGTTCTTGGATTTTCATCATATTTCCAAGTCTTTTGCCAGTGGATTTATTTGCCTTTTGGCATCTGTCACAGGTTTTGCAATACTCTGCAACATCTTTTTGCCACATTGGCCACCATATGCAGGTCTTCACTTTCTCTCTTGTTCTGTCTTCAGAAAGATGTCCTGAAAAGGGACTATCATGGCATTCTTTCAGTACAAGATTGATTAATGACCTGTCTACAACTGTCATGACACATGTGTGCTTGGTTCTGTGGTAAATTATACCATCCAGTAGGTGAAATCTTCCTTCATTATAAGATTTTCTCCATACTTCATCCAAGGCATGTATTAGAGAGTTGTCTTTACAGTCTTTGTTAAGTAATTGGCATAAGATGCTACAATTCTTATCTTGAGTGTAACTACTTCTGACTTCTTCAAAGAAGGTGGTGTTCAAGTCTGTAACACTTATTCCTTCTATGGGAATTTGTGGTGAAGCTTCTTCTGGAACATAAGCAGGATTATCAATGTTATTTGGTAATGGCCATCTGCTTAGTCCATCTGCATTCTTATGAATATTCCCATCCTTATGAACAATAGTCATATTGCCTCTGTATTCTTGTATGGCTATTTGCCATCTGAGCATGTGTCTGTTAGGTGTTTTCATGTTCAAAAGTGATTTCACAGCTGTACAATCTGTTATTACTTCAAAAACACATCCCTCTAAGAAATAGTTCAATTTCTCCAAGGCCCAGACAAGGCATAGACATTCCATTTGACTTGCTCCATATCTGGCTTCAGTTGGTTTGATTTGCCTGGATATGAAACATATTGGTCCTTCTACAGGTTTGTCATTTATGATCTGAACTTGGTGAAGTGCAGCACCTAGTCCATCCCCTGATGCATCAATATACAGTTTGAAAGGTAATTTAAAGTCTGGCATCAGTAAGAGTGGAGCAGTGGTCAATGCTTCTCTTAGAGATTCAAAAGCTTTGACTCTGTCAACAGTCATCTCAAATACTGTGTCTTTGTCACACAACTTATAAAGTGGTCTTGCTATGGATGCAAAGTCTTTAATGTGTTGCCTGTAATATCCTGCAAAACCCAAGAATGACTGAATTTCCTTCTTATTCTGAGGCATGGGTTTTAACAATACTGCTGCAACTTTGTTTTTATCAATTCCAAGGGACAAACCAGATACAACATTTCCTAGTGCTTTAATTCTTCAAATCCAAAATGACATTTCTTCAAGGAGATTTTCATGTTTACTGATTGAATTTTTGTCAAAACTCTTGATAATCTGTACATGTTCTCCTCCCAAGTCTTTGAACAGATAATAATGTCATCAATGTAAATGATTAACCATCCCTCTGAGAGTTCTTCAGGGAAGATTTCATTCATCATTCTTTGGAAGTGTGAAGGTGCATTTTTGATACCAAATGGCATCCTTAAGTATTCATACACTCCACAATGAACAATAATTCTCAAGTATTTTCTTTCTCTTGGTGTTACCACATTTTGATGGAATCCTTTAAGGGCATCCATAGTGGTTATATACACTGCTTGAGATATTTGAGTAAGGGCAATTTGGATTTTTGGTATAGGGTATCTGTCTGGGACAGTGTAAGTGTTCAGAGCTCTAAAGTCTCCAACCATTCTGGATTTTCCATTATGCCACGCCACTATAACTGGGGTAGTTATTTCTACTTCCTCATTGTGGCCTACTTTTCTTATTACACCAAGGTCTAGAAGTTCTTTGATATGAATTTCTAGAGCTTCTCTTGATTTTGGACTTGCTGGATAAGCAGGTCTTCTTAAGAGTGGTGGATAAGGTCTCTCAATGTTAAGAATGATGTCAACTTCATGACCAATAATTGCTCCCAGGGGTTCTTTGTCTGTAGCAAATGCTCCTCTGTGGTCATACAAAAGGGAAGAAAGTTCATTTTCTTGTTTATCAGTCAGATGAAGGCTTATTTCAGCCTCATTTAACTGTTCAGACTTGAATTTTTCTAACTCTAAGTTGACTGGTGATACTTTGTTTACTGTAATTTGTCTTTTAAATGGTAAAAAGGCAAATTTCTGGCGCTTATTGTCCCCAATTGTAAATTATCTGTCTTTGTTATTATGTAAATCTATCCCATACATGATCAAATAGTCATTTCCCAATATAAAATGGGTACTAGAGCAATTTTCCATAACAACAAATTCAACTGTGATCCTTAAATTCCCATTTATGTGTGGGAATATGACATTGGTCTCAAAGATTCCCAATGCTTTCATTGGGTTACTTGCACTGTTGAATTTTATACCATCAATTGGTAACAATTGGTCTTCAAAATTTGCCACACAAGTCTTAAGAAAGGATTTTCCAACACAAGAGCAGAAGGCTCCTGGGTCAAGCAAAAGTTTGGTGGGCTTGTTGTCAATTACCACTTCTGTTATACAGGAGTTACCAGCTGTATAAACTTTTCCTCTGTTTGGTTTTGTCTTCATAAGTTGTGCATCTTGAACTTTTGATAAATCAACTTGACCATTGCTCAATTGTGGTAAGTGGGAATAAGATTCCATGATGTCAAAAGTGGCATTGATATTTTCTATATCTTTTGAAGATTCAGAAAATATGGATGACTTATCATCTGAATTGTCTTCAATTATGTCTTCTTTTTCAACATCTGGTTCCTTTTCAATGTCAATTTCATTGATTTTCCCCCTCTTTGGACATGTATTGGCTAAATGGGTGGTGCTTTGGCAAATATGGCATTTTCTGACTGTATCTGCAGATTTATATTTAATATTACCAGAATTTTCTTTGGGGTTTTTGTCCACAGAACCTTTCCAAGGTGTATTAAACCTTGTTTTGAGATTCACCCTACTAGAACCAATTTTGGTTCTGGTGGTTACTTCTTCCAGTATATTGATAATATCTTCTGCTGAAGATTGTTCAGTAGTCCTGCTTTTGACAGCATGCTCTAAGTCACCTCCACATTGTCTCAGAATTTTTCTATGGATCATAAACTCTGACATGTCAGGATATAATGCTGTTAATCTGTCCTTTTGTTGGCAAAACCATGGTAAAGCTTTGTCTTTATCAGCATTAAATTTGGCAGATTGAAAGGCTGTTTCAACTTTAAACCTCCAAGCATCATTTGCCCATTTGTTGATGATTTGGGTTTTCCACCAAGTCCAACTCTGGTGTCCATGTGCTTGTCTTATTTTGATGTACCATCTGTGAGCTGATCTGGTAAACAAGGTGTTAAACCTGGCTGTTACCAATCTGTCTGGTAAATCAAAATCTTCTTTGATCATGTCAATACCTCTAATGAATTCCATATGGTCATACTCTCCTTCACCACTGAAGTGAGGCCATTCTTTAAGTTTTGGAACTTCTTTCAAGAGTGCTTGGCCCATTGATGGTTCCAAGTTATGAAAAGAAGTGGATAATTCATTTTTTAATTGTGAATTATCAGGATCCAATACTTGTGGATTTGAAATTCTTGTGCCCTCATTTTGATTTAGAGGTGTAGACATTCTTGGTAAGGTATTCAGTATTTGTTCAATGTCATTCATTTTACTGTTGCTACACCTTTGGGAACTTCTGTATTCATGTTGGAAGCTTTGTATTAAATTTATTACTTCAATTTTATACATGTCTTCTTTATGTGTCAGTTCTTGCCATACCTCTGTCTGTCTTGTATTATCAGCAGTGACTTGATTTAATTTCATTGATAATTTTGATACTTCTTCTTGTGAAGCATCAAAACACTTTTTCAAGGCAATGGTATATGTCTTTACTTCAGTAAATGAATTTGAAATGTCATCAAGGACTTTCTTGTTATCTGTTTTGATAATATTTATGGCTTGTTTAATTCTTGTTTCAATCATGTCATCAATATTGAATTTAGAATATTTATCTGTTAATTCTTTAATAATGGCAGATTGTTCATTTATTTTAATGTTAGAAGAATTGTCATTATTAGAATTCTTAATTGTTCTTAAAACTTTTTCAAAACACATAAGTGTTTCATTAATTTGGCACAGACTCAGGTTGTTTGTTTTAATGTTGTTACAAATGGTGTCATTTTTATCAGAAAGATGTTTTTTCACGTCATTTATAGCATTATACAACTCTGGGATGGAATCAAATATGTCAGAAATCATTTCTGGAACCTTAATCTGGCTTCCTCCTTCTTCTGTAATTCCATCATGGTTCTGGCCATCTGAAATACATTTTCCATGGCATCCTGCTGAATCTTTGGGATTCTGTAGCCCTGGCTGTAAGGTTTTGGGGCTGGTGCCTTCCCTTTGCCCTTGTTTGGAGTTTGTGGCTGCTTTTTCACGTTGGAATTGCTGCTGCTGGCCACTGGGGCTGTTTTTGGCACTGGTTTGGGTGGTGGAGGGTTGTTTTTCCTCCATTCTAGTGTCAAAAGCATCATGTTTTTCTTCTCCATCAATGGATGCCATCCATTGAGCAATTTGCAAGTGTTGGGATGGCCCAAGAATTTTCTTACTGTCAGGTAAGAATTCATGCAGTTTTTCCACAGATCTGCCAGGATCTGGTACTCCTTGTACTGCAGTGCATTGTTGTAAGCTTTGTGGCTGGCTTTGTATATGTCCACTGAGGCTTCTTGTGGCGGTGTCAGCTCTTTTTGAAGGTAAAATGGTATTATCAGCTTCAGAATGACCCATTTTAGTTGTTTGGAAGTCATCAACTGACCCTTTTCCTTCTGTACCTGGTTGGCCTCTGCCATAATCACGTCTATTACCTTTTTGGGAGCTGCTTGAGGGGTTGTAGCTGGCTCCTGATCTGGTTGAAGGCATAATTATGGTTAAAAAGGCTTAAAATAGTATTTTTACGTCAAAAAACTTACTATTGGCCAAATTTTTAGCTTTCTGAAGGGTATTACTTATGTCCAAGTTAATTAATTCAGAAGATATTGGTTCAGGCTGGTTATTTTGAGTCACAATAACAGTACTATTATGATCAGAATTGACAGTACTGGCAGGGATAATGCTGGTTACTGTTGAGGCTGTTTCAATGTTTTCTTGTCTTACCACGTTGTCAGACACTAAAATTAATGAAAAAGCCAATTAATTAAGTAAAAAAAAGGTTATTTCAAAAAAGAAATAAAAATATAAGCCTCACTTATAATATGAAAAAAAGTTATTTTTTATGGATTTTTTGAATTATAAGTATTTTTTTATATGTTTTTAAATTTTTCAATATAAGAAAAAAGATTTAAAAAGAGTAAAAAAATATGTCACAGGTAAAATATCACGGCTGGGCCCCCAAATGTAAGGTGTGGATATGAAACTTTGATTAAAAATCAAGTACTTTTCCTGTCCTCAAAATTTGTATAAGGTAAAAATCAATTAAAAATAGTATGAAATATTATTTTTAAGAGAAAACACGCCAATTTTGTTGTTTATAACTTTATTAGTATAAAACAATAATATTATAAAAATTTATTGTTTTACCAACAATAAAAATTTATCCAAAAAATACTCTACGAGAGATATTTTAAGGCTACAAAAGAAATTTCTTCAAGAGCAATTTCAATTGGAATTAATTGAGCAAAGAACTGCAAGCAATTAATTAAAGAACAAAGTCTTTAAAAAGAATATTACAGAGAAAACACACCCAAAAGTGACCAGAGTGAATTTGGAAACAAAGTGACAAAGTTTACAGTGATGAAAGATGCTTTAATTCACTTTTGGGGTGGTTCAGGGGTAAAAATGATTATAAGAGTTACAAACAGTGATTATAATGATTTTTTCACGTGGTTAAAAGGATTAAAATGATTTGAAAGTGGTGGTTGGAATCTTTGATTGATTGGTTTAACAGTTTTAAACTAACTAATAAAAGGAAAAGATTCTAACATGAAGAGAAAAGTGGGGCAAAGAAGACATTCTTTTATAGCCATCAATTCTCTTGCTCCAAAAGTAAAAATTACTCTTGCCAGTCGTGAAAAACAGTCTGACAACAGAAAAGCCAATTATGGCATCATTGAACCCTGGTTTAGACCAAAAAGGGCTGGTTTAAGCCATTTTTAGCCATTTTTAGCCATTTTAGACCCTTAAATCAGCCATTACTATAGCAATACCAGGCCTAGAGCCTTCAAACCACGTCAGAATGTGTGTCAGAGGCGTAGAAACCAGTTAAAACTGTTTTTATTATGATTGTTTTATCTTAAGGGTAGTTTTACCCTCTTGGCAACAGCTAAAACTACCCCAGTTGGTATCAAAACCTCATCATCAATTGAGTCCACAGACCCTGTAACTCAATTCCAGGCCAAAAGTGATGAACTTTTGCGTGAATTTTGACATCCCACGCCTGTTAGCAAGGATTTTGGGGATCTAGCTCCCCCTTAGAGCTGGAGTTCCTTTTCCCCCCCAAATTTAATCTTTCCAATTTATTTTTCCTTTAATTCCTCATCATGTATTATACTTATAATTTACATATGTAATTCAATTCAATTGTACAGTACAATACAGTAATAATTGACACCTCATATGTAAATCAAAGTTCACTTATGTAATACACGCGCACATTTTGACATTTCAATTGAATTCAATTGAAAATACTTCAATTCCTCATAACTTCTAAACTAAACACAACACCTCAATTTTAACACAAAAATTGATGGTTAACACCACATGTGGTGTGAATTAAATTAAAGTTTTGAGGATTTTCAACTTTTGTATTGAAAATACTAAAAACTTAATTTAAGCTTATTTAGAGTTGAGTTACAAGAATTTCACTCAGAGGTGACCCCACCTGATTTTTTATGAGGAATCCAATGGTGAAATAAATTTTATATGTTTATTTATTGGATAAAAAGTTATAATAAATTTTATTTAACTTTTTTCCAAATTTATTTATTTTCTCACAATTTTGTTAAAGTTTCATTTTTACTTAATTTTTTTCAAGTATAAATGTAATTTTACATTTACAAAATTTAATGTATTTTTTATTTTTAAATTATAATTAATTTTTTATTTTTAATATAATTTTATATTTATATTTTTATTTTTATTTCAATAATATAAATAAATTTATTTTATTTATATTAATATGTTATTTTTTATATTTGTGGTCTTTTGGGTATATGAAATTACCTCTAGGGCTCACAGTTAGTGTCTACACTTAACTTCAATAATCTCAAAGGACCCAAGATAATGACAGACTCATTTTTAGGGCCCTTCACTATCATTATATTTATAGGGAAAAATGCAGTGGAAGTCAAACTCACAGAGGAATCTTCCAGGAAACACAAAATCTTTCCAGTGAGTTTAGTCAAGCCATACTTCCAGACAGAGGAGGATAAATTCCCCTCCAGGAAGAAGAACCACACACCACCAGAAATAGTGAAAGTGAAGGACTCCCCTCCACCTGTAAGTAAAATTATCAAGGCCAGCAAGATCAGTCTTAATGGTAAGGATCAGAGACAGTACTTAGTCAGATTCAAGAACCAGACAGATTATAAAGACAAGTGGTTGGCAGAAGATGTCATACCAGATGGGAAACTTCATTTAAGGAGATTCAGAGCCTCCAGGAGGACTGAGAAGTCTCATCAATGACGAGCCTTTTTTAGAGGGAGGGTATGTCAGCCTGTGACTCAAAACCAGAGCCCAAAAATGACAGCCAAATACCATAAATCATTGGTATAGCCAAGATACCACCAAAACATGGAGCTGAGTCAGATCAGCTCAAAATGTATTAAAAGAAAGAGGAAACTCACTAATTTCCAAATATACAAGTCCCATCATCATAGGACAAATAATAACAAAGTTATTCCTGCTCAAAGTTGTTGCTGAGCATCAACCTTAATTTTCACCTCTAATCTGGAATACAGAGTATGAGGCTTATCCCCATCAAATGGGTCTTCAATATGAAGCTTTAAGTCAGGGCTATCCAATGGTACCAGCCAAACTGAGCTAGCACCAGTATTACAGAAGTTATGGCCAAATAAGGGTGAATACAATATTCACCTCCCATCTAACTTCTACAGTTTTAGTGTGAGATTCCTAAAGTGGGGTCTTTTTAGAAAGGGAACATTCAGGGCTATCTCATGGTGTCATTGATTTTCCCATATCTCATCTAGAACAAAAGTTATAAGGCAAACAAGCCCAATACAGCTTTTTGCGTAAAACACACATAGGTACAAAGTCTTGTACATGGCATAACTTTGCCATATTTAATTATAAACATATTGAATGAGGTATCATTGTGTAGAATACCTAAAGGGCTACACACCAAACCAATTTTGAGGTTGATATCTCAAAAACTGACAACGCTATGGCTGTTTTAAGGTCAAAATCACACATTTTGGCCAATACAGCCTTACCATGGGATAATATCCCATAAACCTGATTATGAGGTGTCAAATAAACAAAGAAGCTTTTTTTACTTCAATAACTCATAGTTCATTCAATACTGAGGTTCCATACAGGTGCTGTACAGCATTCTATGCGTCATACACATCAGAATCAGGCTATGTGGTCCCCAGATGAAACTTTTCACCCTGTATTGGTGAGAACTGCCCATATGTGGTTTCAAAACCACATCTGAGATAAATACAGGATATACAGTCCTTTTGTAAACCACAATCCTGTCCATGAGAGTGAAAAATCTACACATCCTCTATGTGAAAGGTCTAGCAGCCTTTTCACCCCATTTACGGATAAAAGGAGGCCTTTTCACTGCCAGAAAAGGAATCCCCATCCTGTTCTTCAATTCCTATGTAGTACAACTGTCAAAAAAAGTCATACTCTTGGAAAATAAACAGGCTTTACTATAAATCTTAGTATTGTATTCATTATTATTGTAACCCAACAGGTAAAGCTGCACCCAGGGCTTTCAATAGCACTGACCACCACTAATTCTCATTAGTAAAGCCGTTTTAACTTTAATTAAAATTTTTTTAATACTTTTTATCCTTTTCACAGTCATAGCTAAAATTGTAAATAGCCTTATTACCTCTTTATCATAGACTCAGCCTGACACCTCAAGAGGAGCTCTTGGAGTTAGAGGGAGAACAGCTTAGGTTCTGGCCTGAGATCTTGTCTCTCTTGCAGGAGGTGAATGTTGAATAGGCATGATTTCAGGATAAAAATCAAATGAAATTCATAAAATAAAAAATTTGAAGATGAAAATCTTGAGGAAAATAAATGGGAAAGTTGAAGTCAAAATCAAAATCAAAATCAATTTCTTGAAGAAAAATCAATGAATCAAAATGAAATCCTGAGGTAAATCAATCAATCAATACCAAAATAAAATCTTAAAGTCAATAAATCAATTAAAATCAAAATCTTGCATGAAATCAGTCAAACAAACAAATTCTTGAGGCAAAATCAATTTCATTCAAAATTCTTGATGTGAAAAATCAGCAAAATCAATTAAATCTTCAGGTCAATCAATTTTCTTGAGTTCCATATCGCTTTATGTAAAATCAATCAATCGAATCAAAATTAAGTGAGTTCTTCTTTAAAAATCAAAATTCTTGAAGAATGAATCAATATTAATCTTGATGTGAAGAATGTGTCTGAGTAATTTGATGAGCAATTTGAAAATCAAATTAAAATAGGCCTGAATTATGAATGGAATAATCTTGATGATTTTAAATTATAAAGAAAGAATGAACAGAATGAAAAGAAATCTAGAGTTAGTCAATATAATGTCACAGGGGCTTCTGGTGGAAAGCAAGGGTCGCCTGGCACTCAGAAGGCAGGGAACTCACTTGGAAGACTCCAAAGAATAAAGAAGATAAAATAAAGAAATGAATTCCTCTAAGAAATATGCAAGTACAAAAGATGAAATGCAATAAGAGAAATAAGAAGCCAAATGGCCAAACAACCAACCAAGTAAGGCCTTAATGACTGTTTCAAAATTCCAGAAGGTACAACGGAATTAGTAAAGGATATTACCACCAATATCAACTGACAGCAAAATAAAGAAAAGAAAAGAGGTGCTAAATGACTGACTTGATAATATCAGTATTCACTTAAAAAAAATGACAATATGAACAAAGATAACATAAAATAAAAATATATTAAGTAACTGGGGGAAAACCCCCCAGGGTCAAAGGAGGCTGGTATATGTGAAAAGCTGAGAGCTTGACTCCTGCAGGCTGGCAGTTGTTCTGTATTGAATACTGGAAGCAGTATTTATGGTCTGAGGGAATGTATACCTTGTCAAATTGAGAAATTAACTGGGTTGAATGATCTTCCCATTGTGTATGATTGAAAATACAGTTCATGATGAATCCAGACAGTATTTAATGAGTTTAGCTGCCAAGGTGGATTTATGGAGAACTGACGCTTGGAAAACTGTTTTGGAACTGCCTCTTGAATGTCCCTTGAAAATGAACTGCCAGTATTTCCTTGGAAGAATACTGTGAATGAGAATAACCAATGATTGCTTGATGGCATCATTGATATTTGAGATTGAAACTTTTATTTTGAGCCTTGTTGAATCCTCCAGATGAAATTCCTTGATGATCTGATGAAAATTTTAAATAACTATTTGATATTGGCACCATTGGATTGCTGGTGAAAAAATATGAATAATGGTGTATAACACCATTAATGGCACTTTTGGTTATTGGAGGGTGGAAGTGGCCAAAGGTCATTTGAAATGATTCCAGGAGGATATAAGTGAAAATTAATTTTTGAGTCGCTTCAAAGGTCAAAACGTTTTTTTGGGTGATTTGGCCAAATACTGCTTATACAGCTTTGAAGCTTTATTTGCGCAAAGTGCACAAAAAATGCGCACAATGTGGAAAACATGCAAAACTGGAAATTAAGCCCCAAATGGGCTAAAATGGCTGAATACAGAAAAATGCACAAAAGTGTGCAAAATGGGCAAATCTGTATTTAAAGCTAAAAATCCAAATACAGGCTTTTGGGCTGTATACAACCTGTTCACTGGAAAATACCCAAAGGTTCCCAAAAGTAGAGAAAGGCCTGGTGATGGTGAAGGGGCCAGGTTGGCCACAGATGATGAAATGACCATAAAGGCCATAAAGGTTGATATGACCAATTTTGCGAAGAATGACAGATATTGCGGAATCTCAATAAATTGGACATGTCATTGATATGCCATATGGAGGTCCAAGAGGGTGATCACCATGGTTGTGACACATACTTTAAAGTATCAGTAGAGAGGTTTGACAGTAGATGATACCTCCGCAGTTGAATTTGGGATACACTATTCAATCAAAAATTGTAGTACAATTTTTTTTGGTTTTAGGGAATGTGAGCCTGAGAGATAGGTATGACATTTCCATAAGGCCACAAATACCTTCTTATACAGTTCATTTAGTCTTAAACAGACTTATCAGTTTAATTCAAAACAAACAATAAGAAAACAAAGTATAGCTTTTCTGGATAAACAAAACTATAGATATTATTTTGTTTCTGGATTCTACACCAAAAATGAAATAGGGTAGACACAGAGGGTGTTATACCCCAAAATGGTTATTTCTTATGTTATTAGAATATTGAAGATTCTCACAGTACAATTTAATTTTTTTTAACCTTTTCTAAAAATCATTAAATTTAGGCTTCAATAAGCTTCAATTTGAAGTTGCATACGTTTTATGCAAATCTACAAAAATTTTAGTTAATATTGAGGTGTTTTGTATATTTACCAAATTGGCTAAGGATTTTCCATACAGAATGTGTGAGCCTGTAAGGTATGTGTGACATACCCATAATGCCAGAAATAACATTATAAAAAGTTTATTTAGTCTTAAACAGACTTATCAACTGATTTCCAAATACAAAATAACAAAAAATAAGTATAATTTCTTTTGGATAAACAAAGCTATGGTTATTATGTCATTTTTGGATTCTACTCCACAAATAACCTAGGGTACATCCATAGGGTGTTATACCAAAAAATGATTATTTTTTAATTTATTAGAAGATTTAAGAATCTCATACTACAATTGCAATTCCTTGAGCATTTCTCAAAATTAATAAGTTTAATCTTAAATAAGCTTAAATTTAAAGTTGCATAAGGTTTATGCAAACACACCAAAATCTTAGTTAAAATTAAGGTGTTGTGTATATTTACTGAGCTTGCTAAGAATTTGCCATAAAGGATGTAAATCCTGCATGGGCTCACTTTAAAAGGGTTCAAGGCCATATTATGGCTTTAAATAAATAAAAGGGAAAAATCCACATAAAAAGGTGCGACAAAGGGAAAAGACCAAACAGAGCTGGGGTACCTAGCTTTTTGGATCTGCAAGGATTCAATTAAGGCTGTCCCCCTGTATTGGAGGAGTTGCAACCTTATTTAAGCTTTAATATTAGACTTTTATCCAACATTAAAGTTTAAACTGGGTTTATCCCCATTTAGACAGGAATTTCAAGCTTCCAAAGGGTAAATTTCAATATGCAAGATTGAAGTTAAGTTTTTAAGAGTTGTCAAAGCTTAAACTTTTCAAGTTAAAAGCATAAAAAAGGTATCAAAAGTTAAGGTTTGGTGTGTATTTCTATATAACATGGAAAAATTACAATTATTTCATAAATTCATTAAAAACTAATTCTTAATGGATTTGCTTGAAATTTTCACACAGGTTACAAATGAGTTTTATCTGTGTATAAATCAAATTTTAAGTATCTTTTATGTACAGGTTCTGTTTTTAATTAGCCTGGAGATTTACTCTTCTAGTTATACTTAAAGAAAAATAAGATTTCTTTAAAAATTAATCAAAAAGTGAGTTTAAGAGATTTTTTGCTTGAAACTCTATTTATAAGCTGTTCATGTGATGAACCTTAATTTATTTTAAAACTTAAAATAATTAATCCAAAAGAGGATTCGAGCTACTTTTAGTTAATAATAACATTGGTAACTTTAAATTGGAATTACAAATAAGTTAACTTAAGTTAATAACTGTATTTTTAAGTATGGTTCTGCATTTTTGACCTGAGAACACCCTCTATATCCATTGTGAATCATGAGAGCTTCTCTGTAAACATAAAAAAGTCTCTTTATCACTGTTTTTGCCCACCACTCATCATCATTCCAATCATAGTAGAAATTTAAACAGCTAAACTTGTATGTTATATAGAATCTTCTTATTAAAGTAATTCTTAAGTTACTTTATTTGTTATCAATTCTAACAGTTAAATAATTGAAATAATAGAACTCACATTATTGCTGTAATGACCAATAATATATATTATTACATAAATTTATTGTCATAAATATCTTTTAAAACTGCACAAATTCCTCTTAAAAACTCTTTAATAATATTTTTTATCATAAAAAGTTGTTTTATATTTTAAAATATTGATTTTTGGCGTGTTTTTAACTTATACTCATTATTTAATATAATAACTGTTGTTGTTCAAGCTGTTGTATTAAATAAATATTATAATTAAGTTTTCTTTAAAGTTCTATATTTTTTTATCTAGTATTAGTTCTTTTTATAGAATTTTTCTATCAGAATTATCTCTACACAGTGTGTGTTATAATTTCATTTATATATTCTTATATTATTTATAAGTGGATAAATATTAATATTTGCCATGTGTAATTTTCTCTTAAGAGCTTTACACTTCTTATTGTTATAAATGTCAGTGACTATAACAATAATAGAATAATTATAACTTATTCTAATTATTAATAATTTTTTTATTCTTGAATTAATTAGTAATACTTAAATTTCTCTTTTTATGTATAGTTATTTTTAATAATTATATAAATTTGTGGTTATAATATTTAATAATATTATATTTTCTACTGAGGAAAGTGATAGTACTCTTGATATTTGTCACTATTATCAATATTTTCATAGACAAAACTTAAGGAATTTAACTTATGTGGGAGCTCAATTCAAAAGGGTTCAAGGAAATATTATGGCTTCAAAGAAATAAGAGGACAAAATACATGCAGAAAGGTGGGACAAATGAAAGACACCAAATAGAGCTGGGTACCCAACTTTTGGGATCTTAAAGGATTAAATTAATGCTGTCCACCTGTATTGCAGGATTTCAAGCCTTATTTAACCTTTAATATTAGAATTTGATCCAAACTGAAAGTTGAAGCTGGTTTTATCACAGTTTGGACTGGAATCACAAGCAGCCAAAGGGTAAAGCCCAACAAGAAAGCTTTTAATCATGGTTTCAAGAGCTTTCAAAGATTGAATAAGCTTGAAAATTTAAATTTCTAAGTGTTAAAACCTCATCAAAATGTAGGGTTTGGTGTGTATTGCTATTTCACATGGAAAAATAGCAAGAAATTAAAAAAAATTATTAAAAATGCAATTATTGATGAATTTGCTTGAATTTTTCACACAAATTGAAAATTAATCTTATCTATGTATAAATTAAATTTTAAGTATCTTTCTCAAACAGGTTTCATTGGCAATTAGCCTTTAAGTTAGATTTTTCAGTTTTTTGAAAGAGGATTAAGACTTCTTTAAAAATTACTTCAAAGTCCAGTTTAGGATATTTCTGTTTGCAACTTTATTTTCAAGATGTTTATGTGATTCACTTTGATATAAATAAGCTCATCTTATAGTGATGCTTAAAATGATTAATCCAAAATAGGATTAAATCTACTTAAAGTTAATAATAACACTGGTAACTTTAAATTGGAATTAAAAAAATTAATCTAAGCCAAGAACCTTATTTTTAGGAATTTTGTTTCATTTTTGACATGAAAATTCCCTCTATATCCATTATGAAACATGGGAGCTGCGCTGAAGGCATAAAAAGAGCCTTTAAATCACTGTTTTTTACCATAACCAATGATAGTTCTAATTATATTATATATTCAAACAGGTAAGGTTTTCTTAAATATAGAAGCTTATTATTAAAAATGTAAGGTTTGTCTATGAAACTCTTGATAATAGTAACAATATCAAGAGTACTATGACTGTTCTCAGTAGAAAAATATAACATAATAGAATATTATAACCACAAATTTATATAATTATTGCAGATAATTATATTAAAAAAAAGAAATATAATTATTATTAAATAATTTAATGATGAAAAATCTTAATAATTATAAAAATTATAATTGTTCTATTTTTGTTATAGTGATTGACAATTATAACAATAAGAAGTGCAAAGTTCTTAATGAGACAATTACACATGAAAATATGAATATTTAACCACTTATAAATGATAAAAATATCCTTTATAAAAGAGTTATCACACACACTGTGCAGAAAGAATTCTTATAGAAAAATTCTATATAAAAATTTAATAATAGATAAAAAATATAGAACTTCAGAGAAAAACTTACTTATAATATATATTTAATACAACAAGCTAAATACAACAATTATTATATTAAATAATTATTGTAAGATAAAAACACACCAAAAAGTCAATATTTTAAAGATAAAAAGACTTTTTATAATAAAAAGATTATTCAAAGACTTTTTAAGAGGAATTTGTGGATTTTAAAAGACATTTAAGATGATAATTTTAAAAAATGGAATATATCCATGGTGATTACAGAAATAATATGAATTCTATTATTTTAATTCTTAAAGTTTTAAAATTAATGAAGAATAAAATAACTTAAGAATTACTTTTATAATAAGATTTTGTATTTAATAAGGCTTTACCTATTTAAATGTCTAGTATGATTGGAATGATGATGAGTGATGGACAAAAACAGTGATGAATAGACTCTTTTTATGTCTTTAGAGTAGCTATCATTATTCCTAATGGATATAGAGGGCATGCTCAGGTCAGAACTGAAAAACCATTCTTAAAAAATAAGGTTCTTAACTTAGGGTAACTTATTTTTAATTCCAATTTAAAGTTACCAGTGTTATTCTTAACTCCAAGTAGCTTTAATCCTCATTTGGGCTAATCATTTTAAGTTTTAATATAGGATAAGTTTATTTCTATTAAGTTTCATCACATGAACAACTTAAAAATATAGTTTCAAGCAAAAATCTGTTAAGCTCAATTTTTAATTAATTTTTAAAGGAATCTCAATTTTATTCAAGTATACCTGGAAGAGCATATTTCCAAGCTAATTTCCAATAAAACCTGTTTATATAATATACTCAAACCTTAAAGTATACACAGATAAAATTAAATTTTAAGCTATTTGAAAATTGAATGCAAATCCATTAAGAATTGATTTTTTAATGAATTTGTGGAATTCTTACCATTTTCCCATGTGAAAGAGCAATAAACACCAAACCTTAGCTTTTGATAAGCTTTTAATGCTTGTAAATTTGAGGTTTTAAGCTTATTTAAGCTTTTAAAGTTCTTAAAACCTTAATTTCAAGCTTGCATCTTGAGATTTACCCTTTGGCAGCTTGAAATTCCTGTCCAAATTGGGATTAAACAAGTTTAAACTTTAATATTGGATCAAAGTCTCATCTTAAAGTTGAAATAAGGTTGAAAATCCTCCAATACAGGTGGACGACCCTAATTGATTC
Organism: Austropuccinia psidii; assembly: GCA_023105745.1. Taxonomy (NCBI): domain Eukaryota; kingdom Fungi; phylum Basidiomycota; class Pucciniomycetes; order Pucciniales; family Sphaerophragmiaceae; genus Austropuccinia; species Austropuccinia psidii. The sequence goes on from JALGQZ010000020.1 coordinate 443,953, forward strand.
CTTGGAGATCCAAAAAGCTGGGTACCCCAGCTCTGTTTGGTCTTTTCCCTTTGTCCCACCTTTTTGTGTGGATTTTTCCCTTTTAATAATTTAAAGCCATACTATGGCCTTAAACCCTTTTAAAGTGAGCCCATGCAGGATTTACATCCTCTATGGCAAATCCTTAGCCAATTCAGTAAATATACACAACACCTTAATTTTAACTTAAATTTTGGTATGTTTGCATAAACCTTTTGCAGCTTTTAATTTAAGCTTATTTAAGATTAAATTTAACAATTTTAAAAAATTGTTGAAAAAATTTGCAATTTTACTGTGAGATTATTAAATATTCTAATAACACAAGAAATAATCATTTTTGGGTATAGCACCCTGTGGGTGTACCCTAGGTTATTTTTGGTGTAGAATCCAAAAATGACATAATAATTATAACCTTGCTTATCCAAAAAACATTATACTTATATTTTGTTATTTTTCATTTTAAATCCAATTGAAAAGTCTGTTAAAGACTAAATAAGCTTTATATAAAGTTATGTGTGGCCTCATGGGTATGTCATACATACCTCACAGGCTCAAATTCCCTACCACCATTTTCCTTTGTAGTATACCACCAATTTATTTTAGGGGGTATAATCCACTGTCCAACCTCTCTACATATAATTTTTAAGTATTTGAATCACACAATTCAAATATTTTATTGAGGAAGTGGTCTTCTCTCATGTCTGAATCTTTTGAGAAACTTTTTGGGAATCAGGTATTTTACTTTCTGCAATATATTCATCTTCATGCTGTGGATTCCTGTATCTGACTAAGTATTCTCTTTCATTTTTCACTCTAATTATTCTTTCTTTAAAAAATTTCACTACTTTTTTCTCCTCATTTTGATCAAGTGGGGGGACTTCTAAGGGTGCTTCATTTCTCAAAAAATATAATTCCTTGTCACTTGAAGTGTACTGCTTTACTAGACTGACAGGGAAAGTTGGATGTTTTTTTTCAAATTCTCCTGACGGTTGTACTTGTACTGCATTTGTCCCATGAATGGATTTAATAATAAATGGTCCTGCAAAGGAATATTTCAATTTCTTTGGGCCTTTAATATTATTAAATCTCAAGGTTGAAACTAGTATTAAGTCCCCTAATTTGAATTTTGGGATTTTATGACGTTTATCCTACTTTTGTTTAGCATATTCAAAGGCATCATTCATTCTTTCATTTGCATGATGCCTCACTTTATCAAGAAATAGCTTAAATCTTGAAGAAGCTGAATGAATGTCAGCTAAATCTTTCTTCAAAGTATCAACTGGAAGCTCAGGGCTTCTTTCTTTGTCCAACATTGGAGGAAGTTTGCCTGTTGAAGCATGGATAGAAGTCTCATAGGCTAATTCCAATTCTGGTATAAGAGCACACCAATCATGGGTGAAGCCATCAGAATCTTTAAACTCTAGGCCATAAGCACAAAATCTTCTGATCATTTCCTCAAGGCTTTTAATCATTCTTTCTGCTAGCCAACATGTTTGTGGATGGTATGCTGTTGAGAATGATAGTTTTGTACCCAAAAGTGTATGTAAATAGTCCATAAGACTGATGTAAATTTTGGGTCTCTATCACTAATGATATCTTCAAAGAGACCAGTATTAGATATGACTCTGTTCCACATAAAAAGAGCTGTATCCATAGCTGTTCCATCTTTGCGCCATGGTAAAAAGATTGGAGTTTTGCTATTTTTATCTACAATACAAAGACATGCATTGTAACCTTTATAGCCTCCAGGTGGTAAAGAAGTCACCCAATCCATATGAACCACTTCCCATGGGGTACTTGGCTCTTGGATATGAATAATTAAACAAAATCTTTTACCCGCATATTTATTGGTTTTCTGGCATCTAACACAACTATGACAGTACTCAATGACATCCTTTATCCAAGATGGCCACCAGGCACATGTCTTAATTATTTCCATTGTTCTGTCTTCAGACAGAGGTCCAGAATAAATTTTATAATGGCATTCTAATAGTATTGTACTGATCAACATTCTACTACATAAGACCATGACAGATGTGTGTTTAGATCTATGATATAAGATACCATCAAATAAATGGAAACTTCCATTTTCATAAGATGTCTTCCAAATATCATCCAAAGAATTAGCCAAATCTGCATCTTTGCAATCTTTGTCAAGTAGTCAACTAATAATATGACAATTCTTATCTTGCTCATAGCTTTCTCCAACTTCTTCAAAGAATTCTGTACCCACATCTGTGATGTTAATTCCTTAAATTGGAATCTGAGGTTCTGCACTTGTGGGAACATAGGCAGGATTTTCAGGTTTATAGGTTAATTCCCATCTACTCAACCCATCAGCATTCTTGTGAATATTTCCAGCTTTATGAACTATGGTCATATTACCTCTTTACTCCTGTATAGAAATCTGCCATCTTAACATGTTTTTGTTTGTAGTTTTCATTTTAAGAAGTGATTTTACTGAATTACAATCAGTAATTACTTCAAAAACACTACCATCAAGATAATGATGAAGTTTTTCTAGAGCATAAACAAGGAAAAGATACTACATTCAGCTAGCTCCATATCTGGCCTCAGTAGGTTTGATTTGTCTTGAGATAAATCAAGTTGGACCTGAATAAGGCTTGTCATTGACAATTGGAACTTGATGAAGAGCTTCACCTAGACCTTCACCACATGCATCAATATCCATCTTGAAAGGAAGTTTCCAGTCTGGCATCCATAATCATTGTGCATTAGTCAAGGCATACTTGATTTTTGCATATGTTTTAATCCTTTCCTGTTTCATCTCAAAGACAGTTTGTTGATCACAAATTCTGTGCAATGATTTGGCATGGATTGCAAAATCTTTAAGGTGTTGCCTGTAATAACTGGCAAACCCTAAGCAAGACATAACTTATTTTTTGTTCTGGGGCATTAGTTTCAGTGAAACTGCAGCTACTTTGTTTTTATCAACACCAAGCCTCAGTCCTGAGACTATATGTCCTAAAGCTTTCAACTAATGAAACCCAAAATTACATTTTTAAGAGATATTTTCATTTTCACTTGAATAATCTTCTTAAGTACTGAGGAAAGTCTCTCTAAATGCAATTTTCAGTTTTCTGAACAAATGATAATGTCATTAATATAAATGATCAACCACCCCTCTGATAATTCATGTGGGAAAATGGTATTCATCATTCTTTGATAATGAGAGGGTGATTTTTTGATACCAAAAGGCATCCTCAAGTGTTCCTAAATACCACAATGAGATATTCTTCTCAATAATTTCCTAGCATGAGGTTTCAAAACATTCTGATGAAAACCTTTAAGGGAATCCATAGAAGTGATAAATTTTGCTTTGGGTGATTGAGTCAAGGTCTCATGGATTCTAGGGATTGCATCCCTATCTGGAATAGTGTAAGTATTCAATGCTCTGAAATCACCAAACATCCTCGATGTATCATTATGCCAAGTAATGACTACAGTAGTTGTGACCTCTTCTTCTTCATTGTATCCAACTTTCCTAAGAACTCCCGGTTTCATCAGCTCATCAATATGAGTTTCCAATAATTTGCTAGATCTAGGGCTAGCTGGGTAATTTTGTCTTCTTAATAGTGGAGGGTAAGGCCTTTCCACATTAAGCATATTGTACATTTTGTGGCCTTTGATAGCTCCAAGTGGTTCATTATCAGAATTAAAGGCTTCCTGGTATTTAAATAGAATTTCAATAAGATATTCCTTCATTTCTAATGTTGATTCAGGGCTAATTTGTGCTTCAAAAAATTTATTTGACACAAATATATCCTTGTTGAAGTTTTTTACTTGTCTAATGACAGTTATTTCTCTTTTTTATAGAGGAAAAGAAAATTTTTGATTTTTATTTTCCCCTATAGTAAAATATCTGTCTTTAGGATTATTAATATCAATGCCATAGATATTAAGATAATCATTCCCAAGTATAAAATGTTGTGAAGTACAATTATTCATTATAAAAAATCAACCTTCAATCTGATACTTCCTGCAGGATGAGGGAATATCATTTTTGCTTCATGAATACCCAAAGGATGCATATCTTGGCTAGCACTTCTGAATTTAATACCTTCAATTTGCATTAAATTTCTTGCTGATTGGAATAAATAATTCCAAGATAATGTTTTCAAAAACAAGTACAAAAGGCACCTTAGTCAATATGTATTTTGGCTTCCTTGTTTTTTATCACAATATTAGTGATGCAAAATGATCCAGCTGTAGAACATTGACCTCTGGCAGGTTTGGGTTCCTGCATCTTAGCATTTTGCACATTTATGAGATCCATACATTCCTCACTGTACTGTGGTCAGTGAGTATGCACTTCTGTGACCTCAAAGGAAAATCAATTCATTCTATACTAAGTTAATCTGTTAGTTCTTCTTCTTAAGAAGGCTCATAGTCACTTTCAGGTAAAGATACATCATTGGCTTCTTTTGTGTCATCCTCTTTTTCAATTTCTATCTCATTGATTCTTGTCTTTTTTGGACAAGTATTGGCCAAATGAGATGTACTTCCACATTTATGACATTTCAAAGGAGCTTTGTCATGTGGTTTATTTGGTTTCAAAATTGGTTTCCCACTAGTATTGTTATCTATTAGGGGTTTATACCAATTTCTTCCTATTTTTTTTCTGGTTGTAATTTCTTCCATGGCATTGATATAATCTTCTGCAGAGCAAGGCTCAATACATCTGTTTCTTATAGAATGCTCAAGGTGACCACCACATTTCCTTAATATCCTTTTATTTATCATTTTTTCAGACATATCAGGATGAAGGGCAGTTAATCTGCCTTTTTGCTCAAGAAACCAGGAAATGGGCCTGTCCCTCTCAATATTAAAGATGGATTCTTCAAAGGAGCTTTCCATCTTAAACCTCAAGGAATCATTTTCCCATTTGGAAATAACTTGTTCTTTCCACCAGGTACAAGAATTTTTACCATGGTCTTGTCTCATTTTGTAATACCATTTCTTTTCTGATTTGGTAAACAACAAGTTTAATCTGGCACTTATGTATTCATCTGGTATGTTAAAGTCTTCTTTGAACATATCAATTCTTTTCATAGATTCCATGTGATTCTATTCTCCTTCACCACTGAAGGTTGGCCATTTCTCTAATCTTGGAATGTCTTTAAAATTTCAAGCAGTCTCCACTTCTGCATTACTTGAAACTGTATGATGTAAATCATTGTTCAAGCTCAGTGCATTTCTGTCAAGAGTTGGTGTGGACTGTCTTGGTAATTCATTTTTCAGTGATATATTATTAATAATTGATTGAATATCTTCTTTCAATTCAAATCTTGCTTTATCACTTTTTTCCAATTGTTCTTGGAAAAGAGCTGCATTGTGATTAGTTGAATTTTCCAAGTTCTGGACTTGTATTATTATTTCTCTTAATTATTTAGTAATGAAAGAAATAGAATTGTCATCTGGTGGATTGAGTAAGGTAAATTTAGACTCAATTACTGCAAAAATTTGTGTCAAAGACAGAATATTGTTTTTATTAGCACTTTCTAGACCAATAATGGTCCTTTTTGACTCTTTTACTTGTAAAATCTCTCTGCCCAAATTTTGTTGGATATACTCACCATTGTTTAACTTTTCTAAAATCTCTTTATTACAAGTTTTGAAATGATTTACAATCTTTACAAGGTCTATTTCTTTGGCAAGGATTGGTTCATTCTTTCCTCCTTGTTTTTGAATTCCATAAGATTTCTTGCCATATTGAACACATTGTCCATGGCTGTCTTCTCTTTCTTGGGAACTCTCTAGTTCTGTGGGTAAGACTTGTTCCACTTGGGCTTTCCCTTTCCCTTTTCCTTTGCTTGCACTTCTTATTGTAATTTGGGGCTTTCTTGCGCTTGTTTTGCACTTGTTGAGGTGGATTTTTTTCTTGTGGAGGCTTTAGGAGCTTCCACTAGGCTGTTTTACTTTCCTTGGGCCAGCTTCTTCTTCTGGACTTCTGACAACATGCTTTGGCTTTTCAACCAAGATTTTATCTGTTGGACGTGTCCTTTGCAAGACAAGGGTGTCCAACCCCTCAGAAGATCCTCTTTTGTTTCTGGGCCCATGAACTTCTTCACTTGAAGGTATGAGCTCATTGTTCCTATTCAAATACTTTGCAGAAGTTCTCACTCCTGCTGCTTTGCCGCCATAAACCAGTTCTTGTACTGAGAGTGGTATATTTCTATTGTGACCTGTTGGAAATTATTCAGGTCTGAAAACAGGAATATCAGTTATGTCAGCTTCTAAACTATCAAGAAGAATGTCAAAGGTGCTGGCTAACCTTTGGGAACAGGTGGAAGTTCTTGCATCTTCCATTTGTGCCTCTCCCTTGGGCTGACAATCTTGTCCTTTGAGTTTATGACTTGAATGTCCTCATTCAGATCCATTTTATTGGATGGATTAGTTACTTCCACTTCTAGTAGGAGTAATTTCACGTCAATTCAAAGAAATATGGACTAAGAAATAGATTGAATTCACCTTCTGGACCTTTAAAGGGCTCTTTGGTAATTAAACCCCTTTGTGCTGGGCTTATTTGAATTTCAATACTAGACTCTGAGACCTCCGAGTCTGAAGAGCTTTCTCTGGTGGATGACACTAGAGAAAATAAAAAATATAAATTATTTTATCAAACAATAAAAATAACTGATTAACTCAGCTTATTGGATAAAGTTGTTTCAATGTAATTTATGCCAAATTACTTCAAACATAAAGAAAAATGTCTCAAGAAAGATGTTTTTAGGTGAAGATTTTCAACTCACTTAAATTTGTTTTATTTGATTTTACATTTTCATTAAATAAATAATAATTATGAAATTAATAAGTTATTAATCAAACTTGTATCATTATTCAATTTCTACCAGAATAACTCAAAGAATAAAGTTCAAGTCTGCAATGTGAAAATGTCATTAGTTAGACAAGAGAAATCTATTCCAAACCACTCAATAGTATATTTTTAAGAAAAAATAACTTTATTAATATTATAAAGATTATTTATAAGGGATAAGTCCCAAAAAAGCCAAAATTAAAGTAAATATGGCAATTTTACCTCAAAAAAGATTAAAATAAGGTCTATAATATGATTGATGTCCCAAATTGGTTGAAATCATGGCCAGGCCCACAAATTTAAGGTTCTTCTACAAAACCCTTGATAATAGTAGCAATATCAAGAGTAATATGACTGTCCTCAGTAGAAAAATATAATATAATAAGATATTATAACAAAAAATTATATTAAAAAAAGAAATTTAACTTTAATTAAATAATTTAATAATTATAATAAATTATACTTATTCTATTATTGTTATAGTTACTGACAAGTTTAACAATAAGAAGTTTAAAGCCCTTAATGAGACAATTACACACAGAAAATATGAATATTTTACCATTTATAAAGAATATAAATACTATTTATAAAAGAATTATCACACACACTGTGAATAAATAATTCATATAGAAGAATTCTATATAAAAAACTTGTAATACATAAAAAATATAGAACTTTGGAGAAAAACTTAATTATAATATATATTTAATACAACAAGCTAAATACAACAGTCCTTATATTAAATAATTATCATAAGTTTAAAGCACACCAAAAAATTAATATTTTAAAGATAAACAAACTTTTCATAATAAAAATATTATTTAAAGAGCTTTTAAGAAGAATTTGTGTATTTTAAAAGATATTTAAGATTATAATTTTATAAAATAAAATATATTATTGGTGATTACAGCAAGAATCTGAATTCTATGATTTCAATTCTTTAATTTCAGATTAATAGGGAATAAAATAACTTAAGAATCACTTTATACATAAGATTTTATATGTAATAAAACTTTACCTGTTTAAATGTTTAGTATAATTGGATTGATGATGAATGTTGGAAAAAAGCAGTAATGAATAGACTCTTTTTATGTCTGCAGAGCAGCTCTCATGATTCATAATGGATATAGAGGGCGTTCTCAGGTCGAAACCAAAAACCATGCTTCAAAAATAAGGCTCTTAACTTAAGGTAGCTTATTTTCAATTCCAATTTAAAGTTACCAGTGTTATTCTTAACTCCAAGTGCCTTGAATCCTCATTTTGGTTGATTAATTTAAGCTTTAATAGAAGATAAGCTTATTTATATTAAATTTCATCACGTGAACAACTCAAAAATATTGTTTCAAGCAAAGATATCTTAAACTCAACTTTCAATTAATTTTTAAAGAAATCTTAATTTTCTTCAAGTATAATTAAAAGAGTAAATTTACAGGCTAATTACAAATAAAGCCTGTATATAAAAGATACTTAAAATTTGAATTTTACACAGATAACATTTATTTGTAAGCTTTGTGAGTATTTCAGGCAAATCCATTGAGAATTTGATTTTTAATGAATTTTTGAAATTATTACTATTTTTCTATGTAAAATAGCAATACACACCAAACTTTAAATTTTGATAAGGTTTTAATGCTTGTAAATTTAAGTTTTTAAGCTTATTTAAGCTTTTACAGTTCTTAAAACCTCAATTTCAAGCTTGCATATTGGGATTTACCCTTTGGAAGCTTGAAATTCCTGTCCAAATTTGGATAAAACCAATTTAAACTTTAAGGTTGGATCAAAGTCCAAGCTTAAAGCTTAAATAAGGTTGAAAATCCTCCAATACAGGTGTACAACCTTAATTGAATCCTTGCAGATCCAAAAAGTTGGGTACCCCAGCTCTGTTTGGTCTTTTACCTTTGTCCCACCTTTTTGTGTGGATTTTTCCCTTTTATTCATTTAAAGCCATAATATGGCCTTAAACCCTTTTAAAGCAAGCCCACACCGGATTTACATCCTGTATGGCAAATCCTTAGCCAATTCAGTAAATATACACAACACCTTAATTTTAACTAAAATTTTGGTGTGTTTGCATAAACCTTATTCAACTTTAAATTTAAGCTTATCTAAGCTTGAATTTAACAATTTTCAAAAAAGTTGCAATTGTACTGTGAGATTCTTTAATCTTCTAATAACACCAGAAATAATCATTTTTGGGTATAGCACCCTGTGGGTGTACCCTAGGCTATTTTTGGTGTAAAATCCAAAAATGACATAATAATTATAACTTTGTTTATCCAAAAAAACTATATACTTATATTTTGGTTTTTTTATTTTAAATCCAATTGAAAAGTCTGTTCAAGACTAAATCAACTGTATATAAAGTTACTTGTTGCCTTCTGGGTATGTCACACATACCTCACAGGCTCACAAAGCATTTCTTAATTATTTTATTCTCTATGAATCTTAAATTCAAGAATTCAAATCATACAAATTATATTATTGTTGTAATCACCAGTGAATCATTTTATTATATGTACTTATTATCTTACATATCTTTTAAAATCCACCTATTCATCTCAAAAAATCTTAAATCTTCCTTTTTACCATGGAAAGCTATTTTATCTCTTGAAATATTTATTTTTGGTGTATGTTTAGCTTATAAACAATATTTAATATAATCAATGTTTTTGTTTGCCTTGTTATATTAAATAAATATTTTAAGTAACTTTTCTCTAAAAGTATATATCTTTTTTATCTAGTATTAGGTTTTTTAAACTGAATATTTCTATAAGATTCATCTCCCCACAGCATGAGCAAAATTTCTTTTATATATAATATTTATATTCTTCATAAGTGGGTAAATATCATTTTTTCCAGATATAATTGACTCATTAAGAGCTTTTTACATCATTATTGTTATGGCTGTCAGTGACTATAACAATAATAGAATAATTATAACTTATTATAATTATTAAGACTTTTTACCATTAATTTATTCAATAATAATGAAATTCCTTTTGTTATATAATTGTTTTTAATAATCATATGAATTTGTGGTTATAATATTTTATTATATTATATTTTCTACTGTGGAAAGTCACATTACTCTTGATATTTGTTACAATTATCAAGAGTTTCAGAGACCAACCTTGAATGAAGTATAAATTAAACTATATGTAGAAAAGACTTATCCCCCTTTCTGAGAAGACTAGTTTGTTGAGGCAGGCTTAGAGGTTCACATCATAGAATTCATGGACCTAGGCATCTGAAGAAAAGTAGGAAATAATGAACAGCTAGAGGTGGATACACCTGTTATTATAACCTGTCATAATGGTAAATTAAGGATGGTAGGTGATCTTAGATCTTTGAATACCTAACCTATCCCTGACAGATATCCAATACCCAGAATCTATGAAACCTTGAAACAATTGTGACATGCTAAAATATAACAGCCATGTTTCCCTTTCAAGGCTTTCACCAAAGTTTCTTAACAGAAAATTTGAAAAAACTATCAAGTATCATAGTCCACTGTGATATTTATGAATACCTGAGAATTCTATTTGGTATAAGAAATTCCGATTCCTCTCATCAAAGAATGATGGATACCATATTCAGTGAAGAACTTCAAGAGGGATTGCTAACTATATATATTGATTATATAACAGTTTGTTCATAAACTTGGGAAAATCACTTGACAAGACTAAAGACAGTCTTATCCAAACATTCAAAATTCAATACAAAGGTATGCTTGAAAGAATAACAGTTTGTATATAGTCAACTAAAAGCACTTGGACATGTAGTATCTGGACTAAGCCTTGAAATTGATGAAAATAGAGTAGCAGACTTAATACTTGAGCCAATGTCAAAATCCAAGAAAGAAATGAAACCATTCCTAGGTTTTTCTGGATACTTAAGACAGAATATCAAGGACTTGGTAAAAATGGAAAAATCCCTTTATAAGCTTTGTGACAAAAAAACAGTCTATGGAATGACTGAAGGAAGGATTAAAGCATATGTGGAACTAGAAGGATACCACACCAATGCACCTTTTCTCTTCATTACATAGTGTAAATTTCCTTTCAAGTTTTATATTTATCCTTGTGGAGAAGGATTAGGTGCTGTGATACACCAGTCACAAATAATCAATGATGTCATTAGCCATAGAGGCTTATCCCAAGCTATAATAAGTGATGGAGACTCCAAGTTAACTTCAGCTTCATGGACAAATATCCATAAACCTTTTGGAGCAAAATCATCATTTTAAACTGCTTATAACCCTCAAACTGAAGGCATAGAAGAAATAATGCTCCAAACACTAGAAGATATGATTTGAAGATTCTTCTTGTATGTACTAGAATTCAAACCCTCGGATGCTTTTACCCATTATTGGTGTACCTTAATATCAGCTGTTTAACTGGCATAGAAGACATCAATTCACTAAAAAACTGGGAAAACTCCTGAAATTTTAGAAGAAGTTTGGAATACAATACTAAAATATGATTCTCTGAAGACTTTGTTGATATTCACACAACAGCCAGAATCTATATGGAAATTATTAATAAAGCAAGACTTCATGAAAAAAATTATGCAATATTTTCTCTAAATATTCAGAAAAAGAGTGGGACAAAAGTCATATACCACAATATTTCAAAATAGAAAACCTAGTCCTAGTATCAACTTCAAGTTTTTGTTACATTAAAGGCCCAAATCAACTAAAATATTAATTTTCAGGACCTCTCATGACCAAAGCTCTACATGTCCCTAATTCTGTCAAACTAGAGTTAACAAGTGATATAATGAATAAAACCCAAATATTTCCTGTAATATTTATAAAGCCTTACAGTTCAACTGATAAGGAATTCTGTCCCCTATGAAATATACCACCACTAGAAATTCACCCTCTAGAAGAAGGACAAGAAACATAAAAGGAAGAGAGTATCTTTTGAGGTATATAAACCCAGATCAAAAAGATAGATGGCTACTTGAGAAGGATATAACTAATTCTGGTAGATTTTTAATATTTTTAAGGCATGAAAGAAGACCAAAATGATAAAACAGTTTAACCATTATCTAGCTTCAAGATTAAAAAGGTCTATTTAAGACGTATTACAGTGGATGATACCCTCAACAACGCTATCATGTTCTAGTGCTAAATTTTTGGTGGTAGAGAATGTGAGCCTTTGGAATATGATTGTGTATCTGAAATTATCACAAAAAAACTATAAAACTTATTTTAATAATACTAATTAAACCTTAATCACTAAAAATCCATCAAAATCAGGAGAAATTTCATAAAAAGGCATAAATTCTTGATTATCTCCCAAGAAATCAATTGAAATGGGAAAGAAATTACAAAAACAGTTTTACCATCCAAAATTCCACACATTACTCTTAACTTTCATACATGGAAACACTATACTTATTTATATACCTTGATATATGCACTTTTATGATCAGTGCATATATTGATGGTCTTGAACTCATCTATTTTGAAATACACATGATAAATATATGATCTGCAATTCCACTTACCATGAAGTATCTGTAAGAATAAATCTATAAGACCTATTGGAAAAGCTATAAATAAAGCTATGTATAATAAAGAAAAATTGACCAAAAATGGCATATGAGGTGACCACTCAAAGCCAAAATTGATCCAAACTTCAAAAGAGTTAGCTATTTAGCTTCCACTAGCTTATAATTTAAGAGTGGAATAATGTTTCCCATTATATTCAAGATATAACCCTATGAAATCATGCTTCAAAGTTTGAAATAGTAATTTTTTACAGAAAAGATGACTTACAAGAGATCAGGAATAGATCTTCAATGATTTAATAAGATCCTCTCAGAGCCCCAGTAAGGACATTTGAAAATATTTGACTACACTTTGTGAGCTTAAGTTTTGCGAAAAACATGAACATTATCAATGATTAAAGCTAAAGCACAAAATGGATGGTTTTTGATCTTTAACCAAAATATTAATTTGAGTTTGAAAGTTACATAAGAGATAAAAATAGTTTATCTTGGTATTTTATGACTGAAGACGTCTCAATCCATGAAATTGTATATTTTTCAAAGTGTATGATGTCAAAAAATTAAAGTTATAGTTAAAGCTTTAAATTATCACATAGTAATGAGATACAAAGGCGTAACAATAATTAAATCATCACTAAAGCTTCAATTAATGATCAATTGCAATTGATATTTTCCTTGAAAATGTTCTATTAGGAATCTAACCTCTATAATGAAGGATTCTTACTATATAAAGAACCCTTCTTCCTATGTTTCCCCCTCACATAAATCAAATCCAAAAAAAATATTAAATATAAAGGTAAAAAACTCGTTCCTTTTATCTACTTCTCTTTAATTGATAATCAAGTTTCAAGCTGTAATAATTACTCAAAATTTGGTGGCTGTATTATTATTTTTTGACATTTTTTGAATTCTCTCAAAATCTCTAAATCCACATTGAATTTTAAAAATATTATTTCTTTCAATTTTCAATTGAAGCTAAAGTCTGAATAAGTTTAAATTACTTATTTAGGCCAGAAATTATCCAAATTCTTCTTTTAATTGCTGAAAGTAGGTTTTTTTATGTTATTATAATACTTTTCTCCTAATGTTTCTCTAAAAATCATTTATCATTAAAAGAAATAGTATTTTTGTTTATTTATAGCTTTGAAATCAGTAATATTTTGGTTATAATGTTTCATCCTTTATTAAAAAAATTTTCAAGCACTTATTATCTGTTGGTAGAAATAATATTTAACCTCAATATATTGAACTTCAAACTATTAAAATATTTATTTTATTATATTCTCTTTATAATATATATTTTATTATCCATTCTTTGAAGAGAATTTATAATATTTATGCCATAGTTACAATAATATTTTCCTACTTTACTTATTTTAACTCTTATAATTCATTATAATAAGATATTCAGAATAAAAGAAGTAAAATATTAGTAATTTTTACTTATTCTTTCATAGTCAAGCCTTACAGGACTTATAAATCCAATAAGTACAAGTTGGGTTATGGAATTTTCACTCAGAGGTGACCCACCTTGTAAGATTTGTCTATGAAACTTTTGATAATATTACTATTAATCAACAGTACTATGACTGTTCTTATGAAATATAATAATAAAGATTATTATAACCACAACTAAATATTTATTTATTTATTCATTTTACTTGTTATAGACTACTATTGATTATAATAGTAAGCAGTAATTGTCTACTAGAATCAATTACAAGAAGTATTTCATAATAAAACTTCTTTATTAAAATAATAAAATTATTTTAATATATAATTATCTTTTGAAAAAGTAAGTATAAATATAATTCTTTAAGAAACCAATTACTAGAAAAAACACTTTAATAATAAAGACAAAACACTCACTAATACTCCAAAGAGCTTATTAAAGATAATAGTAGAAACATTTGATGGATAATTGTGTATTTAAAGGATCAAAATGGATTTATAACATTACTAGAACAATATATAGTTTATTTCTCTTCCTTTACGCCTTTTGTTATATTTATTCTGAAAGAATAAAACACTTAAGAAAAGATTAACTAATACATACTTGTTGTTAATAATGGTATAATTGAATAATGTGATGATTCTGGAAAAAACCGCAAGAGGAGGCCTCTTTTAAGTCTAAGACAGCTCACAGAGGCATTCCATGGAGCAAACTGAAAACTCAGTGAGTGAGAAAACAATAATACTCTTTGGATTAATGATTGCATCATCTGTTGTCATGTAAGATTAGCTTAATTACTTAATTGATGCTTTTATGTGACTACCAACCCAGATATGGTTAAGAATAAAAGGAGTAACAACTTTAAATATTCTTTTATTTCAAAATAATCATTTATTTCTCAAAGTTATCAATTTTCTTGGAAATTTCATCACAGATTGTATTTTTTGTGAATTTTTGAAGATTTAGTGTTTCATGTGGAATAATCAAAAATGGACTGTAAGTAAAACTTTGAATTTTACTTATAAAAGTATAATTATTTTTGGTTTTTTATGAATTATACAGCTCTCAATTGGTCCTGAGAGTCTCAGAAAGATTCATAAAGAATTGTATTTTTAGTGAATTTTTGAAGCTTTTACCTCATTTCTACGTAGAATTGTAAATAATACTATATTGCTGGTTGCTATGAGGTAAATCAATGGATAATAGTTCAAAAAGGATTTCCATTACTCTTTTGGGGTTTTTCCATGGAAATTCATTAAGAATTGACATTGTTACAGGAGTCTAAGTTGCTCTTTACCTCCTTGGCACATCAAAATAGCAGCTTATTTGCTATTTTCTTATGATTTAATGAGATTTTAACTTGGTAACCAAGTTCCAAAAAGGTTTTAGTATACTGATTGGGCCAAGATCAGCCATGGATCCAAGCTTTAGAGCTTTCCATGCCTCAGAGGCCTCAGAAGTTGGGTACCCTGGCTCTCTTTGATGTGTTTTGTCCCCCTTGACTCTTATTGTGTCAAAATAGAAATTCAGGCTTCAAGACTGATATCCACTATGGGTGTATCAAAATTTTATGTAAGAATACCATAATATTAAGTGCCACAAACATGCATAACACTATTCTTAGTGTATATGTAACATGGTATTTCTCACATTCCTGTTATTTTGGCGTGAAATTGAAAAAAAACAAAAGTTTTCACAATTCTTTTATGTGGTATTGAAGTTTTTTCCATATTACCAACTCAAATAGTTGTTTTAAGCTTCTTCACTCTATGAAGCTACCCTTGGTGAAATTATTTGTAGAATCCAAATATGGCCTTAAATCCATGGATTCACTTACTCAATAAAAAGTTATTCATCTTTTCTGAAATCAAAAATGATGAATTCTGAATATATGCATGACTTATGGGTTACACATAGTTCAGAATTTATTTCAAAGATAATTGTGGCCTGTTTGGGTATGTAAAACTTACCTCAAGGCTCACACACCTTATTTTTTATGAGGAATCCAATGGTGAAACAATTTTCATAAGTTTATTATTATTTTTACTTAATTTTTTCACAATTTTAAATTTCAATGTAATTTCAATTTTATATTATACTCAAAATTTCAATTTTTGTATATATTGTTTAGACTCATATTTTTTTTCATAATATAAGTAAATTTATTTACTCATAATTATGAAATAATTTGTCATTTGTGGTGTTTTGGGTATATGAAAATACCTCTAAGGCTCACAGCATCCATGGCTGGAATAAGCTTAGCCAGTGACACTTGTTTTAATATCTCATGGATTCTTGGCATTGGATATCTTTCCGGGATGGTGTAAGTTTTAAAGGATTTTAAATACCCTACCATACTTGATTTACCATCATGCCAGGCTATGATACCAGGGGTTCCTTCTACCTGATCATTTAATCCTAAATCCCTTAAGACCACTAGATCCATAAATTTTGTAATGTGGACCTCTAAGGCTTCTCTAGCTATTGGGCTGGCTGGATAAGCTGGTCCTCTTCACAAGGTTGGATCAGTTTTTTCTACATTTAGAATAATTTCTACCTCATGTCCAAAAATAGTATCTAGTGGCTATTTGTTGGTTGCAACAGCCTCTTTGTATTTATATAAGATATGAATTAACTTTTCTTTCAGTTTTTCTGTGAATTCTTTATTGAATTCTGTTTCATTCAGTCTTTCACTCAGAAATAAGTGCTCTTCTGGGCCTTTCTCTTCCTTTTTATAGAAGTAATCTGTTTTTTGTTATTTTAAAAACCAAATTTCTCACTTTTATCATCTCCAAAGGTTAAATACCTATTTTTTGGTTAAAGATATCTATGCCATCACTTGATAGGTAATTGTTTCCAAGTATGAAATGGGTATTGGTACAATTTTCCATTAGTACAAACTCTACTTTTATTCTTATTCATTGAGATGGATGTGGGAAAATAAATTTTAAATCAATAATAACAATGGTTTTCATTATTTTACTTGCACTACTAAATTTTACCCCTTTTATTGGTATAATTCCTTCTACTTAATCTGTTATAATTGTTTGTATATAATTTTTTCCAACACAAGTTCAGGATGCTCCTGTTTCCAGATTTATATTTTCCTCTTGATCGTTTATCATCACAATACTTATACTTGATTTTCCAGCTTTATAGCCCATTTTCTTTCAGTTTTGGCTCTATGAAATTTGGCATCTTGAATATTCATAAAGCATGTATCAGATGATCCAATTTGTGGTAAATTGGAGTTTACATCCGATACTTTGTATATCAAATGAATATTATTAATTTGGCAATTGCTTGTGTTTATTTCATAAATTTCAGAATTTTCTTACTCAGAATCTGATTCTTCTTGTTTGTCATTGTGGTCTTCTGTCTCCATAATTTCATCAATTTTTTCCTTCTTAAGGAAATTATTTTCTAAGCTCCCCATACCACCACATTTATTTCATATTCTTTGCTAATTAGTGATATTGGGCTTGAAAACCTCTTTTGGTTTTTCCACAGCCTGTAGGACTCCCTAGGCCTCTTTTTGCCTGAAATCAATGAGGCCAAAGGGGTAAATTGGCCCCAAACCACATTTTTGCCAAAATATTTATGAATAACCACAAATACTATAAATGGTTTTATACACCATTCTTCACCATGTTTCCCTAGATATCCAATTTTTCCATTTTCAGGATCCAAATTCTGCATTAAAAACTAGTCATCAGGCCTAAAGCCAATTTCTTAAGAAAGATATTGAATGGAGTCAATCCATATGACATGGGTGGTAATGGGTATGACTTGAGCTGTGCCATTTGAGGACACCAATAACCTTCCTCATTCAGGTATTGGTTTCTCATATTCATACAGCTTTCCCTCCAGGGGAATACTGGTCAATGATACTCAAGAAGTAGAAATTCCCATTGGTTGTCAAGGTGTCAAAATCCAACACTTCGTGTACAAATCAGCTCATCTATACAAGCTGTGCTCAGACACCTGTATGACATTGACCCCTTTTGGTAAATTCAATTCAATATACTGAATTTTCAATACAACTAGTTCATTTTCCAAGATGGCCCATCTGTATTTCCTAAAACATTCAATACAGCTGTACACAATTCATAGAGCTGGGATTCCAACCCATCAGGATCATTCCTTCAAATTTTGGAATATACTGGCCACTCTTTAATTCCCTGGGTGCTTATTCCACAGTTAATTGATTTATTTGATTTATTTTTATTATTATTTTCATTTCATTTTCAAAGTGAATACTCATATTATTAAGTCAGTAATTTGAGCCTTATTCTTTTAATTTCAGTGGATATTGGTGCTTTTAGCCTTTACTAACTCCCTTGTTCTTTCTGAAAGTGTGAAGAAGCAAAGTAAGTACTTACTTGGTTGGCTCTTTAGCCTATGGCTTTTTTACTCTCATTTCTGCATATCTTGTACCTTGCACTTCTTCTTCATTTAAAAAATATATTCTTCTTTATTTCTTTTATTCTTGGGAGTCTTCCAAGTGAGCTCCTCTTTCCTGAGCTCTAGGCCACTCTTGTTTTCCCTAGGAGCCCCTGTGATAGTTTTGTTTTAGCTTCTTATCTCCAACCTCATCCATTTTCTTCCAATATTGTTTCTTGAAACACTTTCTTCTAGTGAAACAATGTACTCTTCTGAAGGAAATGCTTCTATGCACCTTCTGCTTAGGGAATGTTCTAGCTCCCCTCAACATTTTTTGAGTATTTTCATATGTACCATCTTTTGTGACATTTCTGGATATAATGCAGTTAGTCTTTCCACTTTTTTTAAGAACAAAGCAAAATTTTTATCTTCTTCTGGGTCAAATACTGAGATTTCAATTCAATTTTCTATTTCATCCCTTCAAGAATCATTTTCCCATTCGGTGAGTGTTTCTTTTTTTCCACCAAGACCAGGTATTTTTGCGATTTTCCTGTCTTATTCCATCATGACATGGCTTTGCAGATCTCTCAGATAATGAATGTAATTATTCAATAATTGATTTATCTCTTATGGAATAATCTTCTTGAAAAATATAAATTGTTTTAATAAGTGACATGTGGTCATATTCACCTTCACCTGTGAATTTTGGCCCTTCTTCAAACTTGGATGCTTCATTCTTTAAAACTGAATGATTTTCTTTATGACTATAATATCTTATGAAGGTATTTGTTATTTCCTCATTTGGTGTAATGGGGCTTCTTATATTGGAAAATGGGGTTGATAACTTTGGCATATTTAGGTTAGCCTCAATTATTTTATCCATTTTCTGAGTAATAAGTCTAATATAGCTTTGAATTTCATGTATAAGATTAATTTTTACTTCATCACTTTTTTCTACATTTTCCAGAAGCAATTTTTGATTTGATGAAGTCTTTTCTTCAAATTATTTGACATAAACACATTTTTTTAATTTTCCTGTTAAATTGTCAATACTTTGGTCAAAATTTATTTTCAAAGTCTTTCATTTGATATCTTTTATTTACTTATACAGCTCTTTTTCTCCTTGAATTAACTTGTGAGTATTTTCAATTAGAGTTTTGTTTTATTATTTTCAACCATTAATTTTATATTATCTACTTGTTTCTTATTTTGTACAGAAATTTGAAATAAAGATAATACACTCCTGTTTATTTCTTTTGATTATAATAAGCTATTTTTAATTTCATTTGAAGGTAAGATACTATTTTCAAAATATGATAAAGTATTTACAGCATCAGAAGACAAATTTATTGCTTTGGAAAAGATGTTTGTGTCATTATTTGTTTCTATTTGTCCTTTAATTCCTTCAAGATTATGGCCATGTTGCAAAAATCATCCATGGCATCTTTTTGGCTTCTTTAGATCCTTTAACAAGCGTAATAGGGCTTCCCCTAATTCTTTTTCTTCTTCTTTTTGCCCTCCTGGGGAGGTTGGTTGGCTTGAGGCTTTCTGGTAGAAGATACTTGGGATTATTACTTACTTTCCTCCCTCTTTTTGTTGATCCATTCCTTTATTATTTTGATTTAAGATTTGTATGATAGTGTATTCCATTCTTTGAAATATTTCACAATTTCCTCCTCCTGAAGGAATTTCTTGAGAATTTGCCAGGTATTCATCACGCTATGGTTGATTAGGGGCAACATTTCCCAGTCCTTGTCTTTGTTAACTGTGTGGTACTGTTTGTACTGTAACATGTATATTTCTATTTGAGCTCTCTGAATATGATTTATTTCTTTTTGAAACAAATAGAAGAAAACGTACTCACAATAGCAAGTAGGAGTTAGATAAACTACATATAAAGAGAAAGTGAAACAATTGAAACTATGAATAAAGTAAAAATAAATGAATATATAAACAAAAATAAGTCAATCTATCCTCAATTAAAATATAAAAAAAAAATACATATAAATATATATAAATATAAAAGAGAGGAGAAGAAATTTGAGGAAGAATGGTATTTTCATCAAAAAAAAGCAGTATATTAGTGGTAAAAAATCATAAAAAGGGCTTAAGAAAACCAGTGTAAATAACTGCAATCAAGAATCACAACAAAATTCCATGTGAATTTTGTTTTTTTCTTTTGAAGGAATATTTACCTCAAAATAACAGTTAATAAAGGTTGAAAGAGTATTTCTTCAATTAATCCTCACTTGAAATGCTGGGGATAGCCTTTATTACAAAAGGGTTGTGGTATGCAATACCAGTTTTTCAGTTTTAATTAATAAGAAAATTATCTGTGGTAATTAATTTAAGAATTCAAATTGGGAGGTATTCTTTAATCACATACAATTAGGAGGGTAGTAACATAGTGGACTTACAGGGATATTTTGAGGTGTGGCAAACTCAAAATAAGACAGGCTAAATTCAAAGAGTATTTTAAGTCTAAAAAGGGGTTCAGGGAAAATCAGAATTAATATTTATTATTCATCAATT
This sequence comes from Austropuccinia psidii, assembly GCA_023105745.1. Lineage (NCBI taxonomy): Eukaryota > Fungi > Basidiomycota > Pucciniomycetes > Pucciniales > Sphaerophragmiaceae > Austropuccinia > Austropuccinia psidii. Next base: position 464,694 of record JALGQZ010000020.1, read on the forward strand.
CAAATTATTCTTGGTAATCAAGGAGATAAGGGCACAGGCCTTTCCCTCATTTTTAGAACAGTTCAATTAAAATATTAACAAATGATATAATTTCCCCACAATCTTCTCACAATCTCAAGAGCTCAATTTAAAATACAGGTAACCTGGAATAAATGAAATAACTTCCAGTTTGATTACCACAAGACCTTCATTTCATGCCTCATGTGATTCAAAACCCAAAATTGGAGACTTAAAAATTCTACATCCCCTTTTTCTTGACACCCCCATGGAGAGCCAAAAAACTATGAATAGAGGCCCTCTCCCCCAATCAGATTATATTTTCCTCATATCCCAAAGTGTGGTTCATTAACAAAACTCAACTTCTTAATTTTGTTCTCTAAACAGTTGGTTCTAAAAGAGAGTTCCAATTTTGAGAGCAGAAACCAAGTTAGTAGTTTTAGCTGTTAAAGTCTTATTTTTTGTAATGCAAGTGGTAGTGAACAGTATTCTACCCTAATTTATAATTAATTTTTTAATTTGATAAATATATCTATTGGCTTATATATAGCCTGTAGCTAAGAGTAGTCTACATCATATTATAAGTCTATCTAAGTAGTATTTACTAGTCACATTTTATTTCAGGATTAGTATTACAACTGCATTTTAAACAATATATTATTATTATTATTATTTATAAAAAAACCCTATGAATTATAGTCTACTTGATAAAAGAACTTTATCACTAAGCTTCATTAATCCATAAAATTAAGTTCACATTTTATCTACTAGAAATTAGGATTTATTTTAATTTATAAAGAGTTATTTCAGTTATATCAGAACTGAAGTAGTGCTATCCTAAAAAATATTCAGTCTTAAGAATAGCTTTGAAATTTCAAAATAATTATTAAAAAACAGTTTCATTTAATAAAACAATTTTTATAGAATCACCAAAGAATTCTTATAAATTTATTCTGGTTTGTGAATTATCTCATATCTTAAGCTTGCTGTGGTATTTCTTGGTGAGCTTAACCCAGGTTTCTGTATCTTATAACATCCAATTTATAAAGGCTTCAATTAACCATTGTTTCAAGCCCAAGAAAATTCTTATTAGAGCTTGTTGAATAGAATTTTCTGACCCAGCCACCATCAAGTAAGTTAAATTGTTGTGTAACTCAATTCAAGATAATTCAGAATTATTAGGCAACGAATTCTACAGTATTCTAACACAGAAGCAGATCATGGTTTACAGGTTTTATAGCAATTAATAACCGTTTCCTCGTAATTTTTCCTGCCAGGTACTGCCTCATCTATCCCACAATATTCTTTTACCAGTACCCTAATTTAAAATATATTTTCAGTCATTTTTTGCATAAAAATCAATAATTGACATTCTTTAATTAATTTTTATATTTTGTATTTATTTTAAGCTATTGATAGCAACTTCAAATATATTTTTATTCATTTTCCGATGCAAAAATTGATAATTGTAACTTTTTGAGTCATCTTTCTACCTAAAAGATTTAGTTTAAGTTATTAATAAAAAACCAAAATAATTTTTTATTATTTTCTGGAATAAAAATGGATCATTTCCCTCTTTTAGCCCATTTTTATATTCAAAATTGATTTTGAAATATTGAAAACCTTTCCAAGTAATAAATAATAAATGGAAAATATTTTTTGATTCAATTTGTATCTAAAATTTGATAAGCTTAATTTGTCAAGTCATTTTTGTATCTACAGTGTATTTCAAGTTTGTAATAATAACTTAAAGAATATTTGTATACATTTTTTGGCGGAAAAATTTAAGAACTTCAATATTTAAAATTAAGTATTCTGGTAAAAAAAATTAAGAAAACTCGTGCAAAAGAATTTCAGAGCTCATTTGTTTTTTCTAAAGGCTTTTTTTCATATATCGGTAAAATTACAGAAAAAATTTGCAGAGCCCCTTTTTCATTAAGGAAAACGGAAAAAATCCAGCCAAAAAAAAACCCAAAAAGGGTCTTTGTCCAAAAGCAAACCCTGAGAAATGTTTTTCATATCCCCTCCTTGAAAAAGCACATGCAAAAATATTCCAAAATATTCATCACCCCTAAACACACTTTCTTTTTCAAAAAATCATTTCAAACCCAGTTTATCAAATCTTTCCACAGTAATTTTCTTCAACTTTTTCCCCCAATCACCCTATTTTTTTCACAAAAAAACCTGCTTGCAAAACAATTCCCACCTCTTTTTACTTCACAGATAACCAAAATTCCATTTTCCCCCTTCCTTCATGAATTACCTATAGACTTCCAGCCAATTTCTTTGAGTTTTACTAGCATTATTCCCCTTTTTCTCTGATTTAAAAAGGCTCTTTTCTAATTCCATAAACGCCAAACTCCATCTTTTTTAATTTTTTTAAGTTTCCACAACCTTTTCCATAGAAAAATATTCAGACCACACACTTAAAGTGAACTTCAGACCCTTGAGCTTTTTTGGAAGAATTTTGATAGTTTTTCCAGGTAACAGAGGTATTCTTTCTTTACTGTGAGGTTCAATTTGACCCAAAATAGGATTGAAATAGTTTTTTATAGCTCTGAGACCCAAAATTGCCAAAATAACTTCATAAAAACTAGACGGTCCTTTCAGACTTTATGCAAGAAAATATTCCAAGTGTACCACTAGAAGTCTCAAGATCAAAAATCCTGAACACAGTAATGAGGCCATTCCAAAAATCATTTCACATCCTGCTTTCAGAAAATTCAACAATGAGGAGAAATTCTGAATAGCTCAGATGTCTGAATCACTTTTCATTCCAATGCAAATTTGGGCCTGATTATGCAGCCAGGGTGAGCCTGAAAGGACTATAATACTCCAAGATATTTACAAAAACCTCAAGAAAGGAAAAAAGACAAACTTCAAGTCGGAATACCCATATATTCTTTTATTTAAACCCTCAAAAAAGAAGCTTTTGTGTTTTTGTCTGCAAGGTATATAGAAGGAAACATCATTCAATTTTTTTCACCCACCCCCTATTCATAAAACTCATTGAAGGCTTTCCTCATATGATTCTTATGGATTGCACCCATAAAACCAATAAATACAAAATTTCACTTTTCCATAAGACCTTTTTTGTGGCTCTTTTGGTTTATAGAGGATAAAACTGAATCCTCCTATACTTTTGAACTTAATAAGGATATACAAAAGTCCTCAACAATTCCAATATTGTTTCCCCTCCAGTTATTTTCATTGATATTAATTTGGGGTAGAAAAATCCTCTTCAGAAAATTTTTCCAGACACAAGATTCATGTTATTCATTTGGAACATCAAGAAAAGTTATCTTTCCATTTCATGAAGAAAATTGACCATGGGACTGATAGTTAAGCTTTGATTTGTCTTTAGGATCAATTAAATCACTGTTAATTTTCACTTTTATTCAAATTGATGTGGTTCTTGATAAATTTTTTATTTCTTTCTCAGTGTCTGTATTAATTGGAAGAAATCTTTTCAGGTAAAACTGGAAGAAGCTTTGAAATTATTGCAATATTTGGAAGTATCTTAGCTTCCTCTGAAGAACTATGACTTTCACAAAACGCATCAACATGTCCTCTTTAACTTCCTCAAACCATAGGGAAAAGCATTTTTCATTATTTATGGAAGAATTTCCATCAACCAGTTTTGCAGAAATTCTCGGAAACCCATCTGTTTGGCCACTTAAACAACTTTGGGACCCGGGTTTAGTCAGGATATGTATTTCGCCTACCCCTATGTGCTGCGTCCTATGGTCTATAGGGGGTTCAAAAACCCTTTTTGACCCCCCATTCCTAATAATAGCCTAATTTTTCATATACCACGTGGTTACCATAAATGGCCATAAGGCATATGGGACCACCACCAGGCCATGGGTCCTTCCCAGTGGACCTTTTCCCTGACTTCTTCCAAAAATGATCATTTTTTCCTGAGGTTTCATTTCTGGAAATCTTACTTCCTCAAGTTGAGAATGATATTACTATGTGTTGTTTCTTATGTTGAATCCTCCTATGCTAATATCAAGTGTGGCCATTTCCTCAAGGACAGCTATTTCAAGGAGGAAAGATTCCAATTGAAGCATTTTTACCCAATAAATTACAGCCTCTGTCTTCAATCAAGTTGGGCCATCAATCATACAGTATTCCTCCAAGGGAATATTGTCCATGGAATTTCAATAAGTAAGGCTAAAGATGACACAAGAACTGGCTTTCAAGGTTTCAAGACTCATTTCATCATTTGGATAACTCAGTCCAGACATACTTCCTGAATTAAAAACCAACCTGTATGGTGTTGACCCTTATTGTCAATTTAACTCAATAATCACCATGAACAAAAAAACTATCCCCACTGGCAGGGTAGCAGGTCCAACCCAGCTTCCAACTTGCTTCATACTGGGCTCGAACTTGCAATTATTATTTGGGCATATTTCAAGCCTTATCTTAAGATTCAGAAATACATAACATAGCTTTAACTTCATTTTTTAACTTCTGAAAATCCTAAATACTCCTTAATTCCAAAAGCTTCTCTGAGAAAAAAACTAAAAATTTTGAAATCAAAATAAATCCATTAACCACTCAATATTATCTTTTACATTTATCAAAATCAAAGATCCTTCCTTCCACCATCTCTTATCATATCCTGCCTTTTATACCCTTTTTTCTCAAAATACTTCTTTCCGATTTCAATATTTTCAGCCTTCAAAATATTTAAATAAAAGTGTTTCTATTTAAGTAATTACTTAGTTTCAATTCCTCTAAGTCATCAAAAGTAACAAAATGTGTATTTTTAATTGACTTGTTGTCGCAAAAACTATCAATTGGTTTTGATTTCCAGAAATCATATAACAATTAGAATATATCATTTCCTTTAATGATTGGGGGTTAATTGGAAAGTTTCCTGTGAATATAAGGCTCAAAGGAGCTTTTTGACAGAGAAAGATTAACTCATTATAGTTTTCTATATCTCTTATTCCTTAAATCTGATCGGTAATTTGAAAAATAAAACAAATCATCTCCCCATTGTAACAAAATCTAACATTTAAGGATTGTCAAACCTCTTTCCCGTGATGGAAAGAACCTTATTTCCCTTATGACTCAAAAATTATTTCTTTCCATATCACACAGAGCTTAATATATCCAGAAGTTCCAAAATGAAACAAACCACTTGATAGGAATCAATTTTCAATTAAAATATAATTTATATCAGTTATATTATAAAAAATCTCATTATATTCTACTGTGATGGTAGAATCAATTTTCACTCAGGTTATCAATGTTTTCTATCTTCCGGAGAAAAAACAGCAAACTTATGATAATGTT